>JANBXA010000741.1:55927500-55952500 GCA_030556225.1 Cricetiscus sungorus | reverse complement strand
CTCATCATACAACACGGCAAAACACATTTATTTGCAAACCTTTTAATTTTACATCCCATGTAAATTTGGGCCTTTGGAAAGGAAGGTTTTTTGTTTGTTTGTTTGTTTTGTTTTTGTTTTTAAGTCCTAACAGTTGATGCTTAATACGTGAATACTGATCTAATTTAACATCCGGCGTGTGTCATAATCTAAGGTTGTAAGAGAGAACTCAGTTGTTTTGCCATAGCAAAGGGGCAGGGGAGACCATCTTCTAATGGGAAAATGGTACTGGGGTGCACAGCCCCGGCCTTTTCAGACACGCATCCCGCCGGAACACAGACACTCGAGGGAAGGATTGTTTGCGTTGTATCATGCCCTCCCCCTCCCGTGAGACTTCTCCAGCTGGGATGGAGGATTCATCAGTAGGCCTAAACAAACTCTTGAGAGTATTTTTATCTCTACCAAGCGTGAAGACGCTGTTCAAACAGGCTGTTAATGAAGCCATCCACCATGTTGCTTAGTGTTGGTCTCAGAGCTGAATGGAGCTCCAGCAGGGCCCATGCTCAGCTTGCAACTCTTTTAACCTTTGTGGGGCAACTGCATAGCTGTTACCCAGACTGCCTCAGTAAAAAAAACACCAACCCACATGCTGTCAAAGCAAATCGTGACGACATCCACGGACATCGACTGTGTAGTGGTGGGCATGAGGTCACACTCAGGAGAGGGACATAATAATAATACACCACCATGTAGACACTTCTCAGAGTTCAAATCACAAGAAAAGATGTGTTTTAGTGTCCTGAAGCCACATAGCATTGGAAAATAGATGTATATTGTTGATAAAATGAGAAAAATTAATTGTTACATTTTTTTTTTTTTTTTACCCCAGGAACGTCTCCTACCAAAGAGAAGCAGATATATAATGAAAACTAATTACTATTATTTCAAAGCATTTTTGTTTACACATGAACACCAGAATGCACATAAGAGTAAACACAAAGTGGAAACTTGTGTCCTAACCTTGCAGTTATACAGAGAGAATTGAGAGGAATTTCCGCTTGCCGCTCTGGCTTGCATTCAGGCTTGGTTAACGGGGAGATTTGCCTTTGTTTCTCGCAGCGCTCAGGACTGAACCCCAAGCCTCACACATGCTAGGCAAGTACTCGGCCCAGGAAAGTGGCCTTCACTGTCTGTCATGACAGGGAACCTGTGCCAACGCTCACATGTGCTCTGGAGAAGGTCATCGGACACAGCGCTCTACTCCGTGACGCACCGGCAAACTCAGTACCTCAACTATCAAATCCAGTGTTGAGCCTCAGAGAGACTGGCCCTCTCCTTTTGCTTTCTGCTCTCTGTCTGTGACGGGCATATTCTGAGGTGTCCCCTAACGCGTGATGACAGGACTAGGGTGGCCCTTGGTTGATGGATGACGTTATACCGTGAGGCAAAGATGAAGGGGTTTTGCACACCTGAAGTCACCCCCGCTGGTTGGCCGTCAGTTAATCAAAAGGGAGATGAACCCGAGCGGGCCTAATACAATCGGCTGAGGCGTTCGGAGAGGTCCCAGAGATGGCAGAGACCCCCGCTGGCTGTGTTCAGAGAGAGCCTTCGAGAGGGTGGCATGGTGAGGTCTGAGATCAGCAGTCTGTGGCTGATTGCCGGAGACGCCAACCAGAGTGCAGGGTCCTTAGTTCTAGGGTTGCAAGGAACTCAATGCCACCAGCAACTGAACGCACGGGAGGCCTTCTCTGTTGGGACCACTGACACATCGTGGAATGCTTCCCTGTGCCTATCACCTTTCACATTTCCGTTTTTAAGACATATGCTTGGACAGCTTCGATGTAATCCCTGTGCCCTCCCTTTCAAATTTAGCTGTGCAGTCAACTTCACTTTCATGTTGTTTGCGCTTGTCCTCTTCCACCTGCTTCATTGTATCTTTAGTCCTTTCAAAACTCCGGAACTCAACTGGCCCTGAGATTCCGCAGCAGCCAACCCAGCTTCGCTAGGTACAACACCCGCTCTCTGCCTGGTAAAGGCTACACAGTCGAATTCTACTGCAGGCTGCTTTGAATTCTGCTCTGCATCTGTCTCCCTTGCTGACGGCAGGAAACTTCACTTGCTAGCTGCTTCCACAACCGCAATTCTAGCAGCATTCAAGTATCTTTACGATATAGCTTTAGTGGAATGCACAGGTTGTAGATTTATAATTCCATGCATTTTGGTGATTAAATGCACACACCCAGTACCCAGTCAAGACAGTTTCCAGCACGCTAGCGAGCTCCTTATGTGCTCCTTCTGAGCACTTCTCACTGCCCGCTTCTCCTTTGCTCTAGCTTAGCCTTGCTGGTCCTAGAGTCACAGGACCACAGACTGCTCTCCCACTGAAAAAACTTCCTCTTCCTGCCCATTCCTCATCAGTGCTGGTATTATTTTTATGGGGTTTTTGTTTTGTTTTGTTTTGCGGTTTTTTTTGGGTTTTTGAGACAGGGTTTCTCTGTATTGTTTTGGAGACTGTCCTGGCACTCATTCTGTAGACCAGGCTGGCCTCGAACTCGCAGAGATCTGCCTGCCTCTGCCTCCCGAGTGTGGGGATTAAAGGCGTGTGCTGCCAACGCCCGGCTAATTCCTCCTCCTGTGTGTGGAAACTGTTTGTTCCCAGGTTTTGACTATTGGGAATGAAGCAGCTGTGAACATCTGCTCCAGCAAATGGTTGCCTGTTTTCCTCCCATGCCAGTATGTACGGACATAGGAGAGGAATTGCTAGGTCTTAGGACCAATGCACATTTAACTCTATAAGAAAGTGCCAAAGAGGCACACGCCTTTAATCCCGGCACTCAGGAGGCAGAGGCAGGCAGAGCTCTGTGAGATGGAGTCCAGCCTGGTCTACAGAGTGAGTTCCAGGACAGCCAACACTGTTACAGAGAGAAACCCTGTCTTGAAAAACCAAAAATAATAGATAAATAAATGAATGAAATAAAAAGAGCGTGTCAATAGCTTTCCTAAAGTGTCTGTGTCATTCTATATTCTTAACAGCAACCTATAGGACTTTCAGTCCATTTATATTTTTGCCATTTGAAAGCTACCATCTCTCAGCGTCTTTAATAAAAAGATTGAGGCATTTTTTGTTTGAAAGTTTCATAATGTACACAGCCATTTTCGTCCTCATGAGCTGCCCCTTCTCCAGCTCCTCCCTTTGGCAGCCGCACGTCCTTTTCAATGTCCCACTTTCTTGTTTTTCATGCACTGTCAGTTCAAGATCGCTGCCCCCTTTTGTGAATTGGGTCGTGAGGGTTTTTTCTAATTTATTTGTACAGCTTATTTTAGTCCCGTTAATTCTTTCGTGGATCTATGTGTTATGAGCATCTTCTGCCAGTATGTGGCTTACTGTGCACCTCTGTCACTTACCTTTGAGGAGAGTTCTCATTACAATGAAACAGTTTTCAGTTTTTTCTGATATTCCATGTTTTCCACAACTGAAATTTTCCCCCTTACCTAAATGTCATAACATTTTCTCTGAGAAGCTTCGAAGTCTTTTAACTTTTCTGTCTATGCCTATTATTCTTCTCATGTTGAGTTTTTCAGTGTTACATGAGATCGATGTCAAAGTTTATTATTTTCCCACACATTTGCCCCATCATCCAATGTCACTGGTGGCAAACGTTCCCCATTTAATTGTCTTGGTAGCTATGCTGAACAGTAATTGACTATGTAAGTAACGGTCAACGTCTCTGCTCTATACTCTGTCCCATTTATCTGTTTGTCTGTCTTTGCACTAACGTTATGTAATAGTCATTACTATGTTTTAAGCACAAGTACAATTTACAGTCTTTTGTGGTTTTGAAAATGAGAAGAAAACTTTTGAGTTTTATAATTTTATTGAAAACTTTTGTGGGGAGGGGTGAGAAAACACCGTGGCAAGAGACCGCCATACTAATGCTATGCACAGTTTCTTGGGGGGAGCATTTGCTAGCTCTTATCAATAACACCCCATGTAGACGCCAAAGTCAACAACTTTTTCAGGAAACAGGTTACCTATCGCAGAGGGATTAACAGTGCAGGATAAGCAAACTTGCCAAGTGTCTTAGGGTTTCTATTGCTGTGATGAAACACCATGGCCAAAAAGCAAGTTGGGGAGGAAAGGGTTTATGTGGATCACACTTCCACATCGCTGTTCATCGCCGAAGGACGTCAGGCCAGGAACTCACACAGGGCAGGAACCTGGAGGCAGGAGCTGGTGCAGAGGCCATGGAGGGGTGCTGTTCCCTGCCTTGTTCCCCTGTTTTTCTAAGTCTGCTTTCGTATAGAACCCAGGACCACCAGCCCAGGGATGGCCCCACCCACCAAGGGCTGGGCCCTCCCCCATTGATCACTAATGAGAAAATGCCTTACAGCTGGATCTCATGGAGACATTCCCTCAACTGAGGCTCCTTCCTCTCTGATGACTCTAGTCTGCCTCAAGTTGACAGATGAAACCAGCCAGTAGACTAGGAATAAGATGGAGTACGACTGTGGTGGTGGCCGCCCACGCCTTTAATCCCAGCACTCGGGAAGCAGAGGCAGGCGGAGCTCTGTGTGTTCGAGGCCAGCCTGGTCTACAAAGTGAATTCCAGGATAGCTGGAGCGGTTACACAGATAAACCCTGCCTTGAAAACACAAAAACAAAAAAAACAAGAATAAAATGGATAGATATGAAACTTGGAGATGTACTAAAATGTAAAGTGAGAGTTTTCTCCTTAAAAAATACTCTTTGAGGAAAGGATTTTTACTATGAAAGAAGTGTAACGAGAGATTCTTTGTCCCAGCTGGACCCGCCACCCTTCAGCTCCAAATGAGCACTCGGATGCTGTATTAGTTATAAAATTGTTGGCCGGTGGCTTGGGCTTCTTACTGGCTAGCTCTGTCTTATTATTAACCCATTTCTGTTAGCCTGTGTGTTTCTACATGGCCTTGGCCTAATAGAGAGGGGTCTGGACCTCTTTGCAGGCTACACAGTGACTCCGTCTGCCTACGTTTCCCAGCATTCTCCTCATCTCCTAGCCCCACCTGTACTTCCTGCCTGGCCAATCAGCCAGTCAGTGTTTTATTCATCAGCCAATGAGAGAAGCACATACACAGAAGGGCTAAGTTTCAGGATGAGATAAGCTGCCCCTCCAGCCCATACTTTACTGTGCGGTGTAGGGGACCATGCTTCAACTGTGTGAACTCATTTCCTTTTGAGGATGCCGAGAGGATTTGTTAGATAACGTGTGTCCGGCCACTTCCTTGAGTTCAGTAATTGAAGAAGCTGTCGGCGCTGATTCTGTTTTTATTTCCCCACAATAAATGTAAAACAAATATGTACAAATAAGCACATAACTGAATTTTGTACACTTAATGCAATGGCTTCTTCCTCAGCACCTCTGACCCTGGATGTCAGGAATATGAACAAATAGAGAGGGATTTCAGACTGACTGGGATCGCCAGCCACTGTCTACCCCTGTCTCCTTTCGAGACATAATCAGCAGGAGGGATCGTTTCAGATCATCTTTAAGACTAAGTAGCATTGATGGTCTGCCCTGAATCATATAGAGGTAGGTGTTTAAGGCAAAGTTTCCCCTCCCGGCCACTGCATGTTAATTAGCACTTCGGGAAGGTGCCAGGCCTATGTCACCTATGTAGAGGGACTGTCACTTACTGTAAGAGGTGGCACCGGCTTTGGCAGGAGCACACCACTCCACACAGGTCCCCCAGGGACATGCCTTGTCAGTGCCATGGCCCTGGTATTTCTCAACCTGGATCCAGCAGAAGAGCCTCAGTCCCTGGACCAAATAAGTCTCTAAGCAAATCAGCAGAGTTTGTCGCTCTAGTTATAACATTCGTTACAACTCAAAGCATGGTGCTGAGCCATCTAGATGTCAGTTTTCATCCCTGGATACATTGGACAAGGATATTGACCTATCCCGTTGTTCACAGTTCATAAGAAAAGAACCCAGGTTTCACGGATTCCAAGACGCATATATCTTTCAAAATTTAAAACCTCTGTAATTGGATGCCTGTATTGCCCAGTGTGTTTGGGAGCCCTTTGGTTATAATTTGATTGGCAGAACTTTTCCTATGGTAGTAAAGTTGACAGTGAGTCATGGAAGCAACGGAATCTTAGATTTAGTTTGCTGCGGTGAAAACCCTGCCTACCTCAAACAGCACAGGCACAGGTGACACAAATGGCCCCCGAGTCCTGTTGACTATGAAGACACAGCCAAAGCTGGTATCTTCTTCTGAGGTCCATCTGCCTTCAGGACCTGATGGCCTCTGTGAGATCAGGAGTGTGAGCAGGAGGCTAAGAGGAAATCTTCCTGGCTGTGCCATTTCCTCGTCAGTCAAAGAACTAACGTGCTGTAATATACGAGTGAATTTTCTGACCAACCTTCTCCAAATGTTTTTATCCTCAGAGACAAGTTACAGTAAAAAGAAAACTCTGATGAACTTAAAATTGGCTATAATTTAACATTTATGTAACTAATCTCTTGAAAATAAGCAGGTGCTTACTTAGAAAACACAGAAACGCAGAAAGCACAGAAATGTGGGCAAGCATGCTCTCACCTAGTCCTTACTCTGGCAGGAAGCACCCGCTCTTGACGTGTTAGTACAGGGCAGACACTTCCGGACTGGCTTGTCCCTGTAGCTTCCTGACTACAAGTTAATCTTTGCGTTTAAATGTTAGTATTTTCTGTGATTAATTTTCTCCCAAAGAGAAATAGGTGGCTTTTGTCAGAGGATTTGGACAGTATAGAGAGGGATAAATAAGAGTGTTCCTGGGACCGGGGTGGCCAGCCATGAACTGATCTTGTAGAGTCCTGTCCAGCACCCACGGCAGGCGGCTTGCCACTGCCTGTAACTCTGGTTCCAGGGGTTTCAACACCCTCTTTGGCCTCCCCTGGGAGGCCCCTGCACTCACAGGCACACATACATACACATAATTAAGAATAAAAATAAATTTAAAATATTCCACCATCCTGAGGCAATATTAAGGTTTAACTTATTGAAGGTTTTAAAATTTTTATTTATTTAAGGTATTGCTAAGATTTAAGTGTATTTTACCTTCTTTTGAATAGCACTATATATGACTCTATAGAAACTTAGAGTGTTGAGATGTAATAACGTGTATGTCCATCTCCCTGTTCTTCTCATTTTACCACTACTATTTTCCTGTTGGTATATTTGCGAGGTGAACTGGATCCATTTGGGAAAAGGTTAGACTTTTCCCGATTCTACAGAGTGGTCCTTCCTCTGGTTTTACATCACGAACCACCTGTAAAATTCTAAGAACTACAGAGGTCATAATCCACCCCAGAGATTCTCAGTTATCTAGGCATAATTCTGTTCTTCATGTGCTCCTAACACACGTGGGTAAGAACTATTGCTTCATGTCAAAAGAAATAGATTGAGAGCTGATTGTTAAAAAAAAAAAATGAAATACAACCGGACGCCATGGAACTAGTGAGTGAAAACGTGCACATAACTGACATCTTGGAGTACTGAAGAACGCCAAAGACATACATTCATATATGGCAACGCAAAAACTTTGCACCTCTCCTCTATACACAAAACTGAACAGCTAACGACATGGTAGGACATATATTTCCCATGTGTGTTATAGGCAAAAGTTCATTAAAAAGTTATACAGGAAGAGCTACTAGAATGAGCCAAACTACAGGCAAATTACCCAGCGAGGAAAGCCAAGATGTGTATGGAGATTTAAAAGCGTTTCCTTTTAAATCCGGAAAAGGCACAGGAGCTGACTTTCCCTGCAGGATGTCTAACTCCCTTACTGTCACCAGTAAGTCAGGGCACCCAGCACTGTTTGCACTTGTGTCCTGACCCAAAGCAAATATATTAATTATAAGTGAACGGAGGGAAAGCCGCAGTGACACAAGGAGGTCCGTAAAAGCAGACGCAAAGGGGCACAGTGCCCCAGCCAGGCTCTGCGCAGGTTTAACCTGCAATAAAGGAAGTCTTCTCAATCCACTGAGACTTCACCCCGATTGGAATGCACACTCATTATTTCTTGATTACTCGTCTACGTAAGGCAGATCACTTCCCACTTTGGTTTGCACAACCCTTGCTCAATATTCATATTTTATCTCTAAAGACTGTAATAAATCACTTCCAACACAATAACCTATTTAAGAATGGATTTTATAGGCAGAGAGGCACACCTTTAGTGATGTGATTGCAGGCATCAGGTCTCCGGATTCTTCTGAGGCACGCATTGCGTTACAGTGTGCGCAAAGGAGCCGGCTTGCAGAAGCAGAAGAGGCCGGCGGGCAGCGTCAGCGGCTCTGTGAGTCAACCCCGTCCAGGGTGTGCTTCCTGGTGGCGGGGCGTAGCCATAGGAACCCTTTGAAATGTTTTGTTTTAGTCGTTTGGCTCCTTTCTCACTCTTCCTAGAGCCAACACTTTCAAGATAATGCAGTTTAGACATGCCGCAGCTGTTGAAACAAAGCGAAAGCTTGAGCCGGTGGCTGAGCACAATCCCCAACCAGAAACACCAAAGCAGCGTTGTGATGAAGAGTGGGTGTGCTTTGAGAAGACAAAAGGCGGGAAATAATGCCTGTCTGGCTCCAATCAACGGAACCCCCCCGGGGTGGGGGGCATCGCGCTGCGCTGCGAGCGAGCCGTGGCCTCCTTTGCCCCAGGAAGAGTGCTCACTGGGCGCCTTGGAAAAGTGGAGGGATCGGAGAGGTGGCTTCCGGAGGCTGAAGAGCCCCTAGAGGAGTGTTGCTTTGGGAAAACAATTCATACTCAGAAACTAACGAAATCTAGACGGAAATCACACTTCAAACTCAGATTCTTTCTCGCAGGAGTGTTGTCCATCTCCAATTTTCAAGCTAATTTCGTGACTCATTCTGTAATACACACTTCACAGAAACAGTCAAAAACAGAATTTCACCTGTATAAAGGGACTGTTGTAAGCTTGAAAGAGTGTGTTTTCACAATCGTTGAATGACATTTATTCCCACAAACCTGAAACTTTAAAAAAAATAAAATAAAGATGACCCCAGTGTATGAATCTGAAGGTAAATGTGAATTATAGCAATGTGTTGTGTACCCAGGCCGTATTTTCCAAGTTAAAAAAAAAAAAAACAACAAAAAAAAAAAAACCTTTATTCCCCCTGCACTGCCCTGCCTTGCCCCTGAGGGGGGACTTTTTACAAACACTGGCTTCTGAGTAAGTTTTAAAAGCTAATCTTTTAAAAGATCTATAAAGCTCGCAGGCTAGGCTGAAGATGTAAAAGTTTGTTTTATGTGGGAGTAAGTTGGAATTCAGTCGTGTGTGAGTTAGACAGAATCTTGAGTACCTTCCAGGCACACCTACCTTCTGCCTTAATCACATATGTATGATCATTTAAAACAAACATTTCATCTCAGGCCATTTACATATTATCTCCATAAACAGGAGATTAATGATAACCTGGGGCTCACTGAAAACTCGGCACAGCCTTTAGGCACACACATATATATATATATATATACATACACATACATACACATACACATACATACATATACATACACATACATATACATATACATACATATACATATACGTACACATACACATACACATACACATACATATACATATACATATACATACATATACATACACATACATACACATACACATACATATACATATACATACATATATATACATATACATACACATACATACACATACACATACACATACATATACATACATACATATACATATACATACATACACATACACATACACACATACACACACACACACACACACACACACATACATACATATATATACAGGAGCACTGAGCCAGGCACTCGTGACACCATCCACACTCGCCACAGCAATCCCTGGAGTCAGCGACATTTGAACCCACCTCTCCGGTCGGGTCGTGCTTCTCTCTATTGCGTGAGATCCGCATGCAGTGCTGGATGACAGCCCAGAAGGCCAAGAAGGACTAGCAGAAGCAGGCTGAGAAGCCAGTCTGCCTGCAGCGAAGCCCACACTCGCTCTCACTCTAGTCTACCCTTAACGTCTTAGCTACGAAGGACTTCAGCTTCTTTTATTCCTGAGCAGCCGCATGCTGAGGACGTTTAGTGGCAATAAAGCCAAAATAGCATTCAATACAGGGGGCAAGCACTTAAAATATAACTTCTGAAACGTTTTATTCCTGCGTGTCTGTGTGATGCTGGGGTGTGTGTGTGTGTGTGTGTGTGTGTGTGTGTGTGTGTGTGTGTGGTGTGTGTGTGTCTGTGTGATGCTGGTGTGTGTGTGTGTGTGTGTGTGTGTGTGGTGTGTGTGTGTGTGTGTGTCTGTGTGATGCTGGTGTGTGTGTGTGTGTGTGTATGTGTGGTGTGTGGTGTGTGTGTGTCTGTGTGATGCTGGTGTGTGTGTGTGTGTGTGTGTGTGTGTGTGTGGTGTGTGGTATGTGTGTGTCTGTGTGATGCTGGTGTGTGTGTGTGTGTGTGTGTGTGTGGTGTGTGTGTGTGTGTGTGTGTGTGTGTGTGTGTGTGTGTGTAAATGCAGCCTCCTGGGGGAATCACATCTGCTGGCAAGATCTGAGCTCAAAGCTTTGCTGTGCTCTCTCTCTGCTCCTCGGTTACAGGTGTGGTGTGAGCTCTCAGCTTCCTGCCCCTGTCCCCATACCTGCTGATCACTGCCATGCCTCCTCACCATGACAGACCCGTCCCTCTGCAGCTATGAACCTAAATAAAACCCTCTAAGTGGCTTTGGAAACGTTTTAACACAGCAACAGAGAAGAAACTAAAACAGTCATATACACAGAAGAAGAGATTAAAAACCTATCGTTAAATTCTTGGGTGTTCATTTTTCTTACACTCAATTTTTAAAATAAATTTGTAGTGTGAAAACTCCATGGCATACCGTTGTTTTAATTGAAACATACTGGTGACGATTGGGATGCAGACCCCGTGTGTCGCTCCCGAAAGTGTTGCCCCTGTATAGACACGCCCACACACTTTGTAGTCCCGCCTTTCCTCCATCCCACAGCCTTGTGCGTGAGGATACCGCATGCGTGCATGGAACCTGCAGCACAGAGTTTGGAAGTCGCCTTCCTCCAGTCAGCACGGGCCTCTGAGCTCCATCGATTTTTTTTTTTTTTTTTTTTTATGAGTAGTATTCCTTTGCCTGTGTGTATTGGACTTTAGCAGTCAGCCTATCTGTCTTGTTCTAGACTTTTATGAGCATGGGTGGACTGCTTTAGGTACTGTGTGCTGCTTTCAGCCTGGATGGGCGCTTTCCTCCGCCTGTCTGAGTTGATGCTCGGTAATCAGACTTCTTGGCCACATGGTAATTTGACTTGGCAGCAAAGTCCAACACTGTTCTCCAAAAAGGATTGCACCGTCTTTCATCGCGGCCCGCGGCTTGGGAGAACCCTGGTTTCTCCACACCTTTTCTAGGACCTGGTTAATCTCCGTGTCTTCATCTAGGTCGTTCTAAGATGCGGGGTCGTACTTCACCATGGTTTTAATTTGCATTTCTCTTACAGCTGATTGCCCTGAATATCTTTGCGTGTGCTGATTTGCCATCTTACATTTTCCTCGGTGAAACGCCTGCTCCCGCTTTTGTCTCATTGCTAGATTGGGCGACTTCTTACTACAGGGTTCTGAGGGGCCTCTGGGAAACAGTCTTTCTTTGTTACAGAGTCTTTGGATGGCTTACAAATGCTTACCCCAGACTATGGCTTGTCTACTCACTCTACTGATGGCGTCCTTTGCACACGTTTTTAATGCTTAAAAAGTTAAACATCAATTTGCTTTTCTTTTGTAGATTGTACATTCGGTGTGTAATGATAGGCCATAAAATTTCATTTCTATGTTCTGAAAGTCTTGTGTTTTGCATTTAGGTATCCAGCTCTTTGTCTTTTGGTATAAGGTGAGACCTGGCCGAAGGTCACTTCCGCGGGACTTCCACATCCAATGAAGCTAATGAGGTACACAGAAAAATCATTTCCCTTTGCACCCTCTATTTCTCTTCTCTTTTTCTGGAATACTGGGGTGGTTTGAATAGGAATGGCCCCAAAGATCCATGTGTTCGAGTGCTTGGCCCATAGGGAGTGGCACTGTCGGGAGACGTGGCCTTGTTGGAGGAAGTGTGTTTCTGAGGAAGAGGCTCTATGGAGTCATATGCTCAAGCCATGGCCAGCGTGGCACTCAGTCTCTCTCTCCTTCTGCTGCCTGTGGACCAAGTTGTAGAACTCTTAGTCCCTTCTCCTTCCTGCACCAAGTCTGCCTGCACACTGCCTGCACCAAGTCTGCCTGCACACTGCCTGCACCAAGTCTGCCTGCACACTGCCTGCACCAAGTCTGCCTGCACACTGCCTTACACTATAACAATAACGGGTTAAACCTCTCAAAAATGTAAGCCAGCCCCCATTAAATATTTTCCTTTATAAGAGTTGCCATGGTCTTGCCTGCTAATATTCCTTAAACTCCACCCAACAATCCTGTATAGCGCCCTTCCCCTGGGCTCCATATTCCAGCCCACAACTCCAACTGTGTTACCAGAGGCCAGGCTGGCGCTAGGGGCCCCCGGTAAAATACTGCCCACTGCCAGCTAACACTCCCTATAGGTGGCCCAACAGCCTCCAACTGCACCCTTTCCCATGAGCTTCATACCCCAGCCCACAAATTTGGCTGAGACTTCTACTTTACTGGAGGCCCTGCTTTACTAGAAATCCCAGGTACCCAGACCCCCAGAGGCCACACATGTACTTGGAACTACAGAGGCAAAGTCAGCATCCAAAACCCCAGAGGTCTTATAGGCCACAAAAACCCAGTGGAGACACCCTAATGGACCTGCCTCTCCAGTCACCAGAACCACTCGCCACTTAGTCTGGTGGTGAGAGAGAAAACGGGAACCAAGGAACAAAACACCGGTCCAACAAAGACAAACTCAGGAATGGACACCTAGACCTAAGAATCACCCCAAATCCAGATGCGGAAATCCAGTGCAAGGACACAGCCAATACCAGATAGGGAAGTACGTGTCAGCCCCAGACTCCGCAGGACCCCAACATTCCACTTCAGCTGACGCACAAGACAATGACCTGGGAGTCAACTGTAGAGGATAATAGAGGTCCTTAAAGAGGAAATGAAAAACTCCCCGAGAGAAACTTAGGAAAAGACACAAAAAACTGGAGGAAATAAAAAAATAAATCACGTAAAAAAGGTTAAGAAACCCAAGGGAGAAAAAAAAAAAAAAACAAAAACCAAAACAAAACAAAAAAAAACAGGTGAAGGAAACAGTTCAAGACCTGAAAATGGAAACAGGAGCAAAAAAGAAAACGCACTGAGGGAGTCCTGGAAATAGAAAATTCCGGTGAGTGAACAAGAACTATAGACACCAGCTTCACCCACAGAAAACAAGAGATGGAGGAGAGAGTCCCAGGTGTTGAAGATACGGTAGGGGAAACAGACTCATCCATCAAAGAAAATGTTAAATCTTAAAAAAATTCCTAACACAAAACATCCAGGAAATCGGGGATACTATGAAAAGTATCCCAGTCAAAGGTTTTTTAAAAACCACAGAGGAAAACTTTCCTAACATAAAGAAAGACGTGCCTATAAAGATACAAGAAGTTTACAGAACACCAAATAGATTGGGTCAGAAAAAAGTCCTCATGCCACATAATAATCAAAACACTAAACATACAGAACAAAGGAAGAATATTAAAAACGGCGAAGGAAAAAGGCCAAGGAACATACAAAGGAAGATCAAGTGGAATTACACCCTACTTCTCCATGAGATTCTAAAAACCAGAAGAGCCTGGACCAATGTGCTGCAGACTCTAAAAGACCACAAATAGCAGCCCAGACTACGATACCCAGCAAAAGTTTCAATCACCATAGACGGAGAAAACAAGACATTCTATGACAGAGTCAAATTTAAACAACATTTATCCACGAATCCAGCCCCACAGAAGGACTAGAAGGAAAACTCCACCCTAAGGAGGTTAACTACCCCCATTAAAACACAGGCAATAAATAATCCCACGCCAGCATAACCCAAAGAAAGGGAACATACATGCATGCACTCATGTACACATGTACACACGCACACACCTAGCACCACCAACAAAATAACAGGAATTAGCAATCACTTGTCATTAACATCTCTCAATCCCAAATGACTCAATATCCCTCAATAAAGAGAGGGGATAACCCAAACAAAGTGGACTCAGAAAGGACAAGACGACCCAGCGGACTGGAGGGGTTGGCTGCGGGTCAGATGATGGTTCTCTTCCTAATGTCCACTCAATTATGTGTCATACACAGCAACAAAGTCAGACTGGCTGACGTCACCTCTCTCCTACACAGGATTGATATTAATGAGCAAAGGATGGTGTGAAAAGATGATAAAAGAATGAGGTGTCAGGACCCCCCTTTCTTAGAAGAGCTAGCTCACGCAGAAGCAGAACCATCGTAGTGTCTTAGGACTGATGAACAATAACAATAAAGGACAGGATTAGACATATAAATAAATTCTATAAAGACATGAAATGTAAAACATTGTTTTATGCCAGAATTTGAACAAATGCATCAGCTTTGGCCTGAGGGTATTTCTTGGGCACTCTGACCATTAAGAGTTAATAATACACTGCTCAGGACATGGCATTCTGCCCAGGATGACTTGGAGATTTTCTTTATGTTTAGCTTCCTTGAAGCCACAAGAGCTACAGCCTTGAAAACAGGCTGTCATATGCCTCTAGATTCTTAAATATTGAGTTATAGGGTTGATGAGTAAAATAATTATAGCAGATAATTCTGTTTATCAATGATGACTAAACGTGAGAGAAAATGATTGTAAAAGATAACTCAGTTCTGTCATGTTTTAGCAATGATAACTAAACCGATGACCCCAGATGTGCAAGAGAAAAAGTTAGACACATGTGTGCAAAGCAAATTGATAGGATCTATGTTCTGGAACAACGTGAGTCTATCCCTGTGTACTGCACCTGACTCACTCCTTACCTCCTCTCTGGAATCTGTCAGCTGCTGGGGCTAGTTCCCAGGGGCAAGGAAAAAGGAGAGATTAAAGACTTCTAGAATCCAGTGGAAATGAGTGCACGGCATGCCCAAACTCATGGAATGCAAGGAAAACTGTGCTACCAGGAAAGCTCAGAGCACTGTTTCCATAAGGAAGTTAGACAGAGGGTGTCACCCTAGTGACATAACAGCACACCTGAAAGCTCCAGAACAAAAAAAGCAAACGTCCTCTGAAAGGAGTAGATGACAGGAACTGATCAAACTGCGGGCTGAAATCGATAGAATAGAAACAAAGAGAACAATACAAAGAATCAACGAAACAAAGAGTTGGTTCTTTGAGAAAATCAACAAGGTGGACAAACCCCTATCCAAACTAACTAAAAGGCAGAGAGATAATATGCAAATTAACAAAATCAGAGACGAAAAGGAGGCTACAACAACTGACACCAAGAAAATCCAAATAATTATTAGGTCATACTTCAAAGACATGGAAAATCTAAAAGAAATGGACAATTTTCATGATAAATACTATTTATAGGAGTTAAATCAAGATCATATAAACAATTTAAATAGACCTATAACACTTAAGGCAATGGATGCAGTCATTAAAAGTCTCGCAACAAAAAAACACCTCAAGGCATTATGTATTTAGCATGGCATTCTACCAGACATTCACAGAAGAGCTAATACCAATATACCTCAAATTATTCCACAAAAATAAAAGAGAAGAAACATTGCCAAATTAATTTATGAGGTCACAGTTACCCTGATACTCAAACCACACAAAGACTAAACAAAGAAAGAGAATTACAAAGCTAGTTCCCTTATGGACATAGATGCAAAAATACAACATTTGCAACCGTATCTAAGAACACATCTAAAAGATCATCCACCATGGTCAAGAAGGCTCCATCCCAGAGATGCAGGGATGGTTCAACATACGAACATCTGTCAATGTAATCCACCATGTAAACAAACTGAAAAAGAAAAATGACATGATCATCTCATGAGATGCCGAAAAAGCCTTTAACAAATCCAATACTCCCTTCATGATAAGAGTTCTGGAGAGCTCAGAGGCACACAAAGCATACCTAAACATAATAAAGGCAAATAAAGCAAGCCAATACCTAACATCGAGTTAAATGGAGAGAAACACAGAGTGATCCACTAAAACCAGGGACAAGACAAGGCTGTCACTCTCTCCACCTCTGCTCAATACGATGCTTTAAGTTCTAATAGAGCAATAAGGCAACTGAAGACCAAGGGGATGCAAACTGGAGGGAAGACGCCAGTCTCCTTATTTGCAGGTGATATGATATTATACATACGCAACACCCAAACTTCTACCAACAGCCGATAAACTGTCTTTCAGCAAAGCAGCTCGATACAAAACAAACAAACACACACTAAGGAAAGAAGTCAGTGGCTCTTCTATACACAAACGATAATGGCTGAGAAAGAAATTAGGGAAACCGCTCCCTTCACAATCGCCACGAATAATACAAAACATCTTGTGGTGATGGTAACCAAGCAAGTGAAAGAACTGTTTGACATGAACTTTAAGTGTTTGGAGACGAAATTGAGTAAGATACCAGAAGATGGAAAGAACCTCCATGATCATCGATTGGTAGGATTAGCATAGTGAAAATGGCTGTCTTATCAAAGGCAATCTTCGGATTCAACTACATTCTGACACAGTTCATTACAGACTGCACTGGCTAGTTTTGTGTGTCGACCTGACACTAGCTAGAGTCGTTAGAGAGGAAGGAGCCTCAGGTGAGAAAATGTCTCAGTGAGATCCAGCTGAAAAGCATTTTCTCAATTAGTGATCACGAGAGCCAGGCTGGTGGTCCTGGGTACTATTAGAAAGCAGGCTGAGCAAGCCATGGGGAGCAAGCCAGTAAGCAGCCGCCTCCATGGCCTCTGCATCAGCTCCTGCCTCCAGGTTCCTGCCCTGTTTGACTTCCTGTCCTGATTCCCTTCAGTGATGAGCAGTAATGATGAAGTATAGGCCTAATAAGCTCCTCCTCAAACTTGCTTTTGGTCAGGGTGTCTCACTGCAGCAATAAAAACCCTAACTAAGACACAGACCTTGAGAGAACAATACTCAATTTCACATGGAAAACAAAAAACCCAGATGTGGTGATGTTTTGTTTATGCTGTAACAAATAAAGCTTGCCTGAAGCTCACCCTGACTACATGAAATTGATCTAGTCTAAAAGAGAAACAGAACTCACACAAAGGTGTTCCCAGCACTTGGGATCCCACACCTTTAATCCCAGCTCTAGGGAGGTGGAGACAGGAGTGATATGGCTGGGTGGAGAGAGGAGTGTAAGGCGGGAGGAGGCAGGAGCTCAGTGCAGTCTGAGCAGCTGTCGGTCTGGAACAGTCTGGGGATCACTCAGTCTGAGGACAGGATCGCCCCTTTGGTCTGAGCATTGGCAGAGGCAAGAACTCAGTGGCTGGCCACTCTGTTTCACCCCCCCCCCCTGCTAGCTGACTCTGAGATTCTATTAAGACCCAAGAGAATCCATGCTACACCATAATAGCTAAAACAACCCTGTACAATAAAAGAACTTCTGGAGGAATCACCTTCCTTGATTCCAAGGTGTGCTTAAGGGCTGTTGCAATAAAAATCACATGGTATTGACATAAAAGCATACAGGTTGATCAATGGAATCAAATCAAAGACCCAGATGTAAATCCACATGCAAATGAACACCTGATTTTTGATAAAAAGCCAGAAATACAAAATGGAAAAAAAAGAAAGCATATTCAACAAATGGTGCTGGTCTACAGGATGTTGACTGTAGAAGAATGCAAATAAACCCACATCTATCACCTTGCACAAAATTCAAGTCCAAGTAGACGAGAGACTTCAACATTGGCCCTGGTAGAAGAGACAGTGGGGGTTAGCGTTAAACTCATTGGTGCAAGAGACCAACTTCCTGAACAGAAACCAGTTGCAGTCACTAAGATCAGCAATTAATGGGACCGCGTGAGACTGGAAATCTTCTGCAAGGCAAAGGACCAAACAGAAACCCACAGACTGGGAAAAGATCTTCACCAAACTCATGTAGCATGTAAGTTTCCGCCAGCCCGCCAGTCTGGGCCCACAGCCGCGCCAGCCCCAAATAACACTCAGAGACTCTGTATTTGATACAATCCTGTTGGCCAATTACCATTACTGTTTATGGGCTAGCTCTGCCTTAATTATTAACCCATTTCTACTTATCTAAGTATTTCCACGTGGTCGTCTTATGGGGAGCCGCGCGGCAGGCTTCCTGCTCCTTCCCCGGGCTACATCTTGACTCCGCCTTCTACTTCCTCTTTCCTCCTCCTAGTCTCCTAGCCCCGCCTATCTAGTTTTCTATTGGCCACAGTGCTTTATTAACCAGTATGAGAAACATATACACAGAATCACATCTCCCATCATCTCCTCTTTTCTGTCTAAAGTAAAAGAAGGGGTTTAACCTTAACATAGAAAAATATATCATACAACAGTTATCAAATAAGAATCACAGTAAACAATATTTAGTCCATTAACATTTTGTAAGACTTAAAGAAAATATCATCATCTATCCTATCTTTGTGAGTCTAAAGTCCTATATGTAACTTATCTTTAATCCTAACTAAGGGAAACTATAATCATAACTATCTATCTTCAACTCCTTCAAAGACCACAGAAGGATAATATATAAACTCTAGAAATGACAGAGACAATGCATTGCCTGGTCAGTCACCCAAAGTTCTTCTGTAATGTTCCATCTTCAGCCCATAGGCCATAGTGTGTGTCCAGACTCCTCAGCAAAGCAGGAAACTTTTCTCCGTGTCCTGTAGACTGTCTGGCTGTCTGGCAGCCTCTTCCATGAAGCAGGAATCCTGTAGCAATGTCCATCTTGCATCAGCAGTCACCTTTTTGTGGGTCCTGCATGTCCAGTTTCTATAGCATAAAGTCAAACAGTCCAGACAAGAGAAGTACCTTGCTCAAATGGCTAGTCTTGCCATATTAGAAGCAAACTCCATAATGTGTTTCTTCGATGTCCATCTTCTTTTCTTCTGTAGGTGGTGTTACCAGGAGCAGTTGTGCCTCACTGTCAAGAAAATCCCTAAACCATTTTAAATGCCATATTCTGTAGGTCTTTGAAAGGTTTGAAGAATGCCTATTCATCTCAAATACATCTCTGCATATCTTGAAATCCAAACTAACTTAACTCTAAGTTTTAACTATCATAGGTAACTCTCTAATCTGTACTAAATTATACATTACATTTCTAAATGAGCTATATAAACACAATACCTAAACAAGAGGAGAAATATACATATTACAAAATTGACCTTAAATTGTATCAATAAAGGAAAATCCATTCCAAAGCAAAGTATTCATATCTATACCATAAACTCACATCCGGCAGAGGGCTAATATCGAAAATATATAACATCAACAAATGAAATAATCCGATTCCAAAATGAGGTACAGATCTAAATAAAGAATACTCAACAGAAGAATCTCAAATGGCTGAAAAGCACTTAAAGAAATGTTCAGCACCCTTAGCCATCAGGGGAATGCAAATCAAAACAGCTCTGAGATTCCATGTTACACCGTTCAGAATGGTTAAAATAAAAAAACACAAGTGACAGCTCATGCTGGAGAGGATGTGGAGAAAGGGGAACACTCCTCCACTGCTGGTGGGAGTGCAAACTTGTACAGCCACTTTGGAAATCAATATGCTGGTTTCTCAGAAAATTGGGAATCAACATACGTCAAAATGCAGTTACTCCACTCCTGGGCATATACCCACGACTCTACCATACCGCAAGGACACTTACTCAACTATGTTCACAACAGCCTTTATGCATACTGGCCAGAAACTGGAAGCAACCTGGATATTCATCATCTGAAGAATGGATAAAGAAAATGTGGTACATTTACATGATGGAGTATTATTTCTCAGCTGTTAGAAACAATGGCATCATGAACTTTGCAGGAAAACGGATGAAACCAGAAACCCCCGTGAGGTAACCCAGACCCCAAAGACAAACACGACATGTGCTCACTCAGAAGCGTATATTATCTGTAAAGGATAACTGTGCTACGATCCACAGCCCCAGGGAGATAGGTGACAAGGAGAGATCATGAGCCATCTCTCCGAACCTTCCCCACTGGATCTCCCTGGGAAGGGGAACTGGAATGGCACCGCAGGGTGTGTGTGTGTGGGGGGTCTTGATGGGGAGATGGGAATGGGTAGAGGAGGATAGGGAGAGAGAGTACTGGGAGAGACGACTGGATTCAGGGTCATCTCTGGGATGAACTAGAAACCCAGTACAATGGGAACCTAGGATTCTGAGTGTGACCCTAGCTAAGGCTCCAAGCAATGGGGTCATGACTTCCACCAGAGCAATTGGCACCCCAATCCAGCCACTGCCTACAATGTGTGCCGGGGTAAAGGTGGCACAGAGGTCGTGAGAGTGGTCAGCTAATGACTGGTCCACCTTGAGACCCATAGCATGAGAGGGAGCCCACCCCGCACTATCAGGACACAAAAGCTGCAAAGTTCACAGACCGGGGATGGAACCTAACATGGTCAGACAAAAGAAAAAAAAACAGCAATGAAATGACTCCTAATGATATTATGCTGTATTCGTAGGTGGGTGCCTAACTCAACTGTCACCAGAATGCTTCATCCTGCAACTGATGGAAACAGATGCACACAGCTGATGGGAGATGTTATTCTGTATACATGTTCCTCATACTGGTTAATAAAGACCTGTGGCCAATGAGATAGCAAGATAGGTGGGGCTAGGAGACAAGGAGGAAAGAGGAAGTGGGAAGGAGGGGTCGAGATGTAGCCCGGGGAGGAAGGAAGACGCCTGCAGCGGCTCCCCGATAAGATGACCACGTGGAAATACTTAGATAAGTAGAAATGGGTTAATAATTAAGGCAGAGCTAGCCCATAAACAATAATGGTAACTGGCCAACAGGATTGTATCAAATACAGAGTCTCTGAGTGTTATTTGGGGCTGGCGCTGCTGTGGGCCCAGACTGGCGGGCTGGCGGAAACATACATGCTACACACAGCCACAGCTAAACAGTAGGGGGAGTTCAGAGAACCCCGTGGAAGAAAGGGAGAAAAGGATGATGGAAGCCACAGGAGTCAAGGACCACAGAAACGGGCCACGAAGAGCTGGCCGTGCTTTCGTTTGGAGGAACGTGGACTTTGGGAGTTTGGATTAGGAAGCAGCTGAACACTTTAAGTGGCGTGTAAGGGGTCATCCTGGTAGGGGCACAGAAGACAGTGGTGCTGAGGGTGATTTGAAATGGGGGGCCCTGGCTCAAGAAGTTTCAGAGGAGGAGAATCTTAGTACGTTGCCTAGAGATCGCTCTTGTCATATTTTGGTGAAGAACGTGGGCATTTGTGCCTTTGAAGAGTCTGCCCTAGGCTAAAGTGATTTGGATTAACCCATTAACAGAGGAAATCTCAACATATCCTAGTATAGACCCTGTTATGTGGCTGTGCGTGTTCACTCCTACAGAGTTTTATAATGGAAGGGGGCAAGCTGAGCATGGAAAAAATACAAGGTGTGGAACATTTTGAGGTGAAAAGGGGCACCAGAAAGCAGAATGGAAGTAACTAAGTCCTGCGTTCAAGGAGATAAAACAGATTAATGGGCAGGATAAAGGGAGCGATGACCTCAGGACAGGACCTCACCCAGCCAAGTTTCCAACTTGTGAAGAAAAAGTAAAGAACAGCTTAGAGCCAGGTGTGGTGGTGCACACCTTTAATCCCAGCACTCTGGAGACAGAGACATGTGGATCTCTAAATTCAAGGCCAGTCTGGTCTACAGAGCAAGTTTCAAGACAGTCAAGCGTAAGTAGTGAGGGAAACCACCGAAAGCAGAAAGCTGGAGAAGATGTGATTGAAGGAGGGGCCGTGTCCCAGTCCCGGCAACAGCGGAACTTGGCAGCTTGGCCACGTGGTTTAGAAGGAAGGGATTCTGGAATCTGTGCTGTGACTGAGGCAAAGCCACTGAACCCTGGAATGCGTAGGGCGTCTCTGAATGGAGGTCTAGAAAGGCCATTGCCAGAAGCTGCAAAGGTGACGCCTGGATTACCTTAGAGACCCCAAGATGTTGGAGGTAATAGAGCCAGGGGACACCTGCGGAGGAGAGGAGCCCGAGAGAGAGAGAGAGAGAGAGAGAGAGAGAGAGAGAGAGAGAGAAAGAGAGAGGGAGAGAGAGAGAGAGAGAGAGGGGAGAGAGAGGGAGAGAGAGAGAGAGGGGGGGAGAGAGAGAGAGGGGGGAGAGAGAGAGAGAGAGGGGGGGGAGAGAGAGGGAGAGAGAGAGAGAGAGGGGGGGAGAGAGAGAGAGAGAGAGAGAGAGAGAGAGAGAGAGGGAGAGAGAGAGAGAGAGAGAGAGAGAGAGAGAGAGAGAAGGAGAGAGAGAGAGAGGGAGAGAGAGAGAGAGAGAGAGAGAGAGAGAGGGAGAGAGAGGTGTGCTGCAGTCAGCAGAGCTGAATGGGGTTGGCATTGAAGAGCGCTTTGACGTCAGACATGAGATGCAGAGTTCAGGGTCTGCTCAGCTGGTTTTCAGTCTTGCTCTGGCCCAGTGTCTCCTCACCGTGCTCCCGGTCTCCTCACCGTGCTCCCTGTCTCCTCACCGTGCTCCCTGTCTCCTCACCGTGCTCCCTTTCCTCCTCCCCTTTGGAATGTATATCCTTTGTTTTTGTTTTTGTTTTGTTTTGTTTTGAGACAGGGTTTCTCTGTGTGGCTTTGGAGCTGTCTTGGAACTCCCTCTGTAGACCTGGCTGGCCTCGAACTCACAGAGATCTGCCTGCCTCTGCCTCCCGAGTGCTGGCATTAAAGGCGTGCGCCACCGATGAGACTTTGAACTTTTAAACAAGTTTGAGACTGTTGTTACCATGGAGACTTTGGAAAGCTGGACCGAATTCATCTTTGCACGGTTATTGCTATAATGGTATGGGGGCCATGGTGTGGAATGCGGTGGTTCGAGCAGGAACGCCCCCTCAGGCTCAGGCACGATGAGGACTGTGGTGATGGGAGTTGAGGTCTGCTATGCTCAAGCCATGCCCAGTGTGGCTCACAGCCTCTCCTTCTGCGTGGTAGACCAGCACGTACACGCATGTCTGCACATGGTCACGCTTCCTGCCATGGCAACGACGGACTAAATCTCTGAACTGTAAGCCAGCCCCAATTAAATGTTTTCTTTTGTAAGAGTTGCCAAGGCCATGGTGTCTAGGACAAGTATGTTATGTAGAATCACTAGATATTTGATACAATTTATAGTGAAACATCTAGACCAGATTCCTATCTCATTAGTATTTTAACCAGAATTCATTTTCTTAAGTAGTTATAGAGTTTCTTAAGGCACTTCTTCACTCTTCGGTGGATCTTGGCCATCTGGGACGTTAGAAGGGGCAATTCACCATGAACCCAGTAAACCTCACTACATGTGTAACTAAAGCAGACACACTTGGTGTTAGTGCTTACCGTCATAGGTAACTAAAGACTTCGCTCTTTTTCTATCATAAGAGAATACCATAGCTTGGGTAGTTCATGAGGAAAAAAGTGTACCTTGTGGTTCGAGAGTCTAGTGCATGGTGATGACCTCTGGCAAGGGTCTTTGTAATGCATAAAAGCACGCAGGGCTTGAAAGGGTAAATGAACGCACGGAAACAAAAAAAAAAACGGGAAGGATAGAATAACTTTTGTCACCAACCAACCTACAGAGATCACATACATGGATTGATGTCCGCTTAGGTAGGTTCTGCTAATCATCTCATCCGGCCTCACTCGAGTTCACTGGGGAATCAAACTTCTAACGAAAGTTATAGGACACAGCGAAGCCACGGCAACCTTTCCATTTATAAGGCATGGTAAACCCTCGAATGAATTACTGATGTGCCAGTGTGGGCACGTGTGTGCAAAGCCCACGTGTGGAGGTGAGACCCCCTTGTTTCTGCTGATGGACAGGGACTTCCAGGTCGCCTGGCAGTAAACTCCCAAGTATTTCTGTCCCTGCCCCCTTTGCTTTGGGAGAGCTGGGACTACAGATGTGAGCCACCAACCGCATTATCTTTGTGAGCTCTGGAGACTGAACTCAGGCGGTCAGCCCGTTGGGGCCAATGTCGCCTGACGCACAGGTTACAGAGCTCCAAATGTTTCGCTTACACCGTCGTCATTTATCTTGGTGGTAAACATTTCCTTTGCTCGCCAGCCTTTCTCCCTGTATCCACCGTCTACGAGATTTTCTGCAGTGTTGTAGCATTTACTCTTATCATCAGTATTTTATATCTTCCCTCTTATTTTTCCCCATGGACAATCTTGATGTAGGCTTGTACACTTTACCCATCCTTTTAAAGAACCAGCTTTTGGACTCACTAGTCTCTCCATGACCAAGGTCACTAACATAGATTGCTTTACTGTTGTTTCTCTCTCGTTTCAATTCTTGGTTAATTCTCAAATAGATTTTTTTTAATTAAAGAAATGTTTTTCTTTAAGATTTTCCATTGTAAATAGTACTATACCATTTCATGTACATTTTTTCTTTTTCTTTTTCTTTTTTAAGGACTACGTATGTACGTACACACACATATATGTATGTATACAGTGTTCTGGCATGTATTCTTACATACCAGAATAGGGCACCAAGCCTCATTACAGATAGTTATGAGCCTCAGGACCTCTGGAAGAGCGGCCAGTGCTCTTTGCCTCTGAGCCATCTCTCCATGTTCATTGTCACACTCCCCGCCTCCTACCCTCTACTCTCATCTCTCCTCCCCGTTAGTCCCCTGAAGTGGCTCACCTCCTTTCATGTCATCAGGACATAGGTGGCTTTACATATCTATAATGTCTAGGCGCACACGTGAGACAGAACATGAAATATAATTAACTCCACTTGTACCCATTTTCTAGCAAGTGACATAACTTCATTCTATTTATGAAGATTCTGTTGTGTATATAAC
>JANBXA010000741.1:55620000-55925000 GCA_030556225.1 Cricetiscus sungorus | reverse complement strand
GAGTGTGTGTTGTGTGTGAGTGTGTGTGCGTGTGTGTGAGTGTGTGTGCATGTGTGTGAGTGTGTGTGTGTGTGCGCGCGTGCGCGTGTTTGCATGACTACAGGTGCCCAAGGAGGTGCAAAGCATTGAGCCCCCAGGGCTGGAGTTACAGCAGCCTTGAGGCAACTCGGTAGCCTGATGATTTAACGGCTACCATTCTGACAAGCAGGAGATGAAATCTCACACTACCCTAATGTTTTTATTTCTGGTGATGAGGAGTTCTGAATGCTTTAAGTGATGCTTACTGGTCATTTATATTCCTCTTCTGCAGTTCCTTCCTCTGCTTTTTGACTTTGTTTAGGATGGGTTCTTCACATACTCTGGGTTTTATAGCAGAGCTCTCCCCCCCCCACACACACACTCTGTAAGGTGTCTCTCCACTATTTCTTTTGCCATGCAGAAGCTTAGTGTTTCGTCTTATTTAGGATCCCCATTGTTGTGGAGAGACACCATAACCATGGCAACCCTTATAACACATTTAATTGGAGCTGGCTTAGTTTCAGGGGTTCGGTCCATTGCCGGCACGGTGGGAAACATGGTGTACAGGCAGACACGGTGCTGGAACTGAGCATCCCACACCTTGATAGGTAGGCAACGGGAAATGAACTGAACCCTGGGCATTGCTTGAACATACATGCAATCCCAAAGCCATTAATATTACATTTACTGACTTATTTATGTTGAAATCTCCCCATATTTCTAGAAAAAAAAACCAACAAACAAAAAACAAGTTGGAAGAACAACAGTAAAGACGTTCTTCTTCCCCTTGCAGTCAACAGAGATACACAAAGACTGGAGGCAGCACACGGTGCTGAGAATACAGGGCAGCAGAGCCTACACAAGTCAGCCCCACAGACACTGATGTCACCCCTGAGGCGCAGGAAACAAACTGTAAGAGATGCAGGACGGCGCGGGAGGCGGGAAACCCCACTCTCTGAATGGGACACTGACACTGGACCACAGACTCCCAGCAACCGGAAGCCACAGAAGGTCCACCAGGCCCTGATGGTTCTTCCAAACTCAGCATCACAGAGACAGCGCCGGTTAAGCTAGAGGGCACCTAAAATAAAAACCTAACGAACAGGGGAAGTGCATTTCTAGGAAGGAACAGGGAGAGGGTGGTTACCGTGGAAAGAACATGGAGTGGGCAGACGGACCAAAGTACATCACGAGTATGTATGAAACTGTGAACGAGCAAAACTAAAAACCCCGCTAAAGCCAAACTGATAAAAAGCTTACCCTCATCTCTCAGTTATGACTGACTCTCCTCCTAATCAGACAGCTGGCCTGTCTGTCTGGGTAGACAGCCCCACGGCAAGGCATCTTACTAGCGTAGCCATCAGGGCGAGACACAGCCAGACACTAGGCAATCACTAGGAACTTAGTTTCAGGAAGTTGTGGGGTGGAGGAGATTATCCTGGGAGGAGGAAGAGTAAGCAAATTCCTGATTTTACAGCCTTAATTTCAGCCCCATCTACATTAGCAAAAGACTGGAAATCAGTAATGTCCAAACCAGTAAAAACGGATTAAACAAATCAAAGCCAATTGATACAATGGGACGTGTTACATGCGCGGCTACAGGATACGTTACTGGGTATACTGGCAGGTGTGTGATATGTTACAGCTTGTTTTTAATACATATGTTTGTTTATCCATGCATAGAGCTCATTCTAGACGTATAAGCAAGGAAGTTCCAGGTAATGAGGTAGTATTTACAACAGGAAAAGGAGTAGGTGGAGGGTTCCCACTTTATAGACCTCAATCCCTTTAAGCTGTCTCTGATTCTTGTTAAAAATGCATACACTACCTACTAAATGCATACTGCCTATTAAATGCATATGCTACCTATTAAAGAAAGACCTACATTTCACATCTGAGACGACTAAACAAAACTGCTAACTTGCGATCCGTCCCGGCTGCCAGGAAGGGCACTTGCCATGGGTTACCCTGGATAAGGCTGGGTGTACTAAGACTAGAGACGGGAGGTTTTCATAACTCAAATGCTGCTGAGCTGCTATGACGTGTGTTCTTACTTTCAGCTTCCTGTTTTCTACCAGCTGTTTCCAACGCCTGTCATTTAGTCCACAAGTGTCCCATGAGAGTAAGGGGGAACTGCTCGTAACACCTGGCTGCAGACGTCACACATGCAAGCTCCAGGTCCGTGAACAAAGGACGGACAAGGCAGGCGCCACTGGAGCCAAGCCCACAGGGGTTTAGCACGTGCAATGCTGCTAAGTACACTTTCGGGCCTTTTTCTTCAGGATTTCTTTCACTCACTCACTCATACATAAACGTAATGTTATTATTGCTGTGTGTTTGTGTGTGCACAGCATGTACAGACATATGTGCCATGGGTATATATGTGGAGGTCACAAGACAACTTGGCAGATCTGCCTTTAGTGGGTCCTCAGGATCAAATTCAGACTGTCGATCTTGTTCTCCTGCTAAGCCATTTCATCTGCCTCAAAACTGCATTTTGCGAGCCAGGTATGGTGGCTCAGGCCTGAGAGGCTGAGGCAGGAAGGCTGCCATGACTTCCAAGCCAGCTTGCCCCAAACAGTGCGCCCAGCCTGAGTTACAAAACAAGATTCAAAAAACAAAAACAAAAAACAAAGCCAGAAAACAACAAACAAAAATATGTATGTATCTGAGCATGTGGTATGCAGTAGGGGATGTTCCATGAGCAATAAAGACAGCGGGCCAACTCTCTTGTAATTTAAACTCTATTTGGTGGAACAACAGAAGACAGGGCCATGTCACACAAAACCCTGTGTCTGTCAGCAGGCAGGCTCCAACCACAACGGGAAAAGCCAGTTTGTTGTATGATGCTGGGGCTGAACCCAGGGCTTCATGTATGCAAGGGAAGTGTTCTATAGTTGAGCTTTATACAAGCCTGAGCCTATTACATGTGCGCTCGTGCACACACACACGCCACACACACACACACACACACACACAGAGGCATGCATGCATGCACACACACACCTTATTTTGAAATAAAACCCAACCTGATGTGATTACCACAAAGGGATCCTAAATACCGCCCACCTTGCTGATTCCCCTTGGGAGACTGTATTGGCTATGCCGTGAATGGCTGCAGAGGCAAGCCAGTTTCTCCCCGTGCCTCTGGGCGTCCTGGCACTCCTACAACATGCCATGCATCATGTCCGTGGAGCTATGAAGACAATGACCCATGTGGGGAAGCAGGAAGGACACTTGGAGGACTGCAGGGCGAAGCTGCAGGACACCCACACGGGTTGGGTTTAAAGGCAGTAAGCCTCCAACTGCCTGGCTGCGTGTAACAACCCCATCACCTTAAATCAAAACCAAAGTCCTCTAAGATTTGACACCACAGAAACTCGGTATAAGAATGTCACAAATAACGGCAGTCCCGGAGGGGCCAGCGTTCTGCTCGCTCATGGGGCCAGTGCTGCCAGCGTCATTGTGGACTTCTGTATATTCTCTTTTCATCGGCTGTGGCTTCCCTTGTTTGAGGTCACACAGTTTCTGACAGCAAGCCCTTCAACCTGGACTAGCGCTCCCTGTCTGGTTGCTGGCTAGGTCCCAGTAGGAAAGGGGCTGTGTTTTCATAGCTGCGGGAGTTCCTTTCAGATTTCAGCACAATTGCGTCCAATTCTGCCATCACCAGCAAGCCCGAGCACAAGCACTCACTCATCCAAGTGAAAATCTACACATGGGGCTGGAAAGATTGCTCAGATGCTATAAGTGCTCGCTGCTCTCGGGGCGAGCATCCTGGCACCCCCACCAGAGGGTCTCTACTGCCCCCAACTCCAACCCAGGGGATGGGACCCCTCTTCTGACTCCACAGGCACCCCACACACGTGCACACACACACACTAAAATTAAAAACATAACCTAATAAGTATGTTCAAAAATCATGAAAGTAAAATAA
Organism: Cricetiscus sungorus; assembly: GCA_030556225.1. Classification (NCBI taxonomy): domain Eukaryota; kingdom Metazoa; phylum Chordata; class Mammalia; order Rodentia; family Cricetidae; genus Cricetiscus; species Cricetiscus sungorus. The sequence continues at coordinate 55,921,048 of JANBXA010000741.1, read as the reverse complement.
AAAATAATAAAAAGGTCTGGTGAGCTTCAAAGGAAAATTTATTTATTCCTACTCAGTTAAATGGGTGCTTGATTTAGTCATACTGAGTTTAAGGTGTTTGACGTACAGTAGGCATTTACATTACTATACATACCAATAAAATCAAGCAACTTCATATTTCCTTAAAGAAAGAAACCAGTGCTTAACAGGATAGGGGTGTCCACAGATTGAAGTTTTTAAAAAACAAAACAAAACAACAACAAAAAAAAAACCCTGTAAGTTAAAAGGCATTGTCTGACAGGAGAAAGCCGGGCAGGGGAGGGTCATTTCACCCTTCTGTGATGTAGAGTACTAATTATCTAAGAAAAGGAAACAGACACCATTATAACATGAGATATTTCTGTCCTTGGATCTGTTAGGCGAGGGTAGTTCCATACATTCGTTAACAACTATATTTCTGACTTAGTAAATGCTCCTAACAGTAAAATATAAATTATCAGCAACTGAATATATTAAAAACAAACAAAGTCCCTGCTAAAAGTTTTGCAGATACAAGCACATTGGCCCATGTACTGTGCTTTCTGTCACGCTCACCCAGCTCTCTGAGTAAGATAACACTGTTCCCAGAACGTTCGTTTTGGCTTAACTGAACATAGCAGATGTAACATGTAGAATTAGTGAGTTGCACAGAGAAGGTTATAAGAACTCAATAGGTTTACAAACCTGAGATTTACCTTATACATCTTTGTACTAGCCTGTAGCCCGCCTTACTGAAGGGTATCAATACTGTTAGGGAAATGCTTTAATCACAGGCTGGGCTGTATTACTATGCCAATTTTCTAGCTGCAAACATGTTTTGTCTTTAAAATGAGGCAGAATATTTTCATTTTCAATGAAACCACACAAGAGAAAAATGAAGACAAAGCCACAGACACGTTGTAATTGTGCTACATTACCTGAATCTTTCATTAAAAAGCTCAATTACCAGGCTATTGCACCATTCCCTGCTTAGAAACACAGTAAGCAGATAAAAATATTTAAAATTAGCCAAACGTAAACAAAAGGTCCAAACAACTTTACAAATACCACCAGAATAATTGTCAATCAGCATCTACTACTCAGTATTCTCAAAGTGTCCACACAGCAGCTCTTCAATCAGGTACTCTTTAGGAAACCACACAGTCAATGTGGAGACCACACACACACACACACACACACACACACACACACACACACACAGAGGCACACAGCTTTATTACAAAGGATTCAAGATGGCAACTACTTACAATCCAGTGCCAACATGGATTATAACAAATCCAGGGAGTATTTTGTTTTTCAATTATTCATAGAAAATTTAATCCTGATTAAGTATCCTTGGCCAGGGATTCATGGGTAGTTGATGACTGAAACCAACATTTATGTGAAATGCTTCTGTTAATTTAATCTGTGTATACAGCTTAATTATGATTGGAGATTCAATGTAAGAGAAATGAATTATCTCAGGATTAGAACTTTAGTGCCATATCATATACTACTTTTTCCTTCTTTCTTTCTAAACACAAAAGCCTGCTCGTCCCTTCACCCAAGTGCTCAGATTATAAACCCTCCTTGCCCTAAAACGATATAAGGCATCTAGAATTCCCATACATTGTCCGAAATCCTTTCCTAATCAAAATAAAGCCTGATCTAGGGCCAACAACACAAGAGAAACTGCAGAATAACTCCACCCACGAATGAACAAAAGCTAATTCACTTAATGTTAACATACTTTCTATTTCCTCAAGTAATTTCATTTCCAGTTCCTTTACATTGTAATATGAAATGCACGTTCTCTAAAGCGTAAAGTGTTTTAAAATCACTGACGTCACACCTGGGCGCGGGCGCGTGCTTGAGTCAACACTTAAGACTATCAGAGTTCGATACTGCAGCGGCATTGGGAGTCTGAACAGCTGACCCACATGCCATTCGAGTTATCGCTTTCACATTTATTTCCACATCAAAGGTGCTTCAGTCCCCTGGTCCCCTGGACAGCATGTTCTCTCTTACAAGTCTACTGTTAGCGCACAGGCCAGCAGCCATTCCCTCCGCGTTAGTGCATGGCCGAAGGGCAGCCATTTGCACTGCCCAGCTTTTCCCAGCACAGGCGGCAGAGGTCCTGCACCTGGACCCTTACTGCACTTCTCCAATTGACTTGTTCTTCCCACAGAAGTCGAGCGTCAGAAATGAGGGCGGCTTTTGTGTGCAGATGAAATGGTCAGTGGTAGTGTCACGGAGGAAAGTGAGGAAACCTCCCAGTATAGACTGTGGGACAGGAAGAGTCTATACAGAATTACCATGGAAACGGACTGGCAAAGGATAACACCGATTGTAATAACCTGGAAGAAAGAGAAAGAAAGGGAATGTTTCAGTGCATGCAGAAACAGAAAAGTTACATTTAATTTACCATGTATCCACTCTGTGTGCTGTTCAGTCTACCAGCCGTGTCTGTCCCACAGGTGCATCCCATCAAGCACAAGCACAGTAGCACGCATACCTTCAGGACTGTGACTATTCAAGGGTGAACTTCTGGCACCTCTTTACAGGTGCTACAGTGGTAGAAAAGGCTCTTGTCTCAAGGGTGTGCATGCTACTTTAGTAACAGCACTAAGCGCACTCCCGCCTCAAGACACGGCTGTTTGTGTGGGACACACTCCTACTCAGCATCTGTAAACATTAATGGCAGAGCTGGGCTCTGAAATGTTGGAGCCATTGGCAATCAAACATCAGCAAACGCTATCTGCAGTCGGTAAGGCTACGCCAGTTTGGCTGTTACCAGTACACAATGAGTAATTTTAATCATTTTTTTAAAAGATGCATTATATGTCCTCTAATTTAACTTATGAAACATGATTCTGAAACAGGCTAAGACCCACGAAAGCTACTTCTAGGGCTGGGCGTATGTGCTGCAATTCCAACGCCCACCAGGCTGGAGCAGGAGAACCGATTCCATCCTGAGCCCAGGGCTATGTGTTCTGACATAGCAGACTGACAAAAAAGCCGTCTCTATCATTCTGTTCATGAACTAATTGTTAAGTCATTAATGTTTACAAACTTCTCATTTATGGATTCACCGGGTTAATATTTTGAGTTTTAAAGAAGTCAAGAAGCTTCTGAGTGGCCCCTATGTTAACATCGTGTTCTGCATGAGGACTTGAAAACGCTGTCATCGTGTTTATCGCTTACCTTATCTCTTTGGTAGTCATTAAATATTACAGCAACGCAGGCAAGCACTGGCTGGCACAGGAACCACAAGACACAGCCCTAGAAGAAAGCGACAAGCCAGTAAGATTTGCCGTCTTTACTTCTGGATGCACCAGATTAAAAGCAACAACAGAACACGGCAGGCCCGGGCATCGTACACTGGAAATTCTCCCAATATTTGGGCCGGAGAGTAGGAACACTGCGGCTTGGGGGTAGCCTGGGCTATATGGACGGAGATCCTGAATCAAAACCGAGCAATTATTAATACATCAGGGCCCAGGGCGGAGACATGGCTCAGTGAGTATTCTTAGTGAGCATCTGCTGTTCTCGCAGAGGACCCAGGGTCCCCAGCACCCACAACGGTTTGTGAGTGTAGTTCCGGGGATCTGACATGTTATATAGACACACACACAATGGCAAAATATACTCACTCATAAAATAAAGCTAAAATCTTAACACTCCCTCTTGTAGGTCCTGACTGGCCTCAATTGAACTTCAGAATAAACTTGAAATAAAAGGTAGAAATAAATTTATTTTTGCTATGACATTAATAGTTTTCTCTAACCAAATTGCTAACTTTTAGTGTACGTATAGCATTATACTTATAAATCAGTCACGATATTTCACCTGTGTGTACCAGTGCTGTGACATAGGAAGCAAGGGGTAACTGAGAAGAGTCAGGCACAAACGCACTGACGTCATAGCCACGTGTCCATACTCAAAGGAACTCAGCAAAAATACCCAAGAAGATCCACAGCGGGCACTGGGAACGGCAGAGCGGCATTGCAGAGGAGACACAACGGGGTGAGCGGGAACAGGAAATTTTACATTATGCGTTTTAACTACCTTTCTCTATTTTCCCATGAATTGCCCCAATGTATCTCTTTTCCAAATTTAAATTTGAAACAAGTTTATAATGCTTGGAGCAAGAAAGACGGTGTTCAGCATGTTCCCGCTGTTAGAGAAAGAGGGGCATGCTCTTAGGAGTGCACACATTCAGATTCTCTAGCAGACGGATATAGGGTGGTGTCCTACCATGTGGTAGTGCTGAGAACTCAGACCAGACAGCGCAGAGCTCTCTGCTACCCGAAAGCCTCTGACTGGGTGCACAAAGAAGCCACTCTGCCCTAGGACTGCTCAGGCACAAGGATGCGGAGCAGTGGGCACACAGGCATCTGCAGCAGCCCACCTCTGGGCTGCATCCTCTTATATGGAAGGACAGCTCCTCACAGCTTGTCACAGAACACGGCTCCGGGAGTAACAGTTAGACAGGTAACAGCTGCTGACAAATACATTTTAAAAATTCCCACAGAAGAGAAGACAAGCAATACGTGGGCCAATGGCCTTACGGGGTTACACGGGAGACATGGCTGTGTGCCTGCTGAAAACGGGGTCCGGGACCACCCTGTGCGTGGCTTGCAGACTGGCTGGAGGAGGAAAGGCTCAGGGCAGTCCTGAGACCCACTAGCTTCCCACAGGGGGGAGCAGGAGCAGCCCACCGGCAGGGAGGGGGGAGACTTCCTGCCCAGGCATACTTTGGCGAATGTGATGTAGAACTCCCTCTTGAGCGTGCTCCTCTCCATGGTGATGATCTGGTAGAGGCCACAGCCCAGCGACAGTGCCAGGCAAATTCTTAGGACGATGAGAAGGACCCCGGCTAAGCTGTGGTGAGAATGTGAGCTATGGTGTCGAGTGTCTTCAAACTGCTCCCAAAGCAGCAAAATGCTCTGTAAACAAAAACAATTAGAGAAGAGTGCGCCTACTCCCTCTTTGTAAGCATCCTCTGTAAACAAAAACAATTAGAGAAGAGTGCGCCTACTCCCTCTTTGTAAGCATCCTCTGTTTGCTAGAAATACATTCTGGAGGGATGCAAAGACTTGTGGGGCTGTGAAGGCTGTCAACCATAGTGTGGTTCTTTTCCTGCTCTTGTAACCCTGACAGGGATTCTACCAAGTGACACACAGAGAGACAATAAACAAACAGTTACTACTGCTATGGGGAGCCAAACCCATCATCTCTAAGAGTAGACACACGGGGAAGTGGAGAAGCTTTCTCCTACACTCGCGTCCTTACATCCCAATTCTCCTTGCATCTCAGGCTAACTTGCTTGGGTTTTTTTTTTCTTTTGGGGGGGGGTGTGTTTTTGTTTTCTGAAAGTCCTGGCCTCGAAGTTTCAGCAACATCACATCTCTGCCTCCTGAGATATGGCAGGATGGGCGTGCCTCACCATGCAACTCAAGATCACTTTCAAATAGCTCCATCTTTTCTAACAGAATGTGCCAAGCCCAATTTGTCATCAAATGTTACTCTGGCAACTTCTCTAAGGGAAGACATTTTTGCTTATTTATTTAGATTTTATTTTACTGTTTCTGTGTGTGTGAAGGTGCGTGTCTGTACCACACCACGTTCATGGAGGTCAGACAGCAACTCTGTGGGTTTGTACTGGGGACTGAAGGCAGGTTGCTGGCTTTCAGCCTGAAGGCACATCTGTGACATCTGGTGTAAGCTCCTGGGCACTGTCTCACACCCTTACTTCTCTGTGACCTTCCCTCTCACATCGGTGACAATAGAGAACACAGCCCTCTGGTTTTCCATTTGCTGCTATCCATGGTTCCTCTGTCCCTACTAAACCCCAAGTACTTAAATTATTGAAATCTTTTTACCATCAAATAAGCTTTTGGGTTTCCTTATGTAAGCTCGGCTTTCAAAGCAGACTCTTTAGTCACTTCCAACACCTTTGATAGATAAGATTCAGTATTAAATCCAGTTCTTTGGCAGGGCATGGTGGCTCATGCATTTAATCCCCGCACTAAGGAGGAGCAGGCAGAGCTCTGTGACATAATGAGACCCATCTCAAAACAACAAAATCCAATTCATTGTCCTAAGGTGTCGCCGGCAGCACTCTCCATCTCTCACCAGAACGGTGCCTGTGCAGAAGAGCTCCACACAAACCAGACGTCCTTTGTTTGGGATATGAAACTTGCCACTGGGGAAGTTAGGGAAATAGCTCAGTCTTAGGCAGAGTGTGCCTTACAGGTGCTAGGACCTGTGTTCATATAGAACTACACACTATGTTTATTGTGTTTCGTTAACCACAGGAAGTTACCTGCAGGTACCGGAAATGCATGGACTTGAGGAATGAAACCATACTTAAAATCTAACACAGAGTCTGTGTGTTAAGTAAGCTTTTTCTCTTTTATTCTCTGATAGTTTTATACATGTATACAATGAAATCTAGTCTTTCACTCCTCCTTACCCTCTCTCTCTACTGAAACCCTTCTTCCCAACAACCCCCTCCTATTTATATTTCTTTATTATCAGAGACGGTAACCATTAATTAGGGCTGCTCGCATGGATGGGAGACTACTTACTGAACCCTGCACAACCTGTCAATGGATCTACCATTGAATCAAGTGACACCCCCTCCTCCAGCAACCTTTGAATAATACCAAGAAGGACCGAGTCTACCCCTAAAACTCACAGTAGAAGAAAAAGCTGGGTGTGGAAGCCTGTGCCTGTCATGCTGTACACACACACACACACACATGCAAGCACAATCATAGATAGATAGATTCACAAACCCTCCCACATGCTCATACATGTCCCACATTGCCCCCACAAACCTGCATGCACACGCATGCACACACATACACACACAAAATCTTTCACACACACACATACTCACACACATGAAATTTCACACACACACAATCTCTGTCTCTCTCACACACATACACACAGAGTTATTACTAAAGCACTATTTTTCCTTACACTAAATTATAACTATCTTGTTTCTCAAACTTCCCTTGTAACCCTGACTTTTACAACAAAGAGGTGACATTGTGAACTACCGTTTCCTATAAGTCGGTTTTCCACCGCTGAATTCTGTGTACACACACACACACACACACACACACACACACACACACACGCTAACTTGCGGTCAGTGTGTTAAAAGCACAGGTGTGTGCTTATCCACTGGACTGCTGGTATCATTAGCACTGTTTGGCTGGTGCGGGGTCAGCTCTCACCTGGGTTACGACAATGAATACAGCAATGCCCGTGGAAGCAGGGGTCGAGTCCCACTGGAGGGGTCTGCTTGGAGACTTCTTCATTCTGACCATTGTCCACCCCATGCACAGGCTCAGGAGCAGGTAGAGCATGTGCATCTGGGAGGCAATGTCAAAAACTGCAGGGAAACACAAGCAAAGGCAACAGTCACACACCTTAGCACAGTGTGCACTGACATGAACCCACAAGCCAGCCAAGGAGCGCCAGCGTGAGACGTTAACGTCTAATAGTTCTAAAGCATTAAATGTTTGCTGTAAAATTTGTAATTGGTTATAAGAATAGAAAAATACTGCCATTTAAAAATGAATAATGAATATGCATGGCTACCTATGTTAGTCCAACCTTAAAGCTATGTTTTCTTTCTTCCCTTTAAAGCTTTTATTGCATGTACAATTCTGACAAAAGAAACAAAGTTTAATATAATTTCTGCGATGTGGAAAATATTAGTATCCTTTGTAGGGCGCTAATGATGCTTGATGGATGAATGTAATATGGGAGTATTCTCTAAAGCTGGTAGGAAACAGTAGAGGTAGCATCTGAAGACAGATGAAGAGCTCCGTCAACTAGTGCCCCCCGGTGGCCAGGCCCGGCACTGCAGGAAACGCCGCTTCTTTGAAGGCGGTGGGAAACCACCTGTACGTAGATGAAAGGAGTAAAACTCTGTGAATGCTTCGGGGTCCTTGCATGCTTACTTTAGAAATTAATAGCTGCTTGGTTATGATAAAAGCTATTACTGTTTATCACGGTGTATGTGAATGGCTCACAACATAACACAGCTAACACTGCCAGCTGCCACTGCTTAGGGTAGAGATGGTCTACAGAGGCAGGGAAGCAGCTGGCGTATGTGCTACACATGGAACGCTTACCAACAATACAGGTTACATGTGTTTTGGCAGACTTCCTCCTGCTGTCATCTACACTGAAACACGGTTTACGTGCACCGTGTAACACGCTGACTTCTGAACGTGGCATGCCACAGCCTTGACTTCCTGAACTCTTGGCAGCTCTGCTTACCTACAGGAGAGCTGCACAAGGTTGGGACCACTCGTGTCCCACTCCTTCCTGATGAAACACGGGCAGGTAACGGTTGCTCCGAGTGGATGGCTGCTTGCAAGCTGCCCATGCTACCTCAGCTCACCCTGACTAAATCAATTCACTTGTTCACCAGTCTAATCTTGGGTGGGATTGTTTTGGTCTGCTCCTGGTATGCTACCCGGGGAAAACAGATGTCTGTCTCCCCAGAACACCTATGTACACGTGGTAGTGACTGCTGATAATACTGTTACCACACTTCAATGACACTGCCTGTCAGATCAAGCACATTTTTCTTTCATCACATGTTTAAGTGTGGTGTCAATTAATTTCATTAAACAATTCATAAATGCAGTCAGTTAACTAGATAAAGAAGTTGGCTGAAGGGATTCCTATATAAGCTCCTAAGTAGCAAAAACAAATACCTGGGGAAACCCCCTTCATTTTCCTGCTCATTTCTTTCTAATCAGGTTACAAAGACCAATAAAATACCGTAACTGAATAGGAAAACCTATGCGCATTGTTGCCAAAATAACTACCTGTCATTTTATACATAGATATATTTATATTTGTAAAAATGTAAACATTTATTTACTTGCAGATGAAATACACCGTTAGGAGTCCCTCCTCGTTACGATACACAGATCGCATAAGAACTCTGCTTTCTTGAACTTAATCACTTAACCAGTAATTCTTTTGTGGGAAGAATTACCGACACTCAGGAGCATCAGCTCATTGCAGTTAAAACAGCTACTGCACAGAGCTCGGAGGGACGCATGGCACAGCGCTGTTTACTTAACCCTAGGACCTGGGACACACTGCCAGGATTTGAGTTTGGAGGAGGTCTAGGCTACATGGTAAGCTCAGAGACAGAAAGTGAGCCCCACTCTCAAATACCAAGGGATGCAGCTCAGTGGTAGAAAGCTCGTGTCACAGGGAAAGTCGCAGTTTCCAGAACTGAAGGGGGAAAGAAAGGTGAGGTTACCCAGCAGTCTCACCTACAGCACACAAACAGTCAATGGCCCTGGATTTCTGCCAAGGTCTGTGCTGTGCTTTGCCTCTTCAGATGTCGGCTTCCTTAACTGCCCAAGTTACCTCTGCATTTTGTCCTGCGTTAGCAGCGTAAGTCCCCTAAACATCCAAGTGCATTCACAAGAAAAGAAAGGGGAAGGGAAGCCAAGGTCTAGACAGCGTTCAGAAAGGACACACCCTCGTGCTCACGTCCTAGGTGAATTGTACCGCTGGTTTCACAAGGTAACAAAAGTTCCCGGTTTCTGAGTCAAAATGGGTGATGAGATCGGATGAGTGAGCCCTGAGAAGATGTGTGGCAGTTGTCCAAAGACTTCCTGCTAAAGAATGGTGAGACCAAAGGGGAACCACGGGAAGAAAAGGAAAACAAATTCTAGCGTGCTTCCATATTCAAATCCTGTCCCTGGCCAAACTGTTCACTTCTGTGTGGAAAGAACAGCATGATTTCATTTCGCTGAGAAGTCCTCTGTAAAATTACTAAGAGTTCTCCTTATAACTAAAAGAACAAAGACATGAGGTCAGCTCAATTACAGGTGTGTATGTGGTCTTGGATCAGAAACAGAGTTAGTATGGGTGAACGTGGAATGAGGACAGGACACCCTTCACCTGCAGGACTGTAAGCCTGGGTCTGGACCTGGGCTCTGCAGCTCACTGGCTGAGCGGTCTCGCCAATGTGCATCGTGTATCTGAGCAGATTCTGCAGAATGGGGGTAAGCAAAGCACATCTGCTTTTTACTGAAGATGAACTGAGAAGTCCACGTGGGTAGCAAACAGTAAAGAACTAAGCTAGACACATGGTTTATTAGCAAGATCAAACAAGGTCTGATTACTAAAGCTACAGTCCTGCTCTGGTTAAGCTGAGTTCTAACTAAGTGAGAGTAAAAAAACACCACAGCAAAAATAATTATCTCACACCATCACCACCATCATTATCATCATTTTACAGTGCTGGAGAGCAAACCCAGGGCCTTACTCAACACTAGGCAAGGCAAGAGCTCTACTACTGAGCCACGCCACTAGCTGAAAACAAAGTCTCTCTCTCTCTCTCTCTCTCTCTCTCTCTCTCTCTCTCTCTCTCTCTCTCTCTCAAGAATACGGCAAATTTATCTGTGAAAAGGTACTCAGAAAGATCCTCACCTTCGGCCAGGCTTCCCATAAGAGGTAACCCTACTCCATCTTTGGAGTACCTGAGGAATTGAAGAGGAGAGCATTAATATAAATCACAAGTGTGGAAAGTGCTCACAATCAAAGCAGGCATGATGTTTGTGAACTAATTAGGATTAATTAGCTGTAACGATGAACACAGAGGTTGAGTTACCTGGAGAAATGAACGTAATTAGCTAAAGCTGAAGCGGCTTGTAACAGCAATGCGGTCGTAAGGACTTTTAAGACGGTGTGCATGGGTCCTCCTTTCTTAATGGCCTGCCACAGTGACTGGGCATAAATGCAAGCAGTCACAAAGTACACGAGGACCAGGAGGAAAAAGAACTCATGTAACCCTGGGAAGAGAAGAAAGGGAGTTTGCTTCAGTAAAAACAGCTGGGCAGCTTTCACGTATTGTCAAGTTACCTCCAGTGCTGGTCTTTTAAACTGGACCCATCCCATTCAGTCTTGTAAGGAAGAAAGGTGGATATTATTATCTTTCCCCCTTGGAGCAAGTTTTGTTTTGTTTTTTGAAACAGGGTTTCTCTGTGTAGTTTTGGAGACTATCCTGGCATTCGCTCTGCAGACCAGGCTGCCTCGAACTCACAGAGATCCATCTGCCTCTGTCTCTGCCTCTGCCTCCTGAGTGCTGGGATTAAAGATGTGGGCCACCACCGCCTGGCTGGACCAAGTTTTAACTATGAGACTGCAACTTAAACTAGTTAAAGTCAATCTGTGGAACAACAGAGTCACTCAAGGATGACGACTCAGTGAAAATCAGAACTCTGCTTCATCTGAAAACGGCCAGAGCTCAGTTTCTTTAGCAGCTCAAAGTACACATCTTTTCTGCGAACTTTAGAACATGCGTTGTCACCAGTAGCTGAAAAGACCTTGACTATGCTCTTTCAAGTGTGGTCTCGGATCTGGCAACATCACCAAAGGCTTGTGATGCAAATTCTTGGGTACCAGTTCTGATCCACCAAACCAGACACTGGAGGATGAAGCCACGCAGTCTGGTTTGGGAAGCCCTATGGTGGTCCCGATAATTACACATATGAATCACAGTTTGGGGATGCTCTACCACTTTGCATTCTTGTTTGGGCAAAACTTTAAGATCTACATCCAGAGCCCTCTTCTCTGGCACTTCCTGTAGCCACTGCCAAAGAGGAAATCCTCTGGCAATCAGGTGACTCCATGTCAATATGAAGCACAGCTATGACAAACAAATGACCTCCATTCCAAGTGGCCAAGAACGAAGTCAGGTGAATCATGTTGCCTCTCAGAAATCACATTACACAATATGGGAACTAGGCCATCAAAGCTGAAGCTGAAAAGAGTTAATGCTGGACAAGGGCAGAGTCAAACCAGCGGTGACGATGTCAAAGTGTTGAGAAACTCTGAGCAAAGGAGACTGACAACGTCAAAAACCAAGAATGCAGGGCTACGGGAAATTATGCCACTCATACCACGAGTTTCACCGTTTTCAATTTAAGGGATTAATTTACAGTCTTTCTTTTCAGTCTAAGAGGGACCGGTCCTGAGCTGTAGACATGGCTCAGTGGTTAGGAGCACTGGCTGCTCTTCCAGAGGTCCTGAGTTCGATTCCCAGCACCCATATCAGGCATCTCACAACTACCTGTAACTCTAGCTCCAAGCACCTAAGACCATTGTGGGCACCCATGTGCATGCACACACACACACACACACACACACACACACACACACACACACAGGTCCAGGAACCCCTCAGACATCAAAACCCATGGATGCTCATCTCTTAAATAAAATGCATGGTAGTTATGCATAAAAACCAATGCACACCCTGCTATACACTTTCAATCACCTGTAAGTTATCTTGAAAATCTAACCCATGGCTAGTACTATATAAACAGGTAATTATGCTACATTGTTTGGAAATATGAAAAGGACAAAGTTGGCATGTTTTCAGTACAGACAACGTCTCACATGACACTGATCGTCTGTGGCCGGCTGCACACATGGACGTGCAATCTGCTGAGATGGAGGGTCAGCTGCACTGATTAAACTCACAGTGGTCCCTAAGAACAGCGCTTTTACATCCTACCAAACGCCACAGTGCAATGCCGGCTGCACAGAGAGCTCTCCCCTGACTCTGCGGATGGACCTGCGTCTGCTCCCCTGACTCTGCGGATGGACCAGCATCTGTTCCCCAGTCTGCAGACAGACCTGCGTCTGCTCCCATTTCAATGAGAAGCCTGAGATTTCTCTAGCTTCCCATTTGGGTTAAATGCCAATTAATGAAGAAGAAAAAAAGAAAGTACTTTTATTATTAAAAAAATCACTTTGGAAAAGCAAACTAGCAGACACATGCCCCAGTAAAAACAGCAAGCAAGTAACTCAAACGCCATCATTTTTGGGTCATCAGCAAGAGAACCAAAAGGAGCAAGAAGTTCTTCTACCACTGGGTGTCTCTCCTGCCCTGCTACACAGCGATGAGTTACAGGGTTCCAGAGCAGAGACGCTGGGCTAGCCAGAGACAAGACAACCACCAGCTCCTAGGAGGGAGAAGGGTTTTCATACCCCTCCACAGCAAGAGACTGCACTTTAGAATAATGGTTCCGTAATCCTTAGCTTATTATGGGACCGAATCATGACAGAAACCACAGGTGCTACCGATACATTAGAAGCTGTGAGGAGCCAAAAATATTCCTATGCTAGTCCATGCTTTGATCTAAGTTTTCAATTTTTCCTTCTGTGAATTAAAGAAATTAGACAAAGCACACAAAGTATCTGTTTAAAGTTTTACTTATCTGTAATATTTTGTAAAGCACAGGCCCAGTTTCAGGCCTCATTATGTAACAGATCCAACATGACAAGAAAACCATGACTGTTTACTGAGAAATCAAAATAACTTAGACAACAGACTTTATATCTCCCAGAAAACACTAACATATAGAGAGAACAAAGAAAGGTATTTGATTGGATGACTATTTTAAGTAAATTAAGCACAGACAACTACTCAAATTTTGTTAACTAAGTCTCTGCTAAGCGAGACTGCTCTTCTCTTGCCCATAACACACTTTAAAAGACAACACCAGCCTTCCACTCTGGGCTCTATTTTATTCTTCCTTTTAAGTAGATCAGCTCCAAGACATGTCTCTGTTTTCTCTTTAGCTGCCAACTTTACGTTTGCTTTGGCTCTGGCATTCACCAGTCAGAAGAAAGCGATTTGTGTTGTTCACGTTGGAATTAAAACCTAATTTTAAAGCAGGTGAGTAACTAAGTCTTAAAAGTCAATGCACCCTAAAGACAACTCTCAGACAAACACAGCAGATGGTGAATGCTTACAAAGACTGTGTGTATCACAAAGCAAGCCTTAGAGAAGCCTTGACGAGACCGGGGAGGGGAGGGGAGGCTTAGCCGGCAGCCATAGCTCCATCTGAGGAGCTCCACAGCAAGAAAGGAGGGAGCAGTTCCTGCCCAGCCTGCTTCATGCCTCCAGGCCCAGCAATTCCCACCCTCAAGTGTTTCAACACCATTCAAGATGGCAAAACCACCCGAGGCTTCCGACACTGACACTGATTGTATTGATATAGGGCAAAGTGGGTGAACCTTCTCTCTCTCTCTCTCTCTCTCTCTCTCTCTCTCCTCCTTTCTCCTTCTCTCCTTCTACTTCTTTTAAATTTTTACTTTTTAGGGTTTTTTTGAGACAGGCTTTCACTATGTAGTCCTGGCTGTGCGGGAACTCAGTCTGCAGATCAGGGTGGCCTGGAACTCAGAGCCTCCTGCCTCTGCTCCCAAGTGCTGGGATTTAAAGGCTGCGCTACCACTGCCTGACCTTTTCCCTAAGATACTTTGTATCACCTGCGCTGAGCCCAGCTGTAGCATTTTATTAGAGCTAAGTGGGTGGTCCATTCACCTTTAGAACATGCAGGGGGGAAAAGGAAATAGAAAAGCATAAACGCCTGCTGAAATCCAGTCAATACAGCAAAGCCTATAATGTTACCTCAATAAAATCCAGCTGCTTGCCTTAGGTAGCGTGCTCTCAAAAGTCTAGGTACTTCAAAGGGGAGCAGAAGACAGTTAATAATCTTAATCTTTTAATTCTTTACATTTGTTTTGAGAATTTCACGAGTTATATATCAGTTATATCCCTCCCCCTAATTCCCCCCACTTGCCCCCCCTCTCAAATTCATAATGAATCTTTTAAAGAAGCTCTTCCCTTTTTTCTACCTGAAAAATCTTATATTCCTACTTAGCAGTTTGTTTAGTGGCATCAAATTTGCCTTAGTTGGTTTTGTAAATTAGATTTATCTGCAAAGCAGGGATTAATCAAAGTCTAGATTCAGAATGTATTAGCTGGACCGAAGGAAAGGAAACAGGTTGTAAAATTTAAAGACAATACAATGCAACATTAATTGTATGTTGTTTGTAGTAGGTTAATTAATTAAAATCTTTCAACTGTAGGGTCAAATCTCTATAAAAAATAAAAATGGAAAATCAGGTTTTCTTAACCAGAGTATATAATTAGGCAAACTAACAGATTTCTAAAAGAACTAGAGATCATTTCCTAGAAACAAAGTCTATACTAAGGCTACACGATAGGAAGGACCCTTGTAAAATGACCCTAGTAAAATGTAGCCTAAAACCGATGTATCGCCCACAGGATTTGGAGCACAGCTTTCTACAGCAGTAGCTCTGTGAATTAGATAAATTCAGAGCTCTGATTAACGCCAGGCTTATAACCCAAAACAAGTCTGAGTCTTGGGAGAAGTTAATTTATTTTTTTTATTTTATTTTATTTTATTTTATTTTACTTTTTGATTTTTTCAAGCTATGGTACTACCTATATAACTCTGGCTCTCCTGGGACTCACTATGTAGACCAGGCTGCTTGAACTCACAGAGATCTACCTGCCTTTGCCTCTCAGTATTTCATTTTTTGAAAAATAACAATAACTAAAAAAGCTTCTTTAGATTTATAAATCTTTTCTCTATAGTGATGGGTTTAGAACCATCAATTTAAACTTCAATGCAGACCTACTCACAAGGGCTTTTATGCATTTTAATCAACAAAATAATATAAACTTTCAGAAAGTAAGCCAACCACAGACTGGCTTTCAATAATCCAGGTCACATCTGGGTTTAAAGTTGTCAAAAGAACCCAAGGCATTTCTGAGCTCTTCTGACTGTTAAATAATCAGTCTTTGCAGGTGCTTCTGCACAGAATCTCCCAACTAATCACATATTGTCAGGGCATGGCCTGTGTAACTTGCCCGTTTTTTAATAAGCTTTTTGATAACAAACAGAAAAAAAAAAAAAAAAAAAAAAAAAGCCAGGAAGCTGAGTACTGACAGATGGATTAGAGTTATTTGTGTGAATTCTAAAGAAAAGCTAGCAGTAACCCTGCATGCCAGGAAACCTCTAGAAGTATAAGCAAGTTCAGGGAAACTCAGGACACGGATGACTCACATTTAGAGGCCCCAGCACAGCAAACGGGATAGCTTTATGCTGTGGGGTTGAAGTTCAATGCCAACTTCGGGAGAAGGAAGAAAAGAAGAACTGAGACAGAGCCAGGACACGAAGACAGCATTTATCAAGATTCCAGAGCTGCAGGCCTTGCACCTGCAGGCAGCAAGGGAAAGGAAGCCCTGAGCAGTCCTCACGTAAGGGTCACGGGCCGTTAGTCTGAACCTCTGCGCAATGCTATCCATTGGCCTGGGTCTCACTGATGACATCTTACAGTACCGAGAACAGTCACTGGTATGAAACACGGCAGACACGGCAGACTGACTTCCAGTAAAGGTCCACAGCCTAAGGTGTCATTAGCCAAACACAGCCTAAATTAATAATACTCTTGTTCAACTCAACTGCTTTACGGACAAATGTATTTCTTTACTGACTTCTTCAAATGGCCACTGACTCCCAAAGGGGAGAACCCTAACCCTTCCCCCGACAGGTGGCCCACATGGACGTTACTCTAACATATTAACTGACCATGTGCCACACTTAGAGCACATTATCATGTCATGCCAATCTTCTCTGTGGCTAGGATCTCAGTTCAGTAAGGCAAGGCACAGTGACCTAAAATTTTAATAAAGACTTGTGGAAATATATCTGAATCCAGAAAACACCACAAACTTGATCATTACATAAGAACCCAGAAAAGCAAAGTCCCAGTCTATTCAAAACTAATTGAAGGGAATTTTTTCTACAAAGTAGTTTCCTTTATACCTCAGTGTAGATAATAATCTACACAGTTCATTAACATTTTGTTTATTAAAGCAATGCCAAAATATCCTAAAAACAAGATTTAAAACATGTAAAGGAAACTAAAAATTATACAATTCCATTACCTGTATATACAACTGGCTGTTAATATTTTATAATTTACTTTCTGTCTTTAACATACTTGAAGTCAAGCTATATACAATTTAGCATTCTGCCTTTCAAACTTCAGCTGCTTTTCATTTTTAATATTCTAAGAAGGTAAAATGAAGAGCCCCCGGCACAAATCTCTTTTTGCATTTAGGGTGTATTTAAACACACATCTTACCAGATTCTCCAGCGCTAAAATGATCAAATGGATTTCCTTCAGCATCTGGGTTTAGCAACACCATTTCAAATGGGATGTCTTCCCCCTGGGGGCTCTCCACATGCTCTCTGCAGGTGTACTTGTCCGCGTAGAACACGTGCCACACTTGGGGAGCTGGGAGCTGGGACACTGTCAGGTTGTTTTCTGTCTGGTTCATGGCCACTTGAGAAAAAGAAAAAGCACCTTTCAAAGCAGTGGTCTAAATGTTTTAGGAATAGAATTAATTTGAGTTATAAAAATGTGTTTTGGGGTTTTTGTTTGTTTGTTTTTTCTTGTCTCAAAAATTCAAGTCCTGGTATAATATTAGAATAAAGGATAGAGATTATGAAGCAGACCAAAATGATCAATTTAAGAAATAAAATCACTTTGAAAGTATTTCACTAGGAAAATCCTTATAGCCCCAAATTATGCCTGTTTCAAAGATATACATATATCTTTGAATATATAGACATTTCTTCTAATTGTACTTTCTTTTCAAAAGGTACCATTAATAGTTTTAAAAAAAAAGTGACAGTAATACCGAGTCAGATCTGTGCACAGTAGTCAGACATGACAGGACAAACTCACCAACGCTGGGACAAAAGAAGGTCTGTATTGGAACCTGGTTTCAGTATTGTGCTAACTTGACACAAATTAGTTATCTCAAAGGAGGGAACCTCAGCTCTGAGAAAATACCTCCATAAAACAGGGCTGTAAGATACTTTCCTAATTAATGACTGATGGGGGAGGCCCAGCCTGTGGTGTGTGGGGCCATCCCTGGGCTGGGGGTCCTGAGTTCTGTAAGAAAGCAGGCTGAGCAAGCCATGAGGAGCAGCCAGTAAGCTACACTCTTCTGGGGTCTCTGCATCAGCTCCGAGCTCCAGGCTCCTGTCCTAACCTTCCTCAATGACAGTGTGATATGGAAGCATAAACTATGACAAGTATGAATCTCTGCATGTACAAAATAAGACCCACAGCGAAGAGCTGACGATGCAAACACTAAGTTCTGTGAGTCTTAGTACCGTATTCGTCCCCAGTGTAGGATTAACTAAATGTCAACTCTGCCAGCCTCACTCCAGCTTCAGTGAGACCTGTCTCAAGTCAGTTAAGAGGGAACCTGACATCCCTCTCTAGCCCGAGTGCATGTGTGCACATGCAAGCACATACACACACATATGTGTGCAAGTCCCATACATGCTCACAATTAATGCCAGTGCTTGAGAGGCAAAGAGGTGGATCTCTAAGCTTGAGGTCAGCCTGGTCCACAGAGTGAGTTCCAGGACAGCTACACAGAGAAACTGCTTCTACTCCCACACCCCATACACAGATTCTGAGACACTGTGACTAAGACAGTTTGTGTCAATACTCAAAGGCTCCAACACAGAATTTCACATGACAGCCACACAGGGCTCAAGTGAGGCTGCCCCACTGCGGGCTTGTCATTGCAAAACAAAGCTCTGCTGTTGTACGTCTTAGCATTTAGACTTCGTCCCACGATGACACGACACAAAACTGTGACATTGCATTTCCACCGTGCAACAGCTTTTGATGCTTCTCTTTAAATTACACAGACTCACACAAACAGAAAAACAGCACTGCGTCCAAAAGTGACGCTGGATTTGGTTTCTGTCTTGCTGTCTTTTTGCAGCAAGCCTCTTGACAATACTGTTATTGTTTCTGAGACAAAAGACTACAACACAGCATGCATGCTCTATGAGGGTATAATTAGTATCTCAAATATTAACAAATGTGAATTACTGGAGTAGGTGTTGAATGGCTAATTGTCCAATCACCATAAAAAAAAAAAAAAACTAATACCGTTAACCAGAATGCACAGTAAAACACTAATGCGAAAAACACAAAAGGGATCACGTGCATGAGACATATAAGATGCAAATTACTCTCTATGTAATATTGTATGTAACTACTTCATCTGACAACAAATTATTTGGCGACTGTTAGTTTTTAAGAGAAACTTATACTAGTTTTCAATGTCTTGCATGCTTGTTTTTAACTAAGATGAACAAAGTAGTTTTTAGTATATATGGGGAAGCCTGGGCTGCAGGCTTACCTTAGTGGCAGTTCCCTTACCTTGTACCAACAAGACTCAATCCCTATACCACACACACACCCACACACACACACACACACACACACACACACACACACACACACACACACACACACACACACACACACACACACACACACACACACACACACACACACACACACACACACACACACACACACACACACACACCCACACACACACACACACACACACACCCACACACACACCCACACACACACACACACACACACACACACACACACACACACACACACACACACACACACACACACACACACACACACACACACACACACACACACACACACACACACACACACACACACACACACACACACACACACACACTCACACACACACCCACACACACACACACACACACACACACACACACCCACACACACCCACACACACCCACACACACACACACACACACACACACACACACACACACACACACACACACACCACACACACACACACACACACACACACACACACACACACACACACACACACACACACACACACACACACCACACACACCACACACACACACACACACACACCCACACACACACACACACACACACACACACACACCACACACACCACACACACACACACACACACACCACACACACCACACACACACACACACACACACACACACACACACACACACACACACCACACACACCACACACCCACACACACACACACACACACACACACACACACACACACACACACACCACACACCACACACACCACATACCACACACACCCACACCCACACCCACACACACACACACACACACACACACACACACACACACACGTTGGGATGGAGAGATGGCTCAGTGGTTAAGGAAACGGTCGTTCCTGCAGATAACCTGGGCTGTTTCCAGCACCCACAGAGCTCACAGCCACCATCAACCTAGTTTCCGGGTATCTATTAGCAACATTCAGAACAGATACTTCAGTGTGTACCGGCAGTAAGGCTCTACATAAGGGCATGGCAAGAACAATGATGAAGCACAGAAGGAGCCTACGTTAAGAAATCACCTCCGTCAGTCAGGTCTGTGAGTGAATCTGTGGGGCACTTTCGTAACTGAAGGTTGAGGATGGTGTTACCCACGAACATGTGGTACTGGGCTGCAGAAAGGGGGGGCAGCAAGCAACACTCCTCTTACGGTGACTGTTATCTATAAGCGGAAATAAGCCCTTTCCTCCCCAAATAACTTCTGGTCATGGAGTTAGTGAAACAGAGGAGCAAATTAGGACACAATGTTTTATGCAAAATACATAGGTTAAATATATATATATATATATATATATATATATATATATATATATATTATGTAACATATAAGCACAACAACAAAACAGGCAAATGATCCATTCGGTTACTGCCCTGTGTCTATCTCCACGCTAAAACAAGCAAAGATCCCATGGTGTCACAGCCCCGCATCCACCTCCATGCTAAAAGGAAGTGGTTTTGAGCAGGCAGCGGTGACACAACTCTCGGGAGGCAAAAGCACAGGCTGCTGAGTTCCAGCCGGGGCTACACAGTGAGTTCCAAGACAGCAGGGCTCCACAGAGAAGCCGTCTCGGAAAACCCAATGAAGGTAGCCATTCGGGCTGCAGCATTTCAAAGTGGGTAGGGACCCAGCACGGTGTGATGTGCCCGTTTCACACACACGTTTTCACAAGTCACTAGCAGTGACTTCCCGGTTAGCGGCTTTGCACTCTGACAATGTAGGAGTTGACACTTCTTTCTGTAAACGGATAAAAGAATGGTACAATATGGACCGTGTGGTGTAAGAAAACCAAGAACAGTCCTAAAGCCCAAGGCTTTAAACAACTGACAAGAGAAAGTCTCTCAGTGCCAGATATAAAAATCAACTGGCAAACTACCCCTCTTGCTAGCCAAGCACGAGGCTCTGGTACTGCGCATCCTCCAGGCCTTACAACACACATCACTAAGCACCGGGTCTCAAAGACTGTCATTCCACAGTAGACCATGCAAACAATAGTCACTGCACTACTGCAACAGACATTTCATGGGACATTGTTTGAGATTTACTAATTTAAATTGTGTGTGTGTGTGTGTGTGTGTTTGAGAACATGTGGGTTTCTGTAAATGAGGGAGTTGTCTGCAGAGACCAGAAGAGGGTGCCAGAGCCCCTGGAGATGGACTTACAGGAGGTTGTGAGCCACCTGACCAGTGAGCTGACAACAGGACAAGGGTCTCTGGCAAGAGCAGGGAGCACTCCACTAGCCATCTCTCTAGCCCTAACTCTATGTCTGCTTACTTTGACCTGATGCGTTCCTGTCACCATTACCTGAAGGACAGATAGGATGTCTGGGGTGTGGTTACTGACATATCAGTAATGCCTAGCATTGTGCATGCAACCACACAATTGCCCAGTGAAGGGACAGATGGACAGACATGTGGTTTACGACACCGCTGTCAATGGCCGAAATTTGAAAAACTAAAATAAGCAGTGGGAATTGTGATTAATCATAAAGCATGCTGCACAGGAAAAAAGTAGAGGGATCTGCGGAGGGCGAGCTGAGGGGACAGCAACTGCCAAGGCAGAGGCCCGTGCAAAGGCCGTGGAGAGCACTACGTGAGCTCAGAGGACGCTCAGAGGACGAATCGAGGGAGGGTGAAGCGGCACGGCAGACCCGTAGGTGCCGATGAAGCCTGTGGGCATCAGGAGAGCAGGAAAACACGCAGACATTTAATGGTGTGGTGACAAGGCAAAGGCAACACGACCAAAGGTGCGGTGTAGAAAGAACATCGGTGACCAGGCAAGGTGGCGCGTGCCTTTAACCTCTGGAGACAGAGCCAGGCGGACCTCTGTGAGTTCGAGGATAGCCTGGTCTACAGAGTGAGTCCAGGCCAGAGAGCAGATGTTCAAAAGGGTGTTAGAAGCAAAGCCTCAGGAGTGAAGCGGAGGCGATGGATGACGCCACTTCCGGAAACCAGGAGCCCTGCGCAGTAGGATGGGGACGTTGGATGGGAAGCTCGGTTTGAACTGAAGCGCAGAGGAGGAGCGTTTCTACACACATGAAACGCAGAGATGAGCAAACCCGGCAGAAAGGAAAACTGATAGCGGCTCTTCCAATTTCCACATAAGTTCAGAAATTCAGGGTTGGTGTAAATAACTGTAATATCTTCGCTACCCGAATCCAAGCACTCAGCTCTTTGGCAAACCACAGATGTCAGCTAACAATCTAGGAAGCAAACATCCACGATGTATAAGGGTGACCTGGAAACTGCTTTCTCCCCTCCGCTGCTCAGGCATCCAGATGGCTGAGCAGATATTAAAATGGCACGTCAAGCCGCGCGTTGGTGGCGCATGCCTTTAATCTCGTCACTCGGGAGGCAGGCGGATCTCTGTGAGTTCGAGGCCAGCCTGGTCTACAGAGCTAGTTCCAGGACAGGCTCCAAAGCAATATAGAGAAACATTGTCTCGAAAAACAAAAACAAACAAACAAAAACAATTAAAGAGGACGTCTACCTGGCTCTGTTATGAGAATTGTCAGTGAGTTTTGCGTGATGCTCCCAAACAGAAGAGAAAGGGGGAAGGGGGTGGGCGCTGTTTCTCATGGACACTGCAGTGGCTGGAATGAGAACGGCCCTCCTCATAGACGCATAGACTCATAGGTGAACACTTGGTCCCCAGCTGATGGAGCAGTGTGGGAAGGACTGAGTCCTTGAGGTTTTAGAACACTCGAGCCGTTCCAGTATGTGAGGGCCTGGCTACTGCCCCAGTGTCCTGCTGCCACTCCTGCTTGCCACCAGAGTCTCTAACCCTCTGAAACCATAAACCCGATCAAACCCTTTTATAAGCCTTGTCTCAGCAAGAGAAAAGAAACCAATACAGACTCTCCAACCTTGTCTCCCACAATCTATTAATTTTAGGGGTATAATGACATATGTATCTCATTTCTACATTATGAAAGCCACACACACACCACACACACTGCTACTCACCATCATGCAACTAAGTCTCAAAGGCATGCTATCAAGCAGGATCACTTGGGCTAACTTGTATGAAATAACATGTTTAGTGCACAGCTGGCGGGTAATATCTGCTCAGTGTTGCTCACTGCATGCCACGACCAGATAAAATGTATCCGGCATATTAGCACGAACTGCATAGAGAGTGGAGTATAAATGAAGACACCTTTATAAATTATTTGAACATTTAGGAACTTTTTGAATGATAAAAGGAGAAAAAGCATTCTATCTTTTGAACAAGGAAATGGTTAGCTTTTGGAAAAATGTAGCTGAAAACATAATAACCAAAACATCACTGATCATATATGTATGTAGTCGCAAATATATATCTTAGTATATACATATTTGCACCATGCTGTACTGTGCTTCACCATGGGGGGGGGGGGGAGGAACCCACACCTAATGGTCAAAGAAAAATCCCATATACTCACTTGTCATCTGAGCTCTGGACAGCCTCTCACTACAGCCATGGCCAGGACTGCTCTCCTGAAGCTTTACCCATTCCTGGGCTTGGAACAGGTAGAGTTTAGCTTCCTTCCCAGCAGCCACTGCTATGTTGTTGATTCTGACACACAGAAGAGCATGATCACCTTGACATTAAAACAAAAATTGTCAACTAGTTTGTTCTTACCGAGAACTAAGACAGTAGGACAAGTACGTACTTCCATGTATCCATATGAAAGTTTTATGTTATTAAATCACATTCATGCAAATTACTCACAATTAAGTAACATTCATGCAAATTACTCACAACATAGTAAACATCCCATTCAGGGGTAAGAGTTTACCCAACATTGAACGTAACTGTGTAACTGTAGTGATAAGTGGTAACATTGTAAGAGTACACCCATTATGAAGTATCTGTTTAACAGTAATGGTAAGTGGTAACATTGTAAGAGTGTACCCAATATGGAAGTATCTCTGTAACATTGTGACAAGGGTAACATTGTAAGAGTTTATCCAACATGAAAGTAACTGTGGTAGGTGGCAACATTTCACTGAGTAAGGAATATGTTCTGGGACACATGGACGGTCATCTTAGAATTTCTGCTTCACTTTACAATCCTCTTCATTCACCTCATACATTTATTCTAAATCTATATTTTTTTGCTAAAGTAGCTTTTTAACATAAATACATAATTAGTACTATATGTATATATATACATACATATATATATATATATATATATATATATATATATATATATATACCACACACACACACACACACATACATTCATGTATTTGGGAGGGGTTGAGAGACAGGGGACAGGGTTTCTCTGTGTGTAACAGCCTGGCTGTCCTAGAACTGACTAGGCTAGTCTCGAACTCACAAAGATCTGCCTGCCTCTGCCTCCTAAATACTGGGATTAAATGGTAGTAAGCTATAGTTGTTCAGCACAGCTTTATTGAATTAAACTGCAATTGGCCAAAACCTGGCAAAACAATGTGTAAGGGAATTATGTGTGCATAATATACCGAAGAGAGAAACTTCCCTAATTTGTCATGAGCCTTATGAAATGCATCTTTTTAATTCAGGTGATACTTGTAACACTTCCTGTGGGACGTTTGATAACCTAGATTTACTTCATGCTTCCCTCTGTGTCCACAAGATAGTCATGATCAGGGCTATGTGTATCTGCATGGGGCATGAGCATTACAGATCACAGCGTGCACGGATCCTCGATTTACCAGCACTATCCAGATCACAGACCAGACAGCACTGTCAGTTCTCAAAGGACCGCTACAAGGAGGTTAAGAGACTGAGAATATGACAAAAATACAACAAAATGGTTTATTCCTTCAGTCACTCACGTATATGCAGATTTTGGGAAATTGGCATGTTTTCCCCAGACATTGTAAAACCTTCAATTTTTGTGTTTTAAAAGCATCCCTTACACCATCAATTCTGCAAGTGTCCAGGACTTGACATTCTTTCCCACACCAATGTAGCTTCTCATTTCTGTTATCGTCTCCTAAGTGGGCACACTGATAGACACAGCTGCATCTCTAGTGCAATTCGATCATATATATATATATATATATATATATATATATATATATCATACATACACATACATATGCTGAACTTCATTAAGGAAATTACTCACTTGAAATGCAGTAATGTGAAATTCAAAGTGCCAAGAAGACACTGACACCAAGAGAGCAAATAAATCGGGGCAAAACTAATAGAATGAATCGCAGATTCACCAACCGAAAAAAATCACTGATTTTCCTGGGGGATACCAGGAATTAAGAATGAAACGCAGCCGTTCCAGACAGGCTGCGAAACTTTCTAAACACCTAAAATCAACCCACGAAACTTTCTAAACGCTTGAAACGCATTGCCACCAACTGAACTCCGGGCACATAGTAAATCTGTTGCGCGGCGGCGCTGGGGCAAATGACACATTCCAAATCCGCTCCACGTAGGTTCCCTGCAACGGGAGTTACAAATAACAGGAAGGCTGGCTTCCTGGGCTGACATTCACTCCCAACCACAGGGACCGAAAGCACACAAGGAGGCCAGGAGCGGAGTTGGGGGGGATGCGTCAGGGCGGTCCCCCTTGCACGGGGAGCGTCGGGGAAGTGGAAGCCGCTCTCGGGCGCATCAGGTTACGGCCCGGTGAAGGCGCAAGGGCCGCGGTGACGCGGGGATCCAGGTGAGGCCGGGACGACGTGGCGGGAGGAGGGAGGCGCCGCGGCCGCCGCCTAGCGACCCGGGGCCTGCGGGAGGCCGCGCGCCTCCATCCCTCGGCCCGCCCCGGACCTACCGTGGAACTCGAAATGGCCGATGCTCTGGCCCTGGGCGTCCCGGGCCGCGACGCTGCTGAAGCTGCCCCGCAGGGTCTTGCCCTGGCCGCCCTGCGGCCACCAGCAGCTGCACGTGAGGGCGAGCGCCAGCAGCCGCAGGCCGCCCATGCCCGCAGCCCGCTCGCACGCGCGCCCGGCAACCGCCTGGGGCCTGCAGCCCACGTCGGCAGCGGAGGGCGGGGCGGGGCGGGGCCGAGCGGGGGCGTGGAGCCGAGAGGGCCGGCCAATGAGGCGCGGGATCACCGCCACGAGCCGAAGCCGGCCGCCAATCATCGGTCGCGGTGGGCGGGACGTGCCGCCCTGCGGGTCCCTACGCTCCCCAGGCCAGCTGCCGGCTGGCGCCTGTTTTAAACCGAGCCCTCCGGGGATGCTGTGTCGGGATGCTGGAAACGGGCGCCCTAGGTAGCCCTGGCGCGCTGCGCCACTGCGCACTCGCGCGCCTGTCATTGACGTCCGAGGCTTTCCAGGAAAGAACTGAGAAATACGTGGCCGAACTATTGCTGCCAGGAAAAACAACCTCAAAGTTCTTTGCTTTCTTTCTCCCGCGTCTAAGCCCACTTGAATGCTGCAAGGACATTTCACATGCCCAAACTGAAAAGCCCAACTTCTGTTGGCACCAAACCGATATTTCCTTCCACGAGCAGGGTTCCCGGTCTGCCTGAATTATATCATCATCCATCAGGCCCTGCAGCTGAGAATTAGCAACGACCACCTTCAGCACGCGTTTGATCAAGTATCCACCGCCTCTCTTCTGGTAACGATAACAAGCAACAGTCACCATAGTATTCAGCCATCACTTAATTGGCTTGTAGCAACTGACCTCCCTCCTGTGTTAATTCTGCTTAGCCACGGTCCACCTCTGACTGTAAAGTTAGAGAATATATATATATATATATATATATATATATATATATATATATATATATACACATACCTTTCCCTAACATCACTTGCCTTCATCGCATTTAGGATACAAGCCTCGCTCTTTAGAATATGGTCTCAAACATTTCAAATGCCCATCTCTCAACTAATGCCCAACCTAATGCTATCCTTCCGGTGAACATTCCAAGGCTCTGTGTTGATGAGATTTGCAGATTCCTCTGGCTGCGGTACTTCTTACTCAACCACTCCTTTGCTTCTTTTTTCCCAGCACACTTGAAGAAACCTCTCTGACACCTGAGTCTGAGTTGGATTTCAGTGGAACCAGAATACCTCACGCCCATGTCAGATCACGTGCTACACGGCACTGTGAATTACTTCCGGTTCTTCTGACTTTCTCTCCGAGCCTCTTGATGGAAAGTGAAAGGAGGAATCGAAAGATATTTCATGAGCAAGTGTGCTCAAGTTATTTCCATTCCACGCGATGTTTCTGAAGCACAAAAGCATGTGTTCACAACATACCTCACCATTTAAGTAAAGAAACCCCGCCTCTTACCAGCATTTCAGCACTCCTGGCTTCCCAGGTGGATGAGGATATTAATACCTTGAGACTTTTTAAAATTACCCTAGTTCTCTTTAAATATAAGAGTAATTTCCATGCAGCTTAGAAAACAATCATAGTCAAGTGATTAGAGCAACATTTTAAGGTCTGACTTCCTGATTTCCTTGTCAATACCCAACACTGAAAGGTAGCCTCTGTTAGTATTTTCAGGTAGATCTTTTCAGATAAGCCTCTGCAAATACATGTGGTATTAAACTAAATTTACGAAGAAAATGCCCCCAAGTATTTTGAATGCCTGCCTAGGAACTGCCACCTAATTCAGTGAGCTTCAGCTAGTCAACAAACCCCTAACTGATCAATTATGCCTGTATATAGAAGATGCACTGTATCAGGGAGCCCTTTCAGAAGGTACAATTTTGAGTCTTTCCTAAACATTACCTTAAACAAACAAATGGGGCTGGACAGGGCTTAGCAGTTAAGAGCACTGGCTGATCTTCCAGAGTTCCTGGTCTCAATTTCCAGCAATCACATGGTGGCTCACAACCATCTATTATGAGATCTGGTGCCCTCTTCTGGCCTGCGGGCAGACATGCAGACAGAACATTGTATATGAAATAAAAATAAGTAGATAAATTTTTAAAATATTTTTAAAAAAACAAACAAAAAGCAATCTATTCTCTTGTGCACGGGAATTTGGTTTACATGATGTTTGTTTACCATAAGGAGTCAGTGCCCACGGAGGCCAGAACAGGGCTTCCAATACCCTGGAGCTGGAGTTACAGGTGGTTTTTAGCCATCATTGGTGCTGGGAATCCAACCTGGCACCTGCGGAAGAGCAGTGCACGCCGTGAACCACAGAGCCGTTACCCCCACCCTTCTCTGTACAGACCGACCGCCTATGTTGCTTGGTGGCTCTCTGACCATTTCTTCAGGAGCATTGCTTTGACTTTCATTGTTTGCTAGAATAAACTCTAGTGTATCAGCTTGTCTAAACTTTTAATGGTATAAGCCGGGAACAGGGATGCGGTTGTTCCTGAAGGAAAAGCGAACACTGGTTTTGACCGCTGTCAGAGGTGTCAGGAGAGATGGCTCAGTGGTTAAGACTGCGGATCCAGACGACCGGATTCAATACCCAGCGCCTTCAAGGCAGCTCACAACTATCTGTAATCCCAGTTCCAGGGGACACCCAAATGCTCACACATATGGCAAAAACATCAATGCACATAAGTAAGTAAATAAATAAATACATTTTAAATAAGAATGAAGACACCCATTCATAACTGCGAACTTCTAAGTGTCTACACCAGCAACCCATGTGGGTTACACCTGTCTTCCAGACCCTATCTCCCCAGTGACCCCAGCCATAGAGCCTGCGCATGCGCAGTGCCACGGCCGCCCTCTCCCCCACCCCCTCCCGCCTCCTCGGAGAACCCGGAAGCTGCTGCGGACTTCCTTTTAACGTGTCGAGGGGCGGGGTCGTGTCGCAAAACGTCGTGGTGGCGGGCACTGCCCTGGGATGTGCAGCTTCCGCGCTGCACGGCGCCGGCGCGGCTGAGCGCAGAGATGTCGGCGTCGGGCCGGGAGGAGCCCTGCGATCCTCCCGGCAGCTACGCGAAGCGGGTCCTGGTGACCGGGGGCGCTGGCTTCATGTAGGTAGCCGTGCTGGTGGCCGAGTTTCCCCGCGCAGCCCTGACCTCTGCGCGCGCCTCGCCCCGTCTTGGCCCGGGGTGCGCGCTTGGAGGGTCCCAGGCGGGATGGTGCTGATGCTGATGCTGATGCTCGCTCGGGACGCACCTTCCTCACTTCGGGGCCAGCCACGACGGGGCTGCTTTGAGCCTGCGGCTTCTTTAGCACCTGCCCTGCAAATAGAGGGGGTCGGGAGGCCCGGGGTATAGTGTCTGTCCCTCCTCTGCCTCGGGTGTTTGCCACCTGCCTGCCGCTTTTTGAGGCGCACACGTTGAACTCTCCCCCTGGCTCTCTCTGCCGAGCCTCCCTCCAGCACGCACAGGCGTGTCCAAAAGCAGCTCTGTCGACACGATCATGGTGGCACTCTTTCCTCCCACCCCCTTTTCTTTAAGAACGCGTTTACAGATCCTCTATGGTAAGCAGCTTGGGCCCGACACTGCCTTCCTTTGCTTGGAACACGGCTGCTGTGTCTCCCCCTGATGGAGCTTCCCGAGTTTTCTTGAGACTCCTTAAAGAGTGTTCCAAATACACAAGTCGTTTTTGAGGAAGTCAGATGCTGCAGCCACACAGAATTTTATTCTTGTGGTTTGGACGCGAAAGTCCAACATATTTATCCGTTGTTGAAGACTCAAGCGCGCGAGCCCTGCTTTCCAATCTAATCTCCGGCTTTTCTGTGCCCACCACGGTGCTCTCAGGGTTCTGGGGCGTTAGTGCCCTTTCCTGACTTGGGACATTTGCACTTCTTTCTTAGTCCAGGCTGTTTGCACTGTTCAGTTCAGGTGTTAATTTACCCACATGCCAACCTCAGAGTCCTTACCGGACCACGCTAGGTAACTGAGCCACTTAAAACGACCTGAAATTGCATTATTTGTATTTACTTGTTTATGGCCTTATTCCGCTTCTGGAATATAAACTCCAGGAGGGCAGACTGATATTCATGGAGCCCCTGCAGAAAGAAAGGTCTGGTCTGTATTCTGAAGGGCCTCTGGAGTAGTGAAGCGGATGCACGGGTAATGAACAGGTCTACCGCATTGACAGACAGTGGACCTTTAAATCCTACAGTCACTTTTCCCGAGGGTACCAGGAAGCCCGGTTTCACTTAGTGAACAGGATGTGGGTGTGGGAAAGTGCTCACACTTGCATGGAAGGATGGGTCCACAGGAACGTCCTAGAAAATGAGGGAAAGGGCTGCCAAGTATAAACGTCGTCTTCGAAGCCGGCCAGTGCTCACCGTTTACTCCCAAGAGCCCAGCGTGTGTTTAAAAGTATCTGGCGTCTCATTTCACTGAGGTCGCTCCTTTGCAGGGTCCACTGAGAACGCTGGAAGCACTGTCAGTACCAAACCCGAGACGGCGTCAACTGTTGTTAGCCTAGGAAGTCTGCATTCAGTCCAGGACCCTCCTGAGATTCCAGGCTCACACAGCCAACTTCTAGTACCAAGAGAGAGCAGGTGCAGAAGCCAGTGCAAACACCGGCAAATGACTGCGCCTGACTGCGCCTGCGCTGAAGTGATAATATGTGTATGATTATGCTGCAGCCCCTGAGAAGGCGTCCCCGTGCGTCTCGCAGCGCATTTGCTCGGACCAGATCTTACATTTTTCATGCTAAACACAGCAAGCATGGGCAGCATCGTTTGGCTGAACTTGCTCTCTCTTCATTCTCCAGGCCGGAAAGTTATACATGGCACGAGGAGGAGATGAGAGTTTGTCTATAGGTTCTGTTGAGAAGGTGGCTTAAAAGCGTGGCGTGTTACATGCTTTCCGATGGCTTGGGAAAGTGGAATGTTGCCTCTTAATATTTTCCTGCTGCTCCACCGCTTTAATAAGGGTCTAGGGAGGTCAATGTGTGTCACTCACAAAGTTGTTTTTCCCCTCGTAGCGCATCCCACGTGATTGTCTCCTTGCTGGAAGACTATCCCAACTACATGATCATAAATCTAGACAAGGTAGGTACTGGAAAAATGAGCTTCATGTACTAACAGTTGACCCCCGTTGGCCTCGTCATTAAATAGTTAAGAAGTAGCGCCAGAGACCTGAGGGGTCTGAGTGAGTGGTAAGATGTCCTCCTGGTTTTTATTTATTCAGCTCGGAGGGCTGTGTTGTCATGTGTTCATGCTGTGTTTAGTCTTAGGTCAAAGCTTCTGAAATCGTTTTGCCAGCCTATCAACCCAAGGTTGTCAGTGCAGCATTTTTAGCGAAAGAAATGCTTTACCCTCTTTAAAATTCAACATATACTGTGATTTTATAATTGCTATCTCCCAGGAGCACCTGTGTGTGTGTGTGTGTGTGTGTGTGTGTGTGTGTGTGTGTGTGTGTACACATATATAACAGGATACATTTTATAAAGTATGTATATATTAATATTAGGTCATAATTAAAACCAGTTGCAGTGGCACTTGCCTATTATCTGAGCATTAGGGATGTGGAGGCGGGAGGATCAGAACTTCAGGGTCAACCTTGAACTGTAAAGCAAGTTTCAGGCCAGCCTAGGACCACATGTGATCCCATCTACAAACAGCAAACAAACGAACGAAATGCAGTGAAGTTAGTTTAGTTTTGACAGTTTTATGGTCATGGCTGAAGTCTCCCTAGAGAATACGATGTTGTATTTTAAACAAAAGATGCACATAAAGCACAGTGGTTAAGGTATTCAGGGAAGTGGCGCAGGTGGACAGAATTCCTTTTCATGTCATTTGTGTATTTGGGGGCGGGGCATACATGAGCTGCGGCTTGCATGCACAGAGTTCACAAGGCCGCTTGTGGGTGTCGGTTCTTCCTTCACTGTGCGGTTCCCAGGACCGGGCTCTGTGGCAACTATCCGGCCTGCTCTGAAGAGAGATTTGTAACAGCATCTCTCTTGGTGTGTCCCTTTGAAAATTAACAATGACCTGCTTTTACTTAGAGGATGCCTGCTGGAAACTTTAAAGGAGTTAAATGCAGGGAGCGTTTTTTAGGGGGCACACTCTTGGGCCGGTGTTTAGCATCTGCGACCTCCAAACTGAACTGACTGGTCATAGGAGGGCCTGATCTTGCTTTGTTTCTTTGTTTGTTGTTTCCTCTCCTTTTTCAAGCTGGATTACTGTGCAAGCTTGAAGAACCTGGAACCCGTTTCTAACAAGCAAAACTACAAATTTATACAGGTATGGAAGCTTTGCTGACAGCACCTCCTTAGCCACCAGAAATCGTGGTCTTGTTTGTGTTACAAACACGTTAAAGATCAGATGTTTTCCAGAATAGGACACGCCGTAGACAGTTTTACTTTTAGATTATCACAGAAAAAGCTGCACAGGCGTTTTGGTGACTTGGCAAACGTATGAATAGTTGACAAAATATGTGAATTGAGCATGCGTGCCACGCTTGTTTTAAATGTATGTTAGTATAGCTCTCGGAAAGATTTATTTTTCTTAGTGCTTAAAAAAGAAAAAAAAAGTCTTTGCTCTCTTAGCTTTACAAGTATGTGACAGACATGTGTGCGAAGATATTTTGAATTGAATGCGTATGTTCTAAGATGCCGGGTAACCACGTCGTGTTTTACTTGGCTGGCTGCTTGACTGACTAGAAGACGGTTTCTGTTGAACCCCGAGATGAGCAGTGCGGGGTGCTGAAGTAGGGCTGGCTGTTACGAATGACAGCACTCAAGAGTCCTCACCTGTCCGCGTTTGCCGTCCCATGCAGGGTGACATCTGTGACTCCCACTTTGTGAAGCTGCTGTTTGAGATGGAGAAAATAGATATAGTCCTGCACTTTGCTGCACAGACACACGTAGGTAAGCACCGATTTATGCTGTCGGTATGACTGACCTCTTCTTTCCCTAGTGAAGAAATCCAGAGTCCAGGAATAGGGATGAGTAAGCAGGAACTGATGAGTCTTTGAGCGAGAATGCATCGGCTGGGCCAGAAGCACAGCCCCTTGTCCCTGATGGGGTAGCCGCTTTGTTTCCATTTGCTTGTTATTACCATGGGTTCCGCGCCACCCGCCCCGCACCCACCTGGCTGAGTGGCCTGCCACGCCCTCAGCCCGGATGATCGGGGCTTTCTATAGGTCACGTTTTAATTCACGTGTATTGAATGGGACCATGAGAAATGGCTCTGAAGACTGAGTCGGATCTAATCCAGACCACTGGTTACTTCTGAAAGGGAGGAATATGGCGAGCTCAGTTCAGTTTTTGTTGTTCTTGAGTGGCAGCACGCCCGTTAGCACTACGGTACCGCGGTACATTCGCGATGCTGTTTTCACAACTGAGTTAACCTTTCCGCCGGGGCCGCAACCCAGACTCAGAGAAACTGGAAGTCACGGGTCCGCCTGTGCCCCTCCTGTGACAGGTGCTGCTGGCAGCGATGCTGCCATGCTTCCTGCAGACGGACACAAACCGCACTGCCCTCCGCTCTTCTCTGTGCTTTCGATGACCGACATTTAAATCTTCTGCATGTACTCTTGTGTACAGAAATCTTGTGTACATACTCACACGCGCGTATACAGACATGTAGACTCTTTTTGTCAGTTTCCACGCGTGAAATGCCGGGCAGTTGGGTTTGAGAGTAGTTTGTTCTCTCTCTGTGCCGTCTCAGTATTGGAACTTAGGACAGCTCCACAGGGTGACCTGGCTCCTGTTAGGCATCGGGTTACCTGTTCTTCTAGGCAGTTGTCGGCAGTGGTGTCGTGAATGCTCCTGTCCACGTACGATGTCACGGTAGCAATGGGACTGTGGCAGACAGCTTTGCGAAGGAGTCTCACTGTGGTGCGGTGTCCTGTCCGTGTTTTATCAGGGTTCCAAACTCAGCACTGTGTGTTGATAATGAGTCTTAATTTATATTTCTCCAAGTTTCTAGTGAGATCATATGTTTTTTATGTTTTCTGATGACTTAAATTCCTTTTGTAAAATACTGTTGAAATCACTTACCCATTTTTAAAAAGCCTATTTATATTTTTCATATTGAAATATCTTAGTGAGAGATATTTTGGTTAAAAAAAATGAGTAGTGATTTCTTGGTTGTTCTGGGCTAGCTGAACCTTTATATTATCAAGTTTTGTGTGTGTGTGTGTGTGTGTGTGTGTGTGTGTATGTGTGTATGTGTGAGAGTATGTAGAAGTGTGTGTGTGAGTGTGTGTGTGAGTGTGTGAGTGTGTGTGAGTGTGTGTGTGTGGGGGGGGGGGAGATGGCCCTGTGCAGGCACATACAGAATCCAGAGTAGGGCATCAGATGTCTCCTGTGGTGCGCTCTGCCTCACTCCTGAGACAGAGCGTTTTTCTGAACCCGGAACCCACTCTCTGGACTCCGTGGGCAGCCCGCCAGCTCCTGTGATCCATCTCCACGCCCCAGCTCGGGATTGCAGACTTGCACAGTGTGCGGTGCTGGGGTCTGAACTGCCGTCCTCTCGGGAACAGCAGGCGCCCACTGAGCCATCGCCCCAGTTCTGAGGTGATCTTTCTTCTGTGGAGATGTGGATTGCCTTGAAACCTTCCGGTTGGCATGGATATGGCTGTGTCATCTCGGGATGTCTGCTCTATAGTTTATTTCCACACTTGTCTGCCTTGTGATTTAGCTTGTGCATGCTGGGTAAGCACTCTCCATTGAGCCTCACCCTCCGCCTAGATCTGACGTCTTCTGAAAACTCGGTTTGATCCCCCGTGACATTTATCCGCTTGCTATCTATCTTTTAAAGACCCGGCTGTGGAATTGTTTTTACTTTTGCCACAGCTCGCTTGGAAAGAACTGTCTGAGTAGTCACCTTACCTAATGTAACTAGCTTTCAGAGTGCAAAGTCCGGGAACCTTTGCCCTGTTCGCAGATCGCTCCCTTTACCTCTGTTCACGGCCAGCATTGTTTTCGCACAAGCTTTCGAGTCTGTTGTGTTTAATTTTGTCCTGCGGTCCCAGTATACATCAGTCTTACTGTTTTCCATAGTACTGTTTGGCGCAGTCAAGATTGGGATGTATTTGAGCTTTGGTAATGATGATTTCCCCTTGTCCTTTTCTCCCCGTTCACATGTTAAATCGGGATTAAAGGGCAGGTTCTTCGTATCAGCTCTTAGGGCACCTTGAGAGTCCGCTGATGGTGGCAGCCACCTTGGCTGCCTTATTCTTTGCCCCTGTGCACTGGGTTCTGTGGCAATGGCTTGGTTTCTTGGTTTTCTTGACAGTGTCCTTACGAGTCCATGGATGTTAACAGGACCCCTGTTTCTCGCTTTAGTCGGTTGCGGTGTGTTGTGAGCACCCATGCCTGCCGGCAGCCGCTGGAATCAGCTTCTGGTCGCTTCTTGAGTCTGTCTGTCCGAACCTCGCAGCCCTGGGCACTGTGCTGTCCTGGTGGAGCAGGTGGTCCCTGCTTAGCTTCCAGGTTTCCCAGCATGCACTGCCTTTCCCACGGCCTCGCATGGCGTCTGCTCTGCGCCCTCGCATCAGTTTTGGATCTGTGTTCACCCTCAGGGGCTCATTTTGACTGCCTCTCCTCAGGAAACCCTGTCTGCAAACATAACCACCCTCTACTGTGCTGCGGGAGTGGGCTTCAGCATAGATTTGGGGGAAAGTGCAGCTTATAGGTCTGGATTAAGGGAGAAATGCGTGTCTGGGGCTACACATCCCCAGATCTCCTTCCTCTGGGTTTGAATACATCATTGTAGAACAGCGGTTCTCAGCCTGTGGGTTGTGAACCCTTCATGAGTCAAATGACCCTTTCGCCGGGGTCACAGATCAGATATTTACATCACGATCCATAGCGGTAGCAAAACTACAGTTATGAAGTAGCAGTGAAAATAATTTGTGATGGGGGGGTCACCAAGACCCGTGGATTTGTATTAAAGGGGAGACAGCATTAGGAGGGTTGAGGACCCTGCTATACACTCACTCCTAGTGTTTTGCCATCCGCTTAGCGTCTGTCACCCACAAGATATCCTTTGTTCGTTTTTAAGTACTTATTTTAAGTGTATGCTCCCGAGTGTGTGCATGTGTGCCGGGGCCTCCCGTTTCCCCATGGTCTGTCGGCTACCAGTCCATGAGGACAAAGGGGGCAGAGATGGCATGCGGGGCTTTGTGCAGCCTGAGAGTGCAGTGCAAATAGCCTTTCCTAAGTCAGCCTCAGAGACACAGCTCAACTTCATTTCGGGGTCCGGATATACAGGATGGGGACAGCAGCCGGGGCATGTCCTAATGTGAGTTTGGCAGCATGGTCCTACCCTACAGCTGGAACACTACACCTGTTTATCGTATGGGCGGCGGGGTCAAAAGTCACACTTGAGATGAGGCAGGCCGGCACCCAAGCTCAGGACAGCTTTCAGTAACATCAGGCGTCCGAGTCTAGAAGAGAACTGTCCAAACAGGGTAGAGAGGGCGTTGAGCTGCAGAGGGGTCCTCCTCATCACCTGGGCGCAGAGAACGGTCTGGACAGGTGTTCCTGCAGCGCCCTGAGCATGGGAGACCTCAAAGCCCGCCCCCACAGTGACACCCTCCCCACTCCAACAAAGCCACGCCTCCTAATAGTGCCACTCGCTGTGAGGGTACGGGGCCAAACACATTCAGAGCACCTCAGTGGATATAAGATAGTAAATAGGCAGTTGACCCTAAAGGTTCACTAGGAGGCTGTGGCTTGCCTCGCTGTATGTGCACCACAAACCGGTTCAGGCTGGACTGGCCTTTCTGTCTTGTACCCAGGTACGTCAGGAATGTATCTGAGTGGGAACTATCTGTATTTATTTTTAGGGTAGAGAAACGTGTACTATACTTCAGGGAATCAGTCAGAAGCCTCAGAGCCCAGTGTAGGAAGGAGTCGGAGGGGGTTGAGGCTGCCGAGTGCAGTATTGAAAGAGGGGGCACGTGACCAAAACAAAGCAAGGTCTCAGGCTGCTCAGCTGTTCTCTCTAACACTTGGGAGTGAGAGGCAGGAAGAGCAGAAAGTTCAAGATTAGGTCAGTGAGATGACCCAGTGGAAAAAGGCTCTTCCTGTGCCAGCCTGGTTACCTGAATATGATCCCCAGAGCCCCGTGGTTGAAGGAGAGGATGGTTCCACACTCGCAGTGTAACACGCACACACGCACGCACGCGCGCACGCACTCACGCACACACACAGACACACACGCACGCACACACGCACACACACAAGCACGCATGCACACATGCACACACACACAGACACACACACAAGCATGCACACACACACGCATGCACGCGCACACACACAGACACACACGCATGCACATGCACACACAGACACACAGGCACGCACATACACATCGCACGCACGCACGCGCACACACACGCACAGACTACCTACACAACAGTGTCGTGCCCAGCTACATAGTAAGTTTGAGGCCAGCTTAGAACCCATGAAAGCAAGTGTGAATCAGCTGCCTGTGATATTTCTCAAACCTGTTGCAGCCGTGGTGAGGAGTGGGAAGTACGAACTCTTAAATTGGAGTCGGGCTTTTGGTGTTTGTTTTGCCCCGGAAACGGAATTACTGTAGCTTTCTCTCATCCTTTTTAGATCTTTCGTTTGTCCGTGCCTTTGAGTTCACATATGTCAATGTTTATGGCACTCATGTTCTGGTAAGCGCTGCGTACGAAGCCAGAGTGGAGAAGTTTATCTACGTCAGCACAGACGAGGTGTATGGAGGCAGTCTCGATCAGGTACGTGTAGAGAGTGCCCTCTGCGTGTGCTGTGCCTGTGCAGGCTGTCTTGCCGGAGGTCACCCTCCATAACGCTCCTTCCTTCTCTGGCAAGGGTGAGCACTTCACTGGTACAGCTGTACTCAGGGTCTGGCTGCCGACCATGTGTTATATGTGAGCAGTCATGAAGCGTGAGGATGTATGTAGCATGCCCCTGCTCACCTTCTCCAGGCAGGAAGACACGTCAGGCTGTTGTGAACAGTGCTGCAGAACTGTTGTTGGAACTGGAATCTGCCCCTTCCTTGTTGACGATTTGAGGACAGGGTCTCGTGGTGTGGCTCAGGCTGGCCTGGAAGACCCTGTGTTGCTCAGTTTGATAGTAAACCTCAGGCCTTCCTGCCTCTGTCTCCCCAGTGCTGGCATCAGAGGAAGTGCCACCACGCCTGGCCCTGTCCATCTGAAGTCGTCCTGTGCTTTTTACACAAAGACAGAACCACTCCTCAGTCTAGTGTCCTTTCCTTGGTCCTTTCTTTTAAAGGCGTGCTCTTTCGGGAGTCAGTGTCACGCTAGGGTCCAGCTCAGAGTTGAGTGCTGATAAAAACAAAAGCCTCGGGGTGAACAAATACCTATACTGCAGGTCTGGAGAGACGGCTCAGGGGTTAAGAGCACTGGCTGCACTTGCAGAGGACATGGGTCCAATTTCCAGAACCCACATGGCAGCTCACAACTGTCTATAACTTCAGTTCCACTGGACCTGACACCATTACACAGACGTACATGTAGGCAGAATACCAATGTGTACAGAATAAAATTAAGTTTTAAAAATTATCTATACTGCTAGGTACAATGGCCCTGAAATGAAGAGGGTACCAAAGAGAAGCCTCAAAAAATATACCTGTGTGCATGTAACAGGTATTAGATGCTTAATTCTGAAAGTTATTAATGGTTAAGATAAGTTCTACACACTTAACACTTTACTGTGGTCTTTCACAGACTGAAAGAGTAATGGCAGTCAGAAATTAAACTAGGTAGAGAAGAGTATGGCTTCTTAGGTTTCCGAAGCTTTAATCTTCAGATACTGCCGTGGTTGGTACGCAAGCACCCAACTGTTGTCCAGTAAAGCTGTGGGTCCCCTTGTGTGAGCGTGTGCTGTGAGAATTAAAGCACGCATTGGGGTGTGCTGTTTTACAAAGGGTCCCCAGCACCTCCTGTGTGGCCGTTTGCTGTGGTGTCAGCCAGCAGCTGGTTTCTGCTCCCTGGACATCTTCAGAGCGGTGGGGCTTCTTGGTTTGTTTTGTTTTTTGCTTGTTTTTAATCTTTTTTTTAATTTAAATTAAAAACAGTCTTATATATCAATCCCAGTTCCCTCTCCCTCCCACCCTCCCATGTCCCCCACTGACCCCATCCCATCCCTCTTCTGCTCCACAGAAAGGGTGAGGCCTTCCATAGGGGATCATCAGAGTCTGTCACATCATTTGGGGCAGGGCCTAGGCCCTGAGAGAGTGTCCCTCTATGTGGAATGGGCTCCCAAAGTCCATTTGTATACTAGGGATAAATACTGCTCTATTACTAGAGGCCCCATAGACTGCCCAGGCCTCTTAACTGACACCCATGTTCAGAGGTCCTTGTTTTGTCATAAGCTGGTTTCCCAGATGTCAGTCTGGGGTCCATGAGCTCCCCCTTGTTCAGGTCAACTGTCTCTGTGGGTTTCTCCAGCCTGGTCTTGACCCCTTTGCTCATCACTCCTCCCTCTCTGCAACTGGATTCCAGGAGTTTGGCTCAGTGTTTAGCTGTGGTGTCTGCCTCTGCTTCCATCAGCTGCTGGATGAAGGCTTTAGGATGGCATGTAAGGCAGTCACCAATCTCATTATAGGAGAAGGACATTTAAGGTAGCCTCTTTCTCCTGACTCCCTCTCCCCTCCCCCATGCTCCCAACTTGCTCAGGAGATGTTGTCCCTTTCCCCTGTTTGGGGACCGTGTGTGTCACAGCTGTGCCTTGATAGGAAGCACTCCGCAGTGTCTGGGTGGTGGCAGGGAAGGCCCTGACTGCCCAGTCCCAAGTCCACACAACTGACCTTCCACCCAGGAGAATTATTTATTGACTGCACAGTACTGACCACACCTATCATTCTGCCTGCTACCAATTTTCTTTTTAGCTCTCTTATATAGGCTATTCTGACACTCATTTTTACAACTAAATAATTGCATGATTTTGCTTTCAGTGCCGAGCTTTAGAATGTTGCTGCGGTAACTGCCACCAGCTATACCAAGATTTCCTAAGACGGTGCTTATTCACCCAAGACGGCTGTAAACAAATTTTAGCAAGGCCTGGTGGCACAGGTCTATAATCTGAGCTCTGAAGGAGGCTGAAACAGGTTAAAAGCTAGGGTGGGTAACTCAGTGACACTTTGTCTCAAACTAATAAACAGGAGGCTGGGAAGATGGCTCTTGCTGGTACAGAGGATCCTGGCTTGGCTACATCCGTGTGGCTGCATACGCTGTGTGACTCCAGTTCCCACAGATGTGTGGTTTCCAGGGATTCCTTCATATATGCACTGCACATAAGCTCGTGTACACACACATACATATAAACACAGTAAATAACCTTTAAAAATGTTTTCAATGCTTGAAAACATACATGTGATGTAGTATGCCCTCCCACCGTTTAGTAGCCTCATTTTCTGTCTCCTCTCCCGAGCTGGTCCCTAAGACCCTCCGCACTGCTCTTCCTGTGTTGGTTGGGTTTCTGTTTGTCTTCTTTGAGACAGGGTTTCAGTTCTCGATTCCGTCCCTCCACCTCCCAAGTTCTGGAATCCTGGGCATGTCCACCAGAGCAAGGCGTGGTTTCTTAGCTGTAGTGATTGACATTTCAAACTAGTAGTATGGTTGGTTTTCAATTTTGCTTGGTTCTGTGTGTGTGTGTGTGTGTGTGTGTGTGTGTGTGTGTGTGTGTGTGTGTGTGTGTGTGTTACGTGCACTCACACATGCGTGTACTAGAACTGAACCCGGGTTCTCTTGACTGTGACACAGAATACTACTGTTAGTCACACACTTGGACCTTGTAGTATGTTTTCTGCTGAGAGAATGTGTGTAATTCAAGTGTATCCTTTTAAACTAGGAGTTTGATGAATCATCGCCCAAACAACCTACAAACCCATATGCTTCATCTAAAGCAGCCGCTGAGTGCTTTGTGCAGTCTTACTGGGAGCGATACAAGGTAAACGCTGACGTCTGAAAATATTTGTTAACACTTACTGTTTATTTATTGTGTGTGTGAGTGCATGTATGTATTGTGCTCTATAATAGGAGTGTGGTGATCAGAGGGCGTCTTCTGGAAGGCACTGTCCTCCTTCCACCACGTGGGTTCGGGCCCAGAGCTAGGTCATCATGCTCTTACCATCTCACCGGCCCGGTTTCTGAAACTCTTGAGCCATTTACTGCGCTTAGAGTGTAAATCTTAACACTCTAAGTCAGCTGTGGCATAGACTTAAAAACTTGGGTATTAAGGGCTTATAAGTATTGAAATCTTACATCGCATGAACCTTACGTCCAGCTCCTCATAAAAGCACTAAGCTGAAACACATTTGATCCTATTGCAGCGATAGAACATTACAGGTTTAGAGAGGTGCTCTGTGGAAACCCTGCAAGGTGGAGGAATGAGAGGTTCCTCTTCCGCAGGTGCTTTCCCTGGATGGGCCAAACAGTCTTGGCTCATAGGGGGTGGACTTGAAGGCGCCGACAGTGCCATTCTGGGAGTGCAATCTAAACAAGTTTTAGCAGCTCCAATGTCTATGTTTGGATTCCCAGTGGCCATATTGGTTGTTAGGAGCCAAGAAATTCGCTGGTGTTCCCGTGCTTGTTGTGGTGATCCTTCTACTTGTAGGGTTGAGTCAGTGGATAGAGTCAAGGTGATGTCTACCGTCTCATTGAATGTAGATTGCTGGAAGCCATGGAAATGATGGTGTGGAAGGCCTCAGTGTTTAACCTGGCGCTGTGCCTTCCTCTATACCCATCTTCCCATTGTCTCCACACGACAAGGAGCCTGTACTTCTTGTTGGACCTCGGCTGTTATCTGAGCCCTGTCCTCTCCTGTCTTTTTAGAAACATGGTCTTCCTATGTGACCTTGGATGACCTGGGATTTGCCATGTAAACCAGGTGGCCTCAAAGTCGGTAATCGACCTGCCCCGCCTCCTGACTTCTCGTATTAAAGCATATACTACCAGGCCCGACTAAAAACAACAACAATAACAAAAACAATACACAAAAAAGCATCGACAGAAAAACCCGGGTCCCACTGCATAGCTCGGGCTGGTCTTAAACTAGAAACCATCCTGTGTCAGCCTCAGGAGTGTCAGGGTTACAGGTGTGAGCTTGTCTTTATAAACTTACCAGACAGGCTCGTCACTGTGTGCTGACACTGATGGGCACGACTGGGCACTGATGCTGGGTCCTTCCCTTCCACTAATGTTGAATGTTCTCTAAGTTTCCAGTGGTCATCACCAGAAGCAGTAATGTTTATGGACCACATCAGTACCCTGAAAAGGTAAGCTTCGGTTCTAAATTCTCAGCGAGTGGCTTTC
Source organism: Cricetiscus sungorus (assembly GCA_030556225.1). NCBI lineage: Eukaryota > Metazoa > Chordata > Mammalia > Rodentia > Cricetidae > Cricetiscus > Cricetiscus sungorus. The sequence continues at coordinate 55,878,752 of JANBXA010000741.1, read as the reverse complement.
TTTAAGCAATCTTCAGCAGTTAACTCGTCTGAAGCGGTTCACGTTGTGATTGTGCTTAGTTGCGTTCTCTGTGGGGGTTGCTCTCGAGCTCATCAGACTCAGAGTTTGGAGATTTCCTCCAAGTGTCTACTTGAGGCCCTCCATCTGGTGTGCCTTTGTCTCTAAATTGGGGGAAATGACGGCATTCAGGATGTTCGTGGGCACGCATCGTCTTCTTGCATTCTAAAGCACCACGAGCCCTCCCAGCCTTGCCCTATGTGGCGCCTGAGACTGGTCTGCAGTTGTGTCACGATGAACAAAGCTGAGAGCTCGTTAGGAAAAGATGAGGAAAGCCTGGGCTGACTGAGTGGGTGCTTATGTCTAAGTGGTAAGTGATGTTTGGTGCCTGCCTTCTCGTAAGAACTCTCCAGAGAGGCAGTGTGTGCTGGCTGCAGATGTCCATGACGGCTTCCTCTGAATTCCTACTATACCTGTCTTTCCATCATCCGGTTTTTTATGAGATCACAAACTACCTTAGCGTTCTCTTATTTACCAAATATCTTAGTAACAATTTTTAATCTTACGAGTTTACATTCATATCAATGTCGTTTTCAAAGTCTGAAATGACATTTAAATATTCTTCTAGGTTATTCCAAAATTTATATCTTTGCTCCAGCATGACAGGAAATGGTATGTTGCTTTTTATTTTTGCATTTATATGCTCTATGCTATTTTGGTAGTATTTGGTAGCAATCTTTAAAAGCAATAAAGTCTAAAGTCTTATAGAGGCCAAAGATTTGAACATTCTGCCATGTAGGAATGCTTTCTCCATTTAATGTGATAGCTTTTCAATAACTGAACTGCATCTTCATAATTTACTAAGGTGAATTCTGAAATTATCTGCCATGGAACTTAGAGTTGCAAGACAAAATCTTGACATCTATATATAATTTCATATTTCCAATGGTGGATTTTACTTTTCGTTTTCCCATGATTTTTAGGTTCTAGGGCTTGGAAGTAGGCCTTGTGGGTTTCTAGACAAGCTGTGATAACAAGCTGTAGCCCCAGCTCCATCCCAGCCCTGTGATTTCGTTGTTGATTGTTTAACTTTCTGAAATTGCTGAGGCCAGCCTTGAACATGGACCTCTTCTGTTTCAGTTCTCCAAGTGGCTGGAGTTAGAGTTCTGTGTAACCCACCAGCTTAGGTGTTTCTTCAGAAAGAATTTATGGCATAAAATTAACAAATCTGTCTTAGGGAGCCATATTTTCCACTTTATGAATTAAAACGTCTCAAGAAGTTCGGGCATCATTTCAGAAATGAGAAAGAAATTCTAAGGAAACTGAGTCTTTAGTCACGGATCTCTAGGGCCTCTGGAAGCTGGCTTCTGGGGAGTCACGTTGGCCCCTGCCTACGCCTGGCTTGGGAGCATCTTTTTTGTACTTTATAACTCTGCTTTATTTAATCCATTTAGCTGTATTCACGGATCAGGGCTTCAAAGAAGAAACTTCCTCTACGCTGCCGATGTGGCGGAAGCCTTCCTCACTGTCCTCAGAAAGGGCGAACCAGGGGAAATTTATAACATTGGGACCAACTTTGAAATGTCGGTTGTGCAGCTTGCGAAGGAACTAATACAGCTGGTATGTGTGAGTCTGTTGTCAGGGTGTCCATGAAGTGGTCATCCAGTTAGTGGCAGTGACGAAGCATTTAGTCACCCTGTGTACTAGTTACCTTCCTGCTGCTGAAACCTCGTGACCACAGGCACGTTAGGGAAAGGGAGTTCTTGTCAGTTTAGAGTCCTTGAGGGCTGGTGGAGGGGCCGCAACCCGGCTTGGAGGCAGGAGCAGGGAGTGGTGTGCGCTGTCAAGCCCCGGTGACCTGCAGCTATGCAGGCCCCAGCAGTGCCACCCACGGGGAACAAGGGCTCAAAACACAAGCCAACAGGGGACATTTCTCACCACTGCTGCGGACTGTAGCTGCCCATTTACCTAACTGAAAAATGAACACATGGAAAGATAACGTCGTAATTAAGTGCACCATGTGTCTCCGTGTGAAATGGATTAGCTCTTGGGAAGAATGTCAGTGCACATCCTGTAGCTGTGCTGTGCTGTGCGGTGCTGTGCGGTGCGGTGGAGTGGGGCATGAGTAGCTGAGGCTCCAGGGTGGCCTGCTCATCTTGGGCGCTAGGGTGCCCCTGGGGTTCACGCAGGTTGTGAAGGGTGGAAAGTTCGCTGTCGCCCCTCCCCGCCCACTGCGAGGCTCGTCTCCTTCTCGCCAGCGCCTATCTGCTATTAAAAACTGTTGTTGCCCTGCGGCCTCCTTGTGTAGCGTGACTCAGAAGTTTGCTGATTTTGACAGATCAAAGAGACCCGGTCAGAGTCTGAAACGGAAAGGTGGGTGGACTACGTGAATGACAGGTGAGTAACATGTTGGGACTTCCGCGGAAGACGCGAAGCTTTAGGTGCTTGTAAAACTACAAGCTGTGTGAACTTACTGGAATAGTAGTTGAACCCACGAGTCTTCTGACAGATTTTTCTTCCTAATTACAAGTGCTACAGAGACTAAGGATAGCACTGTTATTGGCCAGGGGCTTAAAGGAAGTGTGGGGCTTTCTCCATTGTGAATCTGGGACGTTATTTTACGAAGGTGCTCTAAGGGTTAATTAGAATGCAGACAATGCCTCTTGCCCCAGGCTTGGCACTCAGGAGCCCCCACTTGTGCCTGTGTGATTTATTTATTAACTCATCAAACGTGTGTTAATTTTCTTCTATATGTCAGGCACTTCATTTGTACCTGAATTGGCTGAAATAATTAAGTTATTGAAAGGATAGGCTGTGGAGAATGCGAGGCATTGGTAATTATGGATTTTATAAATTTTGTAGCATCTTTCCAAAGTAAGCATGTCCCCAGCATGAGTCAGTTCTAATGTGAACTATGATAAAGTTGTGTGAGCGTGCATTCTGTGTTTTAGCCAGATGTGCAAATGTGTGTTCACAGTAAAGGTGTGTGTGAGCGTGCATTCTGTGTCTTAGATGTGCAAATGTGTGTTCACAATGTCACCTTACATCTTTGCTTTCCAAGACCTCACAATGACATGAGATATCCAATGAAGTCTGAAAAGATTCACAGTTTAGGATGGAAGCCCAAAGTGCCCTGGGAAGAAGGAATAAAGAGAACGGGTTCGTAATGAGTGGTCCCCTGGGGGCTGTCCATTTCAGAGCCGGGGTGTGCGGCCCAGGAGGGCTGCGTGAGGGCTGGGGGAGGGCGGGGGAGGGCCAGGAGGGCGGGAGAGGGCTGGGTGCGGCCCTGGAGGGCTGGGTGAGGGCTGGGGGAGGTCGGTGAGGGCGGGAGGGTTGGGTGAGGGCCTGTGAGGGCTGGGGGAGGGCGGTGAGGGCCAATGAGGGCGGGGAGGGCTGGGTGAAGGCAGTGAGGGCGGGGAGGGCCGACCGCACCCCCAGGCGTCTCTAGCTTTTCGTTGTTTGCTGAGCTTCTGAGTTTAATGGCCCTGACTCTCCCTGCCCCTCCTGCGTCTGCTCAGCTCATCAGGCGCTTGCTTTGCTGGCTTCCTTCTGACCCTCGGTGCTTGGCTCTTCACTTCCTTTGTGTTCTGGAAAGGCGGGTTTTGTGATCACGCACGCCTTTAGGTGCAGCTGTCTTCTTTCGTAATGGTCTGTGAAATGGTGTCCATGGTGCCTTCAGTGGGGTCTTAGCGTTGAAGAAAGTTTCTGTAAATTTAAAATGTACAGAAAAAAACTAGGAAAATAGGAAACCGTGTGTGTGTGTGTTTGTGTGTCAGTGTGTGTGAGAGTGTGAGTGTGTGTGAGAGTGAGTGTGTGAGTGTGTGAGTGTGAGAGTGTGTGTGAATGTGTGTGTGAGAGTGTGTGTGAATGTGTGTGTGAGTGTGAGTGTGTGTGTGAGTGTGAGTGTGTGTGTGAATGTGTGAGTGTGTGAATGTGTGTGTGAGTGTGTGTGTGTGTGTGTGTGTGTGTGTGTGTGTGTGTGTGTGTGTGTGTGTGTATTAAAGCTATTGGGACCCTGTGTGGTAGCACATACCTTTAATGTCAGTATCAGGAGCTGGAGACAGGAGGATCTTTGAGTTTGAGGCCAACCTGGTTTACATGACAAGTTTCAGGCTTGCTAGGGCTGCATGATGAAAAACTATTGGAAAACTATTCATAGGAAAGGACCTACTCAAATGTACAAAAGAAGGACTTGATTCAAAACCTTAAATACAAAATACTACTTTGTTCAGGTATTAAAAACACAAGCAAATAATAGCTTCCATTCTTACGTGGACGTGGGCTTCCCGTGCAAAGCCTTGGGCTAACAGTGCGCACCGGCATCTGACCTCCCCTGGTAGTGCGCACCGGTCTCGTGTTGCTAATCCTGTATCGCCGTGCTCAGGTGGATAGGTTTTATTTTTTTGCTGTAAAATAGGTTTAAAGGCACAAATGGCATTCCCCGCCTGAGAATGTCGCCAGCGCTCCCGCAGGTCCGCTGCAGGGACTGCCTTTGCAGCCACAGAACGCGGAGCTGCAGTAGCTCGCACGTTTCCAGGGCTTTTTCAGGCGGCAATTCCTCCTGAAGGTGAGACTCTGCTGACGCAGCAGGGACTCAGGAAACACCTTTAATTGATGCATATTTTTTTACCTTTTCTTTCTCCTTTGATTTTCCTGCCAGTGGAGTGGTACCGGGAGAATTTCCACAACTGGAGGAACGCAGAAAAGGCCTTAGAGCCCTTTCCGGTTCAGCCGCCGTTTTTATAATCGCCAGTTGTAGAGAAGAGGACGTTATCCTACCTCCACAAGTGCCGAAAAGAAGAGCCAGCTCATTCTGAGTGGCAGGATGCTCCGTGTCGGCTTCAGAAGTTCCAGTATTGGTCCAGGGTTCCGTGCGCAGATCCGGTCAGCTGCAGCAGCGGGGGACGTGTGCAGGATGAGGACCCCAATCGGTCCCAGAACCTCAGTCTGTCGGCTCCCCGACCCCTGACGGCCTCGGGTCTCACGTCCTGACTGATCTTTAATGTCCAATGATGTGCGAATGGAATCACGTTGAGCACTTTTTCACTTTTGATAATTTTGTAAAATCAGGTTAGGTGATTTTTTTTAAAGGAATGATGTAAATTTCATACATTTTTTAAATCAGTTGTTGATTTATATATAACCTGTATCTGAAATCTCATCATGTATCTACCGTGTACAATGGTTTTATTTATAAAAGTATCAATATATTTTAATATATTAAATACATGTTGTGGGTGTCTTAGTGATATGTTTTTATTTTGTGACACTTTTTAAAAAATAATCATGCTTTTTAAAAAATCTCTTTGCCCTCAAGATTTCAAGGTAACTTGAAAAGTAACAGAGATGATATTGGGTGGGCAAACACAGTTGCTCTGTTGTGAATGCAGATTGGTACACACTGACCCGTAAGAACCTGTCTTAGAAAGATGGGATCAGAGGCGACCCAGAGGCCACGACACTTGCCACTTCACCAACAACCCTAACCTGATCCCCAGAACTGATGGCACCGGTCTCGGTCTCTTTTCCACACACACCATCACCACCTACATGCAACAGCCTCAAAGCTAAAAAGTGAACGACGGCATTGTGTTAGTTCATATGTGCCATCCCACTGTTTAAGAGCTCAGGCAGCCTGACATTGTGAGTTCTTCTCCCTCGATCCTACATTTTGAATCTCCTCCTCTATCCCCAAATCTTCCTTGTCTCCTAGTCCCGCCTATCTTGCTTTCCTATTGGCCAGCAGTGCTTTATTCATTAACCAATAGGAGAAACGTATTTACAGAATGATATCTCCCATCATTTCCTCTTTTTTTGTCTAAAATAAAAAGGGTTTTAACATAGCAAAATATATAACAAAACAGTTATCAAATAAGAACCATAGTTAACAATATTTAGTTCATTAACATTTAGCAAGATTTGAAGAAATAGACTTGCAAAGATTGAATAGATGATGAAATATTTTCTTTAGATTCATGGGGTTTTTTTTTTTAAAAAAATCATATTCATGTGTTGCAGAAGTTAAAGATTAAGTAAAATATCTTACTTAAATATTACTTGTTATTATTTTGATGTACATTCTTTTGTGGTACATATGCACATAATTTTTAAAATCCAGTGTGGGGTTATCATGTGCACACTATTTGGAGCTTGCTTCTTTTCCACCGACAGTATTTCATGGGGTCTTCATTTCACTTTTATATGATATGGGATCTTTTGCCATTTTTATTGACTGTAGAATTATGCTTGATAGCTTATTCTGGAAACAGTATAGAACATGAGTTTAAGGATGACGAGATTGAGCTCCCAAAGGTATCCAGCTTAGGAAGCAGCTGCAGTAAATCAGGCTGCTGATACTGAGGCCTGAAGCACAGCCAGAACATGGGTAGTGCTGATGACAGACTGGAGAACTTCTAAATTAAAAAAACTCACTGATTGATGATATGTGCAAAAGTTGTTACTTGGCTTGTGTGGTATTTTAAGGTGTTGGATGTTGGACTGGAAAGATCAGTTTTCAGAGTCGGGCCTTTAACTAAAAAAACAGTCACATATATCAATATGAAGATCAACTTAGTGGGGTCAGGATCTCGAGAAACATATTTGGGGGATAACTGGCTGTTAACACCTGGGAGTGGGACCTGGAGGTAATGGGACCTTTAAGAGCTGAGGCCTAATAGAAGGTAAGCAGATCAACCGATGCAACCTTTGGTAGGGACTAATGTAACCTTCCCAGAAACCTTGTTAATTTCCAGGAGAATGAATTGTTACAAAACGGTAGCAGCAGCAAAGCTTCCCTCCCCGGCCCTTTGTGGCATCCTGAGTTCACTATGAGATCTATTGCACACACCCTGGCCCAGTCTTTCCAGATTTATTTAGTGTGTGTGTGTGTTATGTATGGACATTCACCACAGATGTGGTTCTCTCCTTGGAAGGCCCCAGGGACTGAATTCAGGTCACCAGGCTTGGTGACAAGTTCTGTTGCCCACTGAGCCATCTCACCAGCTCCAGACTTCTATTTTGATGACGTCTCTCACGAGGGCCTGTGGTGAAATAATCCTTTTGTATACTGTGAAGATGTGTCTCTGCCCTTCGTACCAATTCCCTCTGCCTTGTTACATTCCTAAAGCTACTCAATAAGATGTATTCCCTTAATTCGGCCATGTCCTCCTCCTGAGACTGACTACCAAAACCCAGCAATCAGAAGCCCCTCTGGCTCACTTAATTAACATGCCCAATTGAAATTAAACACCCACCCTAAGGCAGGGTTTCCCCTTGTACCTGTATAAACACCGTTTGCCTCTGTGCGTGTGCATCTCCCTCTATCCAGAGGCAGTCCTGTGCCTCTGGGACACAGACCCCTCCCCCCTCCCCCTCGTCCCCCTCCCCTTCTTCATCCCCTATCTTCTCTACCATGGCATCCTATTCTAACACAGACCTCCCCTTCTCTTAAAGTGACCCCTGCAAGGTCGTTTGCTGCTGTTGTTCTGCAGCCATTTTAACTTTTCTCCCCATTTAGTAAAGGATCTCTCGGTGAAAGCGGGCGTTTGGGTGTGGTTCGTGCCTGATCAGGGATCCAGGCGGGAGCCCCTGCTGAGCTTGAGACAGAGCATGGGGCATCGGTCTCATCACATGTGCAGTCAGGAAGTCCAGCTGGTGTTCCGCTCACTCTCTGTTCGGTCTGTACCCCTGTGTGTGGAGTGGTACCATCATCCACTTTAGGGTGGCTCTTCCTGGATCAATTAAACTTTCCTGGAAGCACCTTCACACACATCCAGAAACATACTCATTTTATTTTATGTTTTATGTTTAACACAATTTCTTTATTGAATCTTTGGAAGTTTCACGTCATGCACCCCAATTCCACATGCCTCCCAGTCCTTATGCTCCCTCCTACCTGCAGTAGCCCCCAAATTTATATTTTTAAGAAGTCAAAACCAAACAAAGAACATATCGGTTCCATATCAAACTGACAGTTGAGAATACAGCGTACCATGCTCTAACTGACACACTTAAAATAACTGTTGACAGTGGCAGAAAATACTGTTTTATCAATGTAACATATCTACTCTAGATTCAGACACTGGGAAGCTCCTGCCAATCATTTCCCCTTGGTTAAGTCAGGGTTCGGAAATCAAAGAAGCTATTCGAGCTCTGGGTGTGTTCCCTGGGCCCCCTCAGAATCTCTCCCTATCAATGTCTAGTGACTTTATCTACTTTCCTTGATTCCCATCTGCTGACTGTTGACATGGAGGGAAAGCATTGCAGTCTTCCTGTCCAGAAAATTAGGTTGAATAAACCTTTGGGAAGTATCTTTCTGTTTCCAGAAAAATAATGTAATATGTTAACTAACAGTTCTGGCAATAATTTTGCCTTTCTCACACACAGAGAGAACTGAATAAACATGCTTAAAAATATGAAGCAACTTTACTTTGCAAAAAACCAAACAAAAGAAAATGCCCGTTTTAACTATTTGCATATTACCCATCAAAGGAAAGCAGGTCTAATAATTTCAATGCGTATGAAATGTGAACCCCTTACATTAATCTGCTGTTCCAGGTGTTCTCATTGCCTGTGCCACATTGCAAATGTGCATGCAACCTCCAACCTGCTCTGCAAATATTTCAGCTGAAATTAAATCCGTTTCCAATTCTCGGGAGTCCTGACTGTGGTTGCTTAAGCCAAGGCACTGATGAAATGACCTCAGCTGCCACAGCATTCTAATCACCACAATCTGATTTTCCTTAGTAATTGCGAAGGTCGAAACAGAAAGCTTGACTCAGAGAGGAAATTAAAAGTTAAGAATAAAAGGGAATGAAGACATTTCAACCGCCATCAAGTGCCTCAATAGATTATTGAGTTGACCTTGTAAAGTTAATAAAGAAAGGTTTTGGAGTTGACTACAAGATCTGGAAACTGTGCTTGTTTCTAATTTTTGAAGCAGCCCAATTTCATTTCGTTGTGTTATTTTTCAATAAAGGTGATGCTGCGGAATATTCCTTTGCACCATTTAAAGATGTACCACTGTGAGTGGTTTGATAGAGAGTTAAATGCCCAACAGTCAGACAGGATTTCCAGGGCAAAGGGGACTCTGGGAAGAAGAGGACGGAGTCACCAGCCGGATGCAGAGTAAACATGACATGTCGGAGGTGACATAAGGAGCCATGGGCCAGTGGCAGCACATAGACTCATAGAAATGGGCTAACTTGCGTTATCATAGTTACTCAAAAACAAACCTATCAGCTGGGCGTTCATAATTAATAAGAAGTCTTCATGCCTGGCTGGAGAGACAGAGAAATGGCTTCCAACATGGTGGCTTGGCTAGCCACATAATGCCCGTGAAAGCTAACTCGGGGAAAAGAAAGAAAGAAAGAAAGAAAGAAAGAAAGAAAGAAAGAAAGAAAGAAAGAAAGAGAGAAAGAAAGAAAAGTTCAGAATTGGAGCCAAATGTGGCTTCTTAGTGCTGCAGTCTCTCATGCTGGCCATGGCACACAGATATGTCTCAGACTTAGCTGTGTGTCAGGTTAATGTTTTTCTCATGCAAACAGAAAAACAGAAAAGGTTAAATTATAAAGCAGGCTCAGATGAAAAAGCAAGCAAACAACAAAAACCCCTCTAAACAGGTTATAGTTTGTTTAACAATGCATGTGTGATTAAAAAAAAAGAAATAAAAGAGAAAAAGGGTATAGACAGTCCTAAACATAGTTTAAAAATAATAATAGTCTTTAAAGAGAGAAGAGAATTAATACTAACAACTAAAGGAGCCATGTAGATATGAGAAACACCCAGGGAGTCTGGGCCCTGCATGGCGTTGGCATTAAACTGGTGAGCTAACAATAGTTGGCGAGAGACGTTCGATTATTTTCTCTGCACTTCCGGTTTACTCTGATAATATTCTGTCCTCAGGTCTCTGATGGAGTTGAAGACTGGTTATAGTTTTCCTTGTTACAGAATTCAAAGAAAAGAAACTCACAAAAGAGATATAAAGTGTACAAGGTTGAGAGACATAAAAATGGTTTTGAGTTGAGGATACAAGTTAGGATAGAAAGTGAATTATGTACGATACTTTGGCATCACCAAGATAGGATAGATAATGGAGTGCCTTCTCTAATTTTGTCAAATACAAGAGGACTGGATACTGTAACTGTAATTCTTACTTAATAACTGTTTTTGTTGTTTACTTTGTTAAAATGAAAAAAATTTTAATTAGACAAAAGAGGGAAATGCTGTGTAATAATCCTTTTGTACACTGTAAAGATTTGTCATTTGAATTGATTTCATAATAAGCTGACTGACTGGTCAGGCAGGAAGTATAGGCAAGACAGCAAAGCAAAGGATGCTGGGATGAAGAAGGGCGGGGTCAGAGGAGATGCCAGAGGACACAGAGGAAAAGTAGAAAATGAGATAACAAGCCATGAGCCACATGGCAGGGAGAAGATAAAAAATATGGGTTAATTTAAAATGTAAGAGTTAGCTACTAACAAGTCTGAGCTATTGGCCAACCATTTACAGCTAATATTAAGTTTCTGGTTGGGTATCTGGGAGCATCTGTCCTGCACAGGCAAACTCTGCCTTCAACACAGGGACCGTTAGGCAGCACTGGGTGGCCCTGTGCGTGTGACGTCACCATATCAGGAGGTTCATCAAGCTGCATCAGTGGACTTCTACTCAAAACAAAGTATCAATGATTCCCAGTCGGCTATTTTCTAGGCCCATAATTTTAAGTCTTTTTAAAATCTGGGGCATATGCATACATATCAATTATACATAATGATTTCGTTCTGGCATTATGGTATTTCAACTAAATCCACAAATACACTTACCGTGTTACCCTCTCTTTTTCTCCTTTTACTTCTGCTAATACCTGTGATTTTTCCCAAGCTAGCCTCCTTCTCTTTTCAGAGAGAGAGAGAGAGAGAGAGAGAGAGAGAGAGAGAGAGAGAGAGAGAGAGAGAGAGAGCGCGCACCAGAGATCCAGAGAAAGACCTGATGACCTCATTAGGTTTGCTTATAGGAGGGAGGGTGAGTGTGGGTGAGGACACAAAAGCAATGTCTCCCCCCTCTCCCATTGGCCATCAGCCACACCTAAAGCTTTAGGAATTAATGGAGTCCGCGATGGATCTATACTTTTAAAATTCATACATGTGGGTGCTTTGCCTGCAAACGTGTCTGTGTACCACTTACATATCAGGGATGTCACCACCCATAATGGGCTCAGTCCTCCCACGTCACTCACTAACCAAGAAAGACCTCTGCGCCACCAAGAGCCTATCTGATGGAGGCAACTGTCAACCGAGGTTCCCTCATCCCAAGGGGACCCTAGCTTGTGTCAAGTTGACAATCAAAACAAAAATGTGGAATTCCAGGGTCAAACAAGTCAGTCAGAGACTTACAGTAGGAGTCGGGCATTTCTTCCCAACGTGGGTTGAAAAACCTGAATCCACTTCGTAAGGACAAAAGGTCAAGTCATTTTAAAATCCTGCAAGCCTTTTCCTCCCCCTCCAGAAAGCTGGGGCCAGCATACAGTACTTGGCCCGTCAGCGGATGGACTAAGGGATGCTCAGCCCCTACTGATGCTGCGGCCTGCCCCATCCCTTCATTACTCCCTGAGTGGGGACTCTGCCTTTGGAGCTGATAAAGCCGCCTGTCCCTAACCCAACCCTTGTATGCAAATTAGTTGTGTTTCCCTGTTCCTTTGTCCTCAAGTTACATACAAGCTAACCTGTTACTCAATCCAATAAACAAGCGGCCAGGCACGCAGACTTCTCTGCTCAGGCATGCAGACTTGTTTGCTGGGAAGTACTCAGAGCCCTCTGACACACAAGTCTGTTCTCCTGGGGCAGATGGACAGATTACAAAAACAGCACAATGTATAAGTTTCTGGTTATTTTTACCCGTGTGTGTGTGTGTGTGTGTGTGTGTGTGTGTGTGTGTGTGTGTGTGTGTCCAAGCCCTCCTGAGTTTAATTGGGCCGCTTTGCATGAGCATAGACCCGGGATCGTTTATTGAAGCTTGGGCAGTGGCTGTTCTCGGTGGCTACGGCAACGGTCAGAGTATGTTAAGGTGAAGAACACTGCAGTCCCTATGAGGCCAACAAGCAGGCGTCCGTCATTCTCAAGGCAACCCTTGCTTCCTGTTCACTTACACAGAGTTCCCGCAGTGAGGGCACACGTGCATTCTGACTCAGCCTGTGGTAGATGAACAGCACTCACCTGTTTTAACTCACATGCACAAGGGATCATTCTAGGGCCCAGGCGGCCTGAGTAGCTAGGGACAAAGGGTGAGAAGGCTGAGAGAAATGGAAGGCGTGACAACATGTGGCCATGTCTGTGCAGTGTCTTACCCAAGAGCCAACTGTCCTTCTTGACCCTCCGTGGCTAGGGGGCTGATGGCAGATAAGGGAAACTCAAGAAATGCTGTGCTCACCTCAGCCCTGGTGATGCAGCCTGGGGTTCCAGTGACTTGGAGTACCTAAACAGGTGAAGAGTAAACAGATTCCAGTTCTGGGAACCGAACCCCTGGCTATAAGGGCAGCACAAGCTCCTAACCACTGAGCTATCTCTCCAGCCCTGCCCTCTCCCCTTTTTAAATTAATATGGGATTTTGGAAATTCCTGTGTTAAGTGTATACTCTTTTATGTCTTTGGGTGAATAATCAGGCTTTTTTCCTCACCTCTGGGTTGTAGGATATAGAGGCAGGCAGATGGGGAGATGGGGACGTGGAAACAGTTGGAAGGCTGGCCCATTTCATCAAAAGAGAGCCACAAGCGATTAAGAAATACTTTAGAGTACCAAAGCCCTTTACACTCAAGCTCTGGAATCCAAGTTTTCTGGCCTTTGGGGCATTCTGCAAAAAATCTGCAAAGGTGAGTTATATCTTGTCAGGTGGATGTCGGAGGATTGGATTAGAACACACAAACAGCTTGGTAGGTTGTTTTTTAGTGTAGTTTACTTCATTGTTTCTGGCCTGGTGAGTATACCCAGAGGGTTTATATTGATGTATGTGACTGAACAAAAACAAAAAACAATAAGGTCTTCATCGACCCATGGTTTAATGGCTTTAAATAAATTAACTTCTTTTGGATCGATTCAACATGCTGATGATATTTGCAATCTATTAACTTTTTAACGTTTCTCCCCTCAGTTACAACTTTAACATATAACTTTGGAGAAATCATTTTGTATTCATCAAGTGAAGGTATTACTTTCTACACACACAGAAAACTTCAAAATGCATAGTCATGCACATACAAGAAAACATCTAATTGCAAGCTTGGGGCATAGTCCTGGATTCTGGTTTTTAAATTAGACTCTTGACAACTTTTAATTAAAAGAAGGTCTTTTTTAAAAAAAATTAGAAGTGGCTGGATGTGGTGGCATGTGTTTATAATATCAACACAGGGAAAGCTGAGGCATGGGATGTTGTAACAACCTGGTCTGCATCCAAGCTCAAGGCCACTTTGAACTAACTTGGAAAAAAGTGTCTCAAAAAACTAAGGAGTGGGGGTTATATCTGCATGGCAACCACTCGCCCAGTGTACTGTAGGCCATGGATTCAACCCCCAACACGATAAATAGAAATAAGTAAAGTTTACAAATTAAAAGTGTTTGATTTGAGGTACAGGCCACGCTTGGGGGACCACGCTGTACCAAACTGTCTGACTAGTGTGCACTGAATTACGAATGTTCCTGAGTTCATATACCCCTCAATGAGGTTCTATTTGACAGAAGGCTTTTTAGGAGGTAATTAAGGCTAAAGAGGCCCCAAGAATGAGGCCATAACCCACAGGGCGTATGACCTTATTTGACGATGTAGCTTTCTCTGTATACACACACATGCATGGGCGTGGACAGGGAGGCCAGGTGTCTACTGGCTAAGACATCTGTTAACAGGAACCAGTGAACGGTACCCTGACTTTAGATTTCCAGCCCCAACGTAGGAGAAACGTTATTCCACCTTTGTAAGCCACACAATCTATGTTTTGTTATGGCTGCTCAAGCAGACTAATACAGCAAGGTTAAGCATGTTATGTGTGTTTCTGGGCCTCAGCTTTCGGGCACACAACATGCGTGGATTGGGTTGGATAAATCCAAGATGTCTTTCAGTTCCTGCATTGATGATTCTAGTTGGAACAGTCTTGGTCTAGTAAATAACCAAAGAGAAAAAACTTAATCTTAGTTTCAAGTTCTCAGGAAAATTATAAATCAGCCAAAGAAGTTGTATATACTTTACCCAGATATGCCAATATTAGTATTTTTCAATGTATATGTATATGTATATGTATATGTATATGTATATGTATATGTATATGTATATAACACACACATAGGAAATATATTCTTTTGTTTATTTTTTGAAGCATTTGAGAGTTAATTGTCCCAAATATGACCCTGTTCACGTCCTGATAACAAGGACCAATGGCTGCCAACCTTGGGGAAGTTCACAGTCTGTTCCATCAGATGCCCCAACCACTTTCTTCTCCCCTTCCTGAGAGCTCGTTCTCAGAGCCAAGCTGCACTGGGATGCCACGTGTCTTTACTGTCCTTACATAGTGGTGATGGTGTGTGTGTGTGTGTGTGTGTGTGTGAGGTCCTTGGCTTTTTTTTTTTTTTTTCTGGTATTTTCTAGAATAGCTTTTGCATGGCAATTGTTTGTTGCTGCTCATGGTAAAAATCCAACATATTCATGTCCGGCTTGATTCTATGCAAGTGTGTGGATCTTGGGCTACATGGCACCCAAATGCTCTTCAATGCTGATCTTAGCTTTAATGACCAAACCAGGCATAGGCACATTTTTTTCAGAGTATAGCTTTTACTTGTTCCCTTGCAACCATTACATACACTATTGAGGGCACCTCTGAGATTGCGTATTTCTGGCCTCATATAACATTACCCACATAGGCTCGACATCTGCAGATAACTCCTCCCCCGTCCCCTCCTTTGTCATCTTCTTTACGTTCCTTCTTTCTTTTTCTAAAACAGACTCCTGTCTCCCATGCTGGCCTGGAACGGCATTTCGCTGAGGATAATCTTGAACTTCGGACCCTGTTTCTCTGCCTCCTGAGTGTTTGGATTACAAGCATGTACCAGCACTCATGGCTTCATGCAATGCTGGGAATCAAACCCAGGGTTTTATGCGTGGTTAGGCGAGCACTCTTGACCACTGAGCTACACAGCCAGCCACTCATTCACTGAATGAGTCTTTACTACTGTGCTTGGTGAATGCTAAGCCATGGCGTTTAGCCCATGGCACAATTCATTCAGCTTGATAAAGGAGTCTTCACTGAAGGCGAGGATGTAATTATATCACTAGGCCCAAGATAAATGATACATGGATGTTTATTGGGGAACAATCACACAGAAAAATACAAAGAACCGCTGGAGCATTTCCCTGCTCTTCCTACTGGATCCGCTGACCCACCAGGAAAGCCATGCCTCAAGTCCCTCTCCACTCCAGTCAGCCTGAAGCCACACCCAAAGGGGTGTGGCCTCCGTTTCAGGTCCACGGACCAGATTCCCATTCTTCCCTCTGCCCCAACCACAATGCCTAGGTATAGCACTCATGGCGTTGCGGTTTGCTCATCCATGACGATGATATTGTCCTGGTTTGGGCCAATATGAACCCTTTCAAACCGCTCCTATATCCTTTTTACACACTGCCATCATTTTTTCTTTTTTAAAGAAAAACTCCCCTGTGATAAATACTAAAACATAAAGAAGTGTTAGGGTTTTGTTTGTATATGCCATAGAGTCCAGAAACAAAGTTACGAACAGATAATCAATTGACAGCAGTTCCAAAGTTTACCAGACATATCTACAAAACATTTTCTTTAGTTATATTATTCTTAGATCTGGATGGCTGGCTCTCAGTTTTCATAGTTATCATAAGCAATTAGATTGGAGTCGGCCGAAATCTTCGGGCTAACCGGGAAGGCGGGAGTGTGGCCTACAAAAACTTTCTTTTTAATCTAGAGTCTCCGTTCACATCCCCATCCTTATGTCGAATATCAGCTTCTTTGTCAGCCGACCTCCCGTGTTTGCTGTGATGGCTCATTGTGCCTCTGCAGTCTTGCCAAGGAACCAAAGTTTTCTCTCAAACTCAGCAACAGTTTATCCCCGTGGTCAGCTTACTGTGTTCACAGCACCTTTAGGGACTTCGTGTGCTGAAGCCAGCAGAGCTCCGGCATGTGAACTTTTATTAGGGGAGGCTGGCGACCCAAACACCTGAGAAAGCGCTAAGAATCCCGAGTGATTAATTCCTCCAACAATCTGCACCTTCTAACCCTCCCTAAAGGGCACCACTGCGTCTACACGTCCAAATGTTCCAGATGGTAGGGGTCATTTGTCAATCAAACTACTACCGCGTCTCCCCAAGTCTTGGGGACCATCATGGAAGGAGGCCTTGGAAGACTGGAGGAGCCCAGGTGGATCTGCAGCACTGTTTGGTCGAGGCGGGCAGGCAGGCACAGGAAACAACAGTGGCTCGTCACAGAGAGCAATCCAGTCTTTGCTGGAGTGTTTTGAGGAGGATGTGAAAGGTAGGAGCCCAATCTCATCTGCTGGTCCTTTCTTTTCCGCCCCCTTCTCCTTATCCACCGACCTCTTAACTCGGCATCTTTTTGGTTGCCTAGATTTGTTTTTGGTCTGTTTATTGGTTTATACCGCCAGCGATCTCGGGCAGTGAAGGCTGCACTCACTCACTCATTTTTCTTTTCTTCTTTCGCATTTTAATCCATCCAAATTTTAACCAATCCAAATTGGTTGCGTTGCTCCCGGGTAAATTAAAAGGTCTCATGAGTGGGTGGCAAGAGAAAGTCTGTCTCCTTGAGATGAGTACACTTTACTCGGAGAGAACAAGGAAAGAGAATTTCAGTAAGATGGGGGGCCTTGCAGAACGCACGCAGTGGGTGCCCCAGGAACCCGCGGGACTCGCATGGGAACCCTGAATCATCTCTCACGAACCGCACAGGCGTTTGCCAGGCAGGTTCCACGCCGTCTGTAACCCCGGTGTGGCCTTTCCGACCGAGGGTCGCAGGGACTCTGCAAACGCCGCACCCGGGGACGGCCACAGCCACTCGGTCACCCACAGCTCCGGGCAAACACCGAAACGTTTGCGCACAGCAAATACGTAACGCGTTTACCTAGGGGGCCGCAATCGTGGATGGCGGGAACCCGCGCCGCCGCTTGTCCCGGTACTCGGTGCTCGGTGCTCGGGCTGAGCGGGTCCCTGCAAGACGCCGGGGCGGGGAAAAGTGGGACCGAAGAACGGGGCAAAGAAAACGCGGAACGGAGGTTAATCGTTAACTTCACACAGGCGGGACAGTTGGACGTGAAGTGCTCAGGGAAAGGAGCGCTCACGGCGCCGAAATAGCTCAGTTGGGAGAGCGTTAGACTGAAGATCTAAAGGTCCCTGGTTCGATCCCGGGTTTCGGCAGCTTGTTTTTAATTTTAATCTGATGAGATTCACTCACGTCTTCCCATCCAAGGGCTTCCCACGCATTCTCCACACGCTCGCAGACGTGGTGAGTCCTAGAGCAACCCCTGCGGCTTTTCTCGACCACCGGCCGCCGCAAGCCACTTCCGGCTGCCGTCGGAGGCGCTGCTGAGCATGCGCAGCCCTGAGCCCCGCGTGCCTGTGGCACCAGATTGAGATGGTGGTCGCTGGGAGTCGGGAATCCCTGGGGTGAGGAAGCGGGGTCCCCTCCTGCTGGGGGACGAGCCAGCTCTGCCCCGGGGCGGGGTCGTCCGACTGCCGCATTTAATGCCGACCTACTGCGCGCGCGCAGGTGGCTCTCATCCGGATTTTGCTAGAAATGCAGGCGAGCGGACCCCGGGGTGGCCCAGGCTGGCTCGCTTGCTCGGTGCTAAAGGCGTGGCAGCTTTGCAGCTCCCGACCTTTAGCTAAGCGGCGGTTTCTTAGTCTGGGCAGGGCGTCTCAAAGCGAGGTCTCGGGGACCAGAAGCCCAGCCTCTCCGCATCACTTTGGAGGTAGCTCCAAATGCCCGGCACCAGGCGCACCAGCAGCCGCCCTCCCAGGTGGGTCCCGTGCACTCACAGCTGAGCGCCTCTGGGCTGGACACCCCGTCACAGTCTGATGTGGACATGGCCCCTCCATCGCTGCTTCTAACCAGCCTGAAACTTCTAAGCATGCGTATTTCCCCGCCAGAACCGGCCTAAAACTGAAACCTGGTAACCATTGCTTTCTCCTGAGGTGCTGTGTCCTCTCAGGGGTCGAATGTGAGGTGTCGACCCTAGGAGTGGGGTGCTCCCTGCAGGCAGCTGTGCCACTGCGCTCTGGAGCTAAGGAGACTGGAGGGAGAAGGGGACTCGCTTTCAGAGGGGTGTGCAGCGTCATTAAATATTCAGAGACTGGGAGACTGGGCGCTAGTCCTGCCCGTCCTTCTGTCAGCTTCTTGCCCGTACCCGGCTCCTCACTCTTGAGTGGTTGATGAGAAAAAGGCGTGTGTGTGTGTGTGTGTGTGTGTGTGTGTGTGTGTGTGTGTGTGTGTGTGTGTGTGTCTCAGAAAACTTCGGAGAGACAGCTGGAGCAGCTATAAGGTGTCCACGGTCACATGTAAATATAACGTGGAGTAAATATGTCTTAGGTGTTCTGTATACGCTATTCATCTGAGGCCAGAAATATGAGTTTTTTTTTTAAAACAAAAGTTACTATAGTCGTTACACGCAGTAAAACCAGATGAGCACTGCATATTTAGTTAGGGCCTTCCATGAATGAGTAATAGCTGTGCCATGCCCCATTTTATTAGCCCCAGGCCATACTTTCTCTTTCCCGTGGCTCGTGCTACATCATATCTCAATTCGTCTGATGTTTAAAGTACAGTTGCTTGAATTTGTCTCGTTCCTAAGTGGATATGGACCTCCCACAACCATCCTTAATACACACGGGGACAGTGTGACTGCTCTGCTCGAGTGCCCCTCACTGGGGGTCATCACGGATAGCTGTTCCAGACCGCCATTTGGAAGAAGGCCAGCAGGTGGCCCAGGCACTGACATCGGACTGCTAAGAAACGGCTGGGGTCCAACCACACACTCCAGTGTCGCTGTGACTGGTCTAAAGCATGGTTCACAGGCCCAGATATATTATACACAACACAGTGAGCAAACCAGTCCCCAACGCACCCCAGGTTCAAAGCACCAAGAATAGTGGTAGTCACCCGTTTTAGGGTCCTCTCTTTGTTTCCAAGCATGCTGCTCAACACTCTGTGTTCATAATCCTATTTTGCTGGTCAACAGCCCTTCAAAGTTGAAGACATAAGTGAATGTAAATAAAGACATGAATTTATAGTACATATATTGTGCTCGCTCTTGAGAGAAGCCAGCATAAGACACAAGCCTGAGCCATACACATAAAGCAATGCTTCTATTAATACACCGTGGAGCTACATTGAGAATATTATTAATTTAAATTTCTTTTTGAGAATGTCATACGTAAATGCTGTATTTACATTGTTTTTGCCCTTCCCTCTTTCCCCTACAAAAAACAAAACAAAACAAAACAAAAAAAACCCGTTGTTTTATTATTGAGGCATTTTATATAGGTAGACAACATTCACCTCCTGTGGTGGCTTGAATGAAAACGGAGCCCATAGGCTCACAGATTTGAATGCTTATGGAGTAGCATTGAGAAGGGGGTGGGTTGAGAAGGATTAGATTGATTGGCGGGTATGGCCTTGTTGAAGTAGGTGTGGCCTTGTTGGAGGAAGTGTGCCACTGGGGTGTGTTCTCTCTCATCTACCCATTATCTACCCTCTATCTGTCTGTCTATCTATCTATCTATCTATCTATCTATCTATCTATCTATCTATCGTCTACCTATCTATCTCTGTGGACCAGGATGCGGTATCACGCTTTTTGGCTTTCTCCAAGGGAAATCAATGCAGGAACCCACGGCAGGAGCCTAGAGGTCTGAACTGAAGCAGAGACGGGGAGACACTGCTGCCTGTCTGCTGACCCGCTGAGCTATGCACACTGCCAACAATGTCGGGCTTTCTCTCGTCAGTCAACAACCAGGACAATGCCCCTGTAGACATATCCACAGACCAGGGCGGCAGAGACAATTCCTCATCGGAGATCCTCTCTGCCCGGGCCACTCTAATTGTATCAAGATGAAATTAACCAATGTAGCTATCCAGCATTGCAGCTAGAGATACTGGGCATATACTGGTGGTCTTGTTACGTGAGTCTATTGCTCAGGGGTGACGCAGGGGTCTTGCATACTCTCTGATGCTTGCCCAATGATGGAATCATCTTGTGTCTCTCAGAATCTATCTGTCCCTGACATTAAGTCACCCATAACAGAACACCTAGAAGCTAAGCCAACATCCTTTGCTGCCTGCTGCCATTATGATGAGTTAGCATGGGCATCACAATTATATTCCAGTAGTGCACAAACACCAAACACACACACACACACACACACACACACACACACACACACACACACTGTCTCCTGATGTAAATCAAAAGGTCTCTCCGAAGAGCCACTCTGTGGTGAGTCTCTACAGTAGGGGAAAACAGAAGACTTTGATCTGTGTCCGTGGTTGATGTCTGAAGATAGGTGATGCCTGGCATGGACCCCACGGCGACCATTGCTGCTTGACAGAGTTCCTGCATTTCAACTTTGCAATCACACTTCCCCAGCACACTCCCACTCTCCTTCTAATGGTTCTCACTACTGTGCCTTTCCTTTTGGGATATTTTGTGTGGCCTTCGGTGAAGGATGAAAATGCGCACAATGACAGCCTCTTTAAACAAAATAATTCTTTGAGGGGGGGGGGATCCCTGCCACCGTGGAACCAGATAGTGTGATAATTCTGCATACTCCCATACAAGTTAACACCAATCTGCTAGAAAGCTTAGGTATGGGTGGTAATATTTAATAATCAGGATTTATAAATCCCTACAGTCTACTCAGGATCACAGGCATATTTTGTCTAGCTTCATCTTTGCACACTTTAGGTTTTAGCTATTTGAATAAACTAAGCCATGCCCTCCCCTCAAAAAAAGAAAAAAAAAACCCTGCAATATTCTATAATGAAGTGTCTGATTCTCCCAAAAGTCCTTTTCCCAAGGTCAGGCATTTAGACAAAAGTCCCCATCCCTCAGGGGCTTGTAGAAATTAAAAAAAAAAAAAAAAAAGAAGAAGAAGAAGGAGAAGAAGAATAAATACTTATCTGTGGAGAAAGGAACTTGTAGTCCTTTCATTAACATGTGATTGGCACCTATTAACTTGTCAAGGTCAGTGTAACTTCCTCAGCCCCTGATTTCCAGCCACACCCACCCCAATTCACATCCCCTGGTCTCTCATTTAATCCCATGAGCCATTACAGAGTATAAAAGGAGCACTCTTTTTTTCTTTTTTTCAATAAATTCCAAGGTAGCTACTGCAAGTCTCTTTCTGCCCCGCCCCCCCCACCCCTCCACACACCCTCTTTGGGACCTGAACGCCACCAAAACAGGAGATGAGATGCCAAGACAAAAAATCCCCTTTTCCCATCACAGAGCAGACTGTGAACTTGATAACCCTTCCTCATCTGTGTGGACGCCTTTGTGTTTGATTTCGCTTTTATTTCAGGGATTTCCTTCTGTTTTTGTTTTGTGTTTAAGCTAGACTTTCAAAGGTTAGTGGTAGAGGGGACACATGGCAACGTCCAGTAATAAGAGCATTAAAAACTGAGACAGAGAAAAGGACACCCAGGCCAACAATTTAGCTTTAGTGGAAGGCTGTTTTTCAAGACGAGAGGAGGCAGTGCTGAGAAAGGGATTAGCCTGCCCCACAGCAGAGGTAGGAGTAACTCTCACGCTAGCTAGCCGTGTGCAGGGTCCAGTAATTTTCCACTAGTCGTGAGAACAGCATTTTGGAAGAAGTTGCTTCCCTCATGTTTTGTCATGTAGGACAAAAGTCACTGGCTGCTTTGTCCCCAGAGACATTGTTAATCCCATTGGTTGAGTATAAGACCACGACCACAATTTAAAGCCAAATTTGAAGCAAGATTTAACTAAATTCTGGCCAGGTGGATGGGCTGTGGCCAGGTCCATCTCTGGCTCCCTAGAAAAATGGCCCTGAATTACAGTTGCAGTGGCTTAAGTATTTCCTTTTACCTGTTTTTTTGGAGGTTGTATTTGTTCTTAGCTTGCAGCATTTGTCTATGAATACCTATCTATCTATATCTATCATCTATCTATCATCTATCTATCTACCTCTATCATCCATCTACCTATTATCTATCTCTCTTGCTCTTTCTGTCATCCATCTACCTATCATATACCTATTGTCTATCATCCATCCATCTGTCTACCTACCAATCAATCATCTATCATCTATTTATGTAACATTCCCTGGACGCTCATGTTTCAGTAAAGATGATGATGAACCAACACCATTTACTTTTTCCACTAAAGCTGATGTCAGGGAGCGTAGTCCAGAGGAGGCAGAAAGGAGGCCAAAGTCAACACGCCACAGCTGTGCACACACAAATAGCACGAGGAGTGGTTAAGAGCAGAGATTCTACGGGCAGGCAACCTAGACCTGAGCTCAGCCTTCGCTTACTGCCTGCACAGTTTCCTAAAGATCATTAACTCCTCTCCCCTGCCATCTCTTCATTTGTAAAGTAGAGAAAAAGAAATGAGAAACTCCCATTAAAGCACTTAGCAGCTAGCCCTGGGCAAGCATTGCCTGCTCAGGAAGAACTTTGCTCATTTCCATCCTCCATTGTACACCTACTGTGGCTTGGATGTTGGCTTGGATGTTGGCTATCCCCAAAGGCTCATGTGTTAAAATCTTGGTACCCAGGAGGGTCCTACTGGGAGATGGTAGAACCTTTCAGATGGGGAATAATGCCCTTAGCTAAAGGAAACCATTCTCCTGGTGGGACTTATGGGTATCTGGATGTTTCTTCCTCTTCTTTAGCTTCCTGGCTATGATTTGAGCAACTTTCTCTGCCACACATCCTTGAGGCTGACACTCAGCACCTCTACCAGGGCCCTCAAAGGAAGAGATCCACTTGATCACATCTAGAACCTTCAAACCATAAGACAGGACACACCTTTTCTGTAAAAGCTAGTTGTCCTGTGTTATGTTGTAGTGCAGGAGAACTGTTGGACACAGTCATGCTTGTGCCTACCAGGCTAGCCTTGAACTCGTGTTGGAGTTGTTTTATTGCATTCCCAACAAGAGAATGAAACTTCCTCAGAATCAAAATTGAGGGTTCCAGTCTTTCCTGCGTCTTGTGTCACACACTGTCCAGAATTGCTGTCTGCTGATAAGCATCTCTTTTCAGAGCAACAAAGCTGCTTGAATATTTAATATCATGAAAGAGCATCAGCATTTTCTCTTTTTGTCTATCTCTGCTTTACTCTTGTCCATCTGCCTAATGACAGAGGGGAGTGAAAACAAGTTCTGTGCTTTCTTCAACATTGCAGATGGCAACAGTAGTGCTAAACTCTGTGTTAGTGCTCTGGGAAACTCTGGGAAAACAAAAAGCATATGGGTTTGTCCTAATCTGACAGAAGTTGAGGCATTTTGGGGATCTTACTGCCTGCATAGTGACTCTGGAAAATCCAGGTCATGAACCTGTCAGGACCCTGACTTAGGTTAAGTTAGGTCATGAACCTGTAACCAGGATCATAGCCACACATGACACGGTGGCTAAGTAAATAAATATCCTAGGAACAGGAGAATTCTCGCCACCTTTCAAGACATTCATCATGTTTTGATTGCTGTTTTTAAATGCAAAGTTCATAGAACTTTCTAGATGAACAAATTTGAGAAAAGCTTTCAGATGTATCTGAGAGATAAAGAACTAAATAAATGTTTTGGGTTCAAGGAATTAAAAACCTAACAGTCCAACACAAATAGAAACATAGCTATATGGCAACATTGTACCTAATTCCCCAATTATCCATAGGCTTACAATTACCCACAGGCTTAAGAGTGAAAGACAGAAAGTGAGGTCCAGTTAAGGAAACCTCCCAATTGGAATGCTGGGCAGTCTGACCCGGAAAGCTAACCCAGGCCAGTATGACTAAGTTCCCTGGAATTTGCTAACCACCAGCAACTTTCCCTCACAAGGCCCTAAGATAGCTGGATACCAAGAATTCACAGTCAGTATGTCAGCAGGTGGTAAATAGGGTCCTTAAGAAACAAGGAGATATCTGCAACTCCGGTTTGCCCAGACAAGATTAATTAGCTTACTACGAGGCCCTGAGGTCTGCTGACCTGAACAGCGAGCCCATCTGGCCTCAAAAAGAGATCCCATGACTCTGGTCATGTACTCAACGGACAGTGGGTCACAGCCTCACCCTAAGCTTGCGGTTTTTTCCTTTAAAAATACTGGTGCCCGGAGAATGTTGCTTCTCTCTAGTCTGCGTGCTGAGGGGGGCCGTTTGCACAAACGTTTGTTTCCCGTTCATTAAAGCCTCTTGCGTGTTGCATCAACTGGACTGGACATGGAGTTCTTGGGGGTACCGACCGAAGTGGGAATGTCCAGTCCAGTTGATTTGGGCTTTAGAGGTGGTGGGACCGGGTAGACAGAAACTTCTGTCTAAATAAGTGGACGTTAGCCATTAAGTAAATGACAGCTGAGAGAGGTTGGTAAAGAGAAAAGAGAAGAGGTCTAGGGGGATGCATGAGTCTCCCTGGAAAGGGGAAACAGAATAGGTTTTGTGGGTGGACGGGGTATGGTGGGGGTGTGGTGGGGGTGGGGGTGGAAGCGGAAGGGACCAGGTGGGGAGGAGATGGGATGGAGGGAGATTGCAGGGAGAGATGCCTGGAGTTGGGAAGGTAGTGTAGAAACAGCACAGTAAAAACCTCCTGGAATCTATGAAGGCGATCCCAATGAAGACTCCTAGTGATGGGTGATACAGAGTATCAACTGGCCCTCTCTTGTAGCCCAGAAAGGCTTTCAGTGGCAGAACTGGGTTACATTCAATTTAGTTGTTGGCCAAGGAGCCCCGTGAAAATCCCCAAACAACCCAAGCTGATGCTAATATATAAGGTTGGCTCTCTGCAAACTGATGGAGGGGCCCCGTTGCTGAGGACAACACCCACACAACTCACTGAACACGGACTCGTGGTGAGGGGCAGGATCAGCTCTTCTGTCGCAGAGGCCAGCAAGAGGCAGGGCCAGCAGCTCGGGGCCCTAGGACTTCAACGTGCATTGTTCCTATGACCCCCCTGTAACATGGTCCACAGAGGTCAACACAGATGCCAACTGCAGCAGGACCATGGTTCTTAGCAGCAGGCTGGGCCCAGATATCACCATGGAGCTGGTGGCAGCACAGGCCACCCAGATCTGTATCACCGTTGCAGAAGCATGGTCCTCCCATACCAACATGACAATCTCAGGTGGCAGCCAAGACCCAGGGTTTATGTACAGCCCTTGGTGGTAACAGAAGCTGTGGACATCAACTCAGACCTGGCTGATGTAGGGCCACAGACCTGGGCATGGCTCGTGGCAGGAATTTGGACCCCGATTTCCCCCTAAGGAAGGCAACATAGGCCACGCTGTGGCTTTTAAAATACTATCGTATCAGTAGTACTTACATGCAGCACATACAACATACTTCAGGGAACAGAGGGAGAAGATGATTCATCTTGCTGGAAATAACTGAAGAGATTTATGGTTTGGGGGCCCAGCATTTACTGAGAACTCCTGGTCTGTCGGGGTTCCTCGTCTGCTTGATCTCATGGTCCCTGTCAAATTTCTGGGGGTTGTCTCACTGTGACTGGTGAGGGCCCTCTGACTGCATCATCCCATGGTGGAAGGTGACTGACTCATGGTGGAGAGAGAAAGCGAGCGAGACAGCAAGAGCCTGGCCTTGTGAGCTCGAGCCCTCTTTATTCAACATTAATCCATATTTGAGTGGGGAACCACATGACCCAAACACCTCCCCTTAGGTGCCACCTCCCAATGTTGCTGTGCTGGAGGCTGACTCCAGCACATGCTTAGGGGGTGAAAATTTAATCATATTAGCTGACCTCATCAGGTGCCCTCCAAGTGAGGTACTGGGTGCTGAGCCCGTTTCTGCTTCACCCCCACAGCACAGGCTCTTACCTGTTTTAGAGGCTCGGGGAACTTTCCCTGATGCCCCTCCCTGTCCGGGAGGGTTGAAACCAGACAGGCAGACTGCATTCTAATGTTATCTCAGAACGGCCGCACTGACAGCCCGTCTCGAAGTGGCTTCGCCCTCAAAGAGAAGGGCTTGATTCTGCCCTGTGAGTTTTCAGCTAAGCATAGGTAGAGGCAGCTAATTCTATTTAACTATTGATGCTGTAATTTGTCCTGAAAAATTAAGAAATCAGGATCTGTCCTCCTGGGAGAGTGATCATCAGAGATGGGCACAAAGTTGGCGCCATCAATTCTGTCTGGCTCCCTAGCCAGCGTCTCTTTTGCTCTGGAGCATGTAACTGCGAAAGAGTGCATTTCTCCTCCTTGTCCTTCTCTTCCTACACACGTTTCCAGAAAGGGAGCACTTTAACACAGCCCAGAGCCCAGTGTGCCTGCCTTCGGAGAGAAAAGAAAGCCGAGTTAGGTGATCTAGTCTAGGGTCTCGTTAAACACTTTTGTTAGAGAGCAGGAGCCCAGTGTTTGTGATATAACTTGTCAGGGGTGTAAAAGGCAGAAGAAATGTGTGGTTCCCAACACACTAGGCTTTGCCGACCTCTTTGATGCAGGAGCTGATGCTGTTTCCCGTCCTATGGCGGGCCTTGCTGCCAGAATAGATTAATTTTGTCATTACCCTTTCTCAATTTCTGCCTTTGACCAGAAAAAAAAAAGAGGTTAATTGTGTGCCATTTCTCAGGAGAATGAGGTATCAGCATTTTAATTCTTGATAGTTTATGAATTGTGGGCAGCTAATTAAAACTTAAAGATTAGAGGAGCTATTTTGGCTAAGAGGCCATTTGCAGGGTTGTGAGATGAACAGAATAAAGCGTGTCTGCTCTTTTCATTCCCCCCAATTTAAATGCAGCTACATGCTGAAAGAGGCCCGGATGCTTTGCATAGTGGGTATCCATTGTATTGATTCTAATTATAATTTCGCAGCAAGTGGCACAATATCTGGAAGCTGATGGGGGTTAACATGGAGATTATTGGGAATGTTAAATAGCGAGATTTGAGTGCTAAGTCTCCTTTGGACCCCTTCTGACCTCCGTGAGACATCATAAAGCCAGGCAGGGCCCACTTAATGTTTCTCTTCATTGTGTCTCAGAGCTCTCTACGCATTTAGACCCTTTTCTCTCACCGCTAACTGTTCAGTTTTTGTCTAGTGGTTAATGGGACTTTGTCAGTGGGCCTTTTCTAGGTTCTTCTACAATGTGGGTTGGCTTTTAGGCAATTTCGTTTCCTCGGGCGTATAAAACAAGGCGACCATTAGACCCTCCCACGCCTTTGCAAAAACTAGGATAGGAACATCTTCCAGCCCCTGCAGGCCTCTTAGATTTGACGCTACAAAAGTGGAGCAGAGTTGGACTCGGGCTCCTAGCTACCTGCAGGCAATGCCATGCCAGCTTCACAAAGCGAAGGCTATGGTCGAAGAACAATTTCCGTTTTAGATTGCTCAGATGCTCATCTCACTACACTGTGTGTGTGTGTGTGTGTGTGTGTGTGTGTGTGTGTGTGTTTGTGTGAGGGTGGGCATGCACATGCCATGGCATGCATGCGGAGGTCTTGGCGTGCCTCGTGTAATCAGTTCTCCCTTCCACACAGTGCTCTGGGGGAGACACTCAGGTCCTCAGACACAGCGGCACAAGTCTCCTCACCAACCCATCCCAACAGCCCTCTCTGTTTGTTTTGTTGTATGTCTGAGTGTCCTACCTACATGCGTGGATGTGAGTGCAGTGACAGTGGAGGTCAGGACAGGGTCTTGGATCCCCTGGAACTGGAGTTATAGACAACTGTCGGCTATTATGTGGGTGCTAAAAACCAAACCTGTGTCCTCTCCAAGAGCAACAAGTGCTCACAACCAATGGGCCGTCTCTCCCCGCCCCCCACTTTAATGTCTGAGACGAGGTCTATTGCTGGACCCGGATTTTAGCGACTCAGTGAGGCTGACTGGCCAGTGAGCTCCGTGTCTGCCTGTACCCATCCATCCCCTTGTGCAACGCTGAGGTTATGGTGAAGGCACACGCTTCTGCGCCTTGCTTTTTACGGGGGTGCTGGGAACGCAAACCTAGGTCCTCAGGAGTGGGAGGCAGCCACTTTATCAAATGAGCCATCTCACCGACACCGCTACTTATTTCTTGATTTTCTGAGATGGCAGGAGGTTTTAAGAGTGAGGAGTCCAAGTGTGCAAAGGCAACCTGCTTGGGTGGGGGTGGGGCGTGTAAAACCGGGGCTGGAACGATACTGGTTTTCATCTTCTATCTCCAATGAACTGAGAGTCTTATCAAGCTCAGCAGCTATCCTAGAAGGTAGAAGTCGGTACTAGGAACAAGACAGACGGCCAGTCTTCGTGCTCTACTGGAATTGTGCCCTTTGCTCCTTCCTGCTCCTGGCGGCTGCACTCTTTGGCTTCTAGATGTGTTACTCCATGCTGCTTAGCTCTACAATCCGTCCTCCCACAGTCTGTGCGCAGGCTGGCATGGACGGACACGTGTGAGCCGTTTAGGGTCTGTCTGCACAGTCCGTAACTGTCCTCATTTCAAGATTATCGATTAAAGGTATTATAAGGTTGCCTTTCCAGGATTCAGGGCATGACACCTCGTATTCTGAAGTCATCCTTCAGCTGGCTACGGAGTAATTAAGGATTCTGGGAGGACAGAAAGGTGTCGTTACAGAGTTGGGCATTTACACGTCTCAGACCTTGAAAGTGTCAGTTTTGGAAGTAACGTGGTGTCAGAGGGAGGCAGTGAGCTATAGGACCATCAAGTTGGTACTAAAGCTAGAGAGAGTAATTTCTGCGGCAAGAGGACAGTATGTGGGTGTCAACAAAGACCTTAGAGCCACATTAGATAGCAACCAATCATGGAGCTCTTTAGAGGGCGGCTGAAAGTGATTAGATGGGGAAGGCATATGGGAGATGTTTGGGGCGCAATTAAACAGCAAAAGAGGGGGACACATTGCTTGGAAGCTGTTCTGAACCTACACTATCCTCCGTGGCTCTCCACACTGCTTATCCCGTTATAACTTAGAGTACGGTCACCTTGTGATGGGGTGGGGGGAGGGTATATGCTAAATAACTGCTGTGCCTTGAAGTACATCGTTTTAATTTTAAATATTTAGGCTTATTTCATGTCATGTGTGTGTGTGTGTGCATGTGTCTATGTGAATGCATCAGCACACGTGTGTACAGGTGCCTGTAGATGCCACAACAGGGCGTGAGAGTTAATGTAGCTGGTAGTTGTGAATCGCCTGGTGTGGGTGTTGGGATATGAACTCAGGTCCTCACGGCTGAGCAGCAAGGGTTCTTATTTATTTATTTATGTATTTAAATTATTTTTAATTTTGCATACTAACCTCAGTTCCCTCCTTCTGCTGCCCCCCACCTTCCCCATCTCATCTTTCATCCTCTCCTCAGAGGGGGTAAGGCCTCCCTTGGGGAGTCAACAAAGCCTGACACACCAAAGGGAGGCAGGACCAAGCCCCTCCCCCGTGCACCAAGGCTGAGCCAGGTGTCCCACCATAGGGAAGGGGCTCTGGAAAGCCAGTTCACGCCCTGGGATAAATCCGGGTCCCGCCAGCAGCAGCAACCGTCTGTCACTGCTCTGCCACCACTCCAGCCTGAGCTACAGCGTTTTACATGTGTTGTGCAAACCACGTTAGGATAAACGTATGAAACAGGTTCATTTTGTCTGTCTTTGACTGATCTCAGAAATTACCTGGCTGGTAAGTATGAGTCGTTTCTTAAAGGTTTGCTGTTTTTAAAGTCCTCCTCCCAACCACGCGTCAGCAAGCCACGAAACCCTCAGCAGGAAAGGCACTGTTAAGGTCACTTTTATTGGGTTTGTGATGTCCACCAGACACACTGTCTGCTGTGTGGCAGCTCTATCCAGTTAGATCAAACAGAGGAATTTGTCCCTCAAACCCTCATTTGGTCAGTTCTTCTGTTTTTTTTCACCCACATGTAGCCGTCCTCTCTTCCTACTTGAGCTAACCCAGGCTGACAGTACTTGCCAGGCACGTCCCGTGAGTAGGGATCGTTTACCCAGACCTGACTGATAGCTTAGGGTCTGCGCTCGGGAACAAATGAAAGCAGCGCCTACAGTTCCCCTGGAGAGGAAGGAGTTCTAAGGCTGCGGAACAGGTGGGAAGCATCAGTACCCTGGGGTCCCTCGTTGTCCTTAGCGTGTGTGGTTTTCTTCTGATGTTGACACTGTCTCCTGTTTCTCTACGGCCCGAGTAGCCTCAGTTTTGAGTCTTACAGTTCAGTGTTCTTCAAACAGATGATCCCATACAAATTGAGGCATTTCTTACCTTTCTTTCTAAAATTTACTTCTACTTTCAAGTGTGTGTGTGCGTGTGTGTGTGTGTGTGTGTGTGTGTGTGTGTGTGTGTGTGTGTAGGTATGTGTGTGTGCGTGTGTTTGCATGCATGTGTGCATGCGTGTGCGTGCATGTGTGTGTGTAGGTATGTGTGCGTGCATGTGTGTGTGTAGGTATGTGTGTGTGCATGCATGTGTGTGTAGGTATGTGTGTGTGTGCATGCGTGTGTCTGCATGTGTGTGTGCATGTGTGTGTGTATGTGGGTGTATGTGTGTGCATGTGTGTGCATGTGTGCATGTGTGAGTGTGTGTGTGTGTGTGCCTGTGTGTGCATGTGTGCATGTGTGTATGTGTGTGTGTGTGTGCCTGTGTGTGCATGTGTGCATGTGTGTATGTGTGTGAGTGTGCGTGTGTGAGTGTGTGTGTGTAGGTATGTGTGTGTGCATGTGTGTGTGCATGTCTGTGCATGTGTGCATGTGTGTATATGTGTGTGTGAGTGTGCATGTGTGTGCATGTGTGTGTATGTGTGTGTATGTGTGTGTGTGTGTGTGTGCCTGTGTGTGCAGTGCAGGTGCCTATGGAAGCTAGAGGAGCTGGATCTCCCCAGAGCCAGAGCAGCACTAAGTTGTGAGCCGCCTGATGTGGACAGTGGATCCAGCATGGGTCCTCTACAAAGCAGTGTGTACGTCCATACTCTCAACAGCTCAGCCTTCTCTGCCGCCCTGTTCCTTCATTTCTCCCTTCTCCAGGCCCTCTACCCTGTCCCAAGAATGCCAGCTGAATCAAGCCAAACAAACCAAACAAGCTAAATTAAAGTGCGCAGATAGAAGAGTTGAAGCCATGGAATGTGGCTGTGACTATTTGGTCACTGTCCACCACAGACAAACCCAGGGTTTAGCATCTCGCCTGCTCCCCCTTTGAAGCCAGGTGTATCTAGTGAATGCGTGTTGGTGTAACTACCCTGTGCTTATGGGAATATTGAAAACAAGGTCCATACAATGGCCTGTTCAGTGTCTGACATGTAAGAATGGGCTGTCCATTACTATGACAGATGTTAGGGCAACAGCAGCTTCTAGCACCAGAATACACAGTGATCTATAGTATTTAGGTCTTCTTAATGTTACAGAGTACAGCATGCTATGTGTGTTCTGGACGTATTTACAGACACGTGTGCTATGTGAAAACAAGACTAAGTAGCATGTTAAGGGAAAGCCCTTAATGTGGCCTCTTCCCCTCCACTAAGGATTCAGACGGGCACTTTCTTCTGTCCATTACGACGTGAAGGGCAGGGATTAAAACGTGTAGGCTCTCGACCCTTCGATGAAGACGGATGAGTTAAAACACTAAGAGTCAACACAGCGGAGATGCAAACTCTACTTCTGTTCAGAAGCAGTGCCCTCTTTGATATGGGTTGACAGAAACCCACCGAGGAGACACTCTTTTGTAGCTTACAAAGGTCGGGTGTGAGGCTCAAAAGCCATTGGGGCTCCATTCTTGAAATAATGGTTTTCATTTTCAAACTTTAAAGTTTGAAATAACTTTAGACTTGCAGAAAAATTGCCTCCTCAAAAGGAAGAAATAAAATGTAGACAGAATTCCTATCTACTTTTCAACCCCAGCTTTCCAATTATGTCAGTGTTTTCTACAACCATGGTAAAATTCACACCTCAAGAACTTCCAGCTTGTGCGCTTCCTCTAATACTAGACCAGAGCCCACAGGATAATAAACAGCATTGCTATAACAAAATGCATAATTTTAGGTACAGATTTTCTAAACTCTTTGGTACAACAAGCACAATATCAAGATCCAAGAGAGTTGTTTAATCAGGTGCTTTGAGTATATAAGGAACGCAAATGCAAGTCACTTTTTAAAAGATTATATTTTAACTTACTTTGTGTGCGTGTTCTATGTGGGTGTTCATTTGGGGGTGCGTGGGAGCTGCCGTGCATGAGTCAGAGGACACGTTGGGAGTGTGATTTCTCTCCCTCCACCTTATGGGTCCCAGAGATTGACCTCAGGTCTTCAGGCTTGGTGGCAGGAGCCTTTGCCCACTGAGCAATCTTCCTGGCCCAATAAACCACTTTTAATTTTTTTTTTCTCACTCAATGGCAAATGGCACCAACATTTCAATGGAGATCATTAGCAGTACTGATTACGGTGGTGTTTTTATAGACATTTGGAGCAGAACATTGTTGGCTCCTGCTCACTGAATGCCAGGAGCAAGAATCCCCTGGGTCAAAATCACGTGGCCAGCATGGCTGAGGCTGTGCGGTCCTGGGCTGAGAAGCGACACTGAGGTTCACAGACAGGAGACTTCCTGTAGCCTGGAGGATTCACTCAGCGTGAGAAGTGGCGTTCTTCCCGAACTTAGAGAGTGTAAAGTCGTCTGCTGCAGACGATTTTAGCAGACCGCTAATAGCTTCTTTTCAAAGTGCCCAGCACTTGCGCTGCATTCTGTAAAATGCCGGGATTGCACCGTGCAGCAGCACCTTACCAATCCCGCATCTTTGGATTGGGGATGCAGCGCTCATTGTTTTCCTTGACTTTGACGAATGAGGTCACCACGCAGTAGCATGAAGGAGAGAAACATTGTTACCCCATTAGTGCCAATCGATGCTACTCCTTTCATGGGTTAACAATGAGCATGGTGTCGTTCAAGGACTTTAATATTATGGAAGCCACAGCCACCCCTGATACCTCTATGAAGGGAATGTGGGCAGGATCTGTGTCCTAGGCTGTTGGAACAAAGCACCATAAGCTGGGTGGCTTTGAACAGTGCACACGTGTTCTCCCACAGCTCAAAGTGGGGGCAGCGCCCTGCTGCTGCTTCTGAGGTGTAGGGGGGGCTCCTCTCTCCTCTCTGGTTTTTCGTGGCTCTAGATTTTCTTCAGCCCGTGACAGCATCGCTGCAGAGAACTTTAGGGGCAAGAGGGGAGCATGGTGAGGGAAGGGGCAGAATTCGTGGAGGGCTGTCAAATCCTAGTCCCACAGTGCAAGTCCACAAACGGGAGGTGGCCAGGGAGACAGTCACAAGAGCTCACGAGTCATCATGGCGACTTCCCTGAGCATCTCTAGACCTGAACTGAAAACTCAGTGAGTAAAGGGGCCATCAGGTGGTCGCCACCCACACCGGTGAAGGGGAAATAAATGTGGTTCTATGGCTGAGAGGCAAGACAGACGCTCCCAATAGTACCACGTGACTTCTGCTCACCATCAAAGTGTTGGGCGGTGATGGTAACGCATCACGGGAGTTGAGGAGGAAGAGGGGAAAGCATCATTTCTCAATAAAGACGAGGGAGAGAAAACGCAGGAGAATGCTGAATTCCCCGACAAAGGCCAGTCTCAGGGGCGTAGGGCGTAAATCTATGCTCTGGCTTGGGGAAGGAATGGAGGAGGGTGGGGACAGGATGATGATGTGCGGATCGGGCATCATTTTAGAGCAGAGAAAGCAACCAAGGATGCAGGCAATCCCCTCTGTGTTGTGTGATAATTTCTTTGTGTTCTAACGAATAAAGCTTCCTTGAAGTCAGAGGGAGGAGCTAGCCGCTAGTCTAGAGGTCTGGAGGAGTGTACAGAGAGACAGGAAGTGATAAGGCAGGGCGGAGAGAGGGTCTTGGTCCATTTTGGATGCAGGAAGGAAAGAGATAAGAAGCTACCTGCCCTTGCTCCTGGTCCTCTGGTCTTCCACGTCCTTACCCTAATATTTGCCGATTTTTTACTGAATAGGACTAACTAGATTAATGCTTCCCCGCTGTGCCGCTCAGCAGTCCCCAAGGCCCGAGTCCTTCTGTCTACTCTACTAAGCCACTCAAGCTGGGTGGTGGTGGGGGACAGAGGCAGGAGGGGTGGAGAGGAGGCTGACTCTGGCTGTGTTGTGACCAGCAGGGTGATGGGAGAGAATGTCTGCTGTGGGTCTCAGACATGCTTGACCATTCCTGACTCACACGCGCCTTCTTAGTCTCGGAAGTTCAGCTATGAAAGCCATGCTTACCGTCACAGGACGACGGGGACAAGCGTTCCATTATTTCTCTGAGTAGGAGCTCCCCCTGCAGCACTTGGGATGTATCTGGAAAGTTGACTGCTGTGGAACATGAAGACTGCGTAGATTGACTGGGGCGGGGGCGCTGGAGAGGACCTGGCTTTTCTTGTTGATAGATTGTGGTTACACCGTTCTCCAGGCAGCTGAGGGAGTCTCTTTCCTTTAATTGTCATTAAGGGCCTGCCTCTGGCTCCCTTTTAGCCTTTGAGTCCTTATGAATGTAAGGAATTGTGTGAGGTTTTTTTTCTCTAGCATTTGAGAGACAGTGTCTCCCTCTTTCCCTCCCTCCCTCCCTCCCTCCCTCCCTCCCTCCCTCCCTCCCTCCCTCCCTCCATCTCCCTCCCTCTCTCCCTCTCTCCCTCCCTCTCTCTCCCCTCCCTCCTTCCCTCCCTCCCTCCTTCCCTCCCTCCCTCTCTCTCCCCTCCCTCCTTCCCTCCCTCCCTCCTTCCCTCCCTCCCTCCTTCCTTCCCTCCCTCCTTCCCTCCCTCCCTCCTTCCCTCCCTCCCTCCTTCCTTCCCTCCCTCCTTCCCTCCATCCCTCCTTCCCTCCCTCCCCTTCCCTTTTTCCCTCCTTCATTTTTTCCCCCTTTTCTCCTTTATCTTGCTCTTTGCCACATAGCCCGGCTGTCCTAAAGCTGGAACCCTCCCATCACACCACAGCGCTGGGATTGCAGCTGCACAGCACCATACCTACCTTCTGTGAGACTTAAAAATTGAAAACACATTTAAAGCGACAGCCAGCATTCACGGCAACATTGTTGCTCACAATAAGCAAGGTGTGACCAGATGAGGCTATGAAAGCTGTAGCATGTATGCATATTCAGACGTTAAACATCCTGCTGTCTGAAGCGGCATGGATGGACACGGTTCCCAGACAAATGCCAGGCGTAGAAAGATCCCACTTGTGTGCCGGGGCTACAGAACGTAGCGTTCTGGAGAGCAGAGAGTAGGATGGAGTTTAGTAGAGGTGGGCGGGGGAAACGGAGGAATGTCCTTCAGCGTGTACAAGGCTGAAATGTGCAGATGAATGAGTTCGAGCCATCCCGTGTACAGCATGGTGACGGCAGCCAGTGACACCGTATTGTGTACATGAAACCTGCTAAGAAAACAGACGCTAATTGCTCTTGTAAAAAAGATACATAGCTTGATTTTGGTGCCCCTTTCACCCCACCTCCCATTAGTTGTGGGTTGCACCATTCCTGGGCTAGGATCCTGGAGAAGTATAGAGTGAGTACCCGTAGTCATCTGTCTGTGGATCCCACATTGCTGATGCAATGTGCCCAGTACCTTTCCTACGGTGAGCCTCAAACTGTGAACCAAAATACACCTTCTTTAAGTGGCCTTTGTCAGGTAGTTAAGGAAAGCAGCCAATACAGGGTGTGAGCTCTTCTTGTTTCACCGTAGGAACAAGAACAACTTCAGTGTTACAAGGCAGACTCAGGCCACCACTCCAGCTTGCTCCTAGAAGATAATGTTTTGTCCGCAGAGATCTAATGACAGCTTATGGGGTCGCAGTCCAGTAGACAGCAGTGCACTGTTCATCCAGGACTGGAGAACCCCATGCTCCACAGAACTGGGGTACTGCCCTCTAAATCCCAGAGCACTATCTGATAGTGTTGGCATGTGGCCAGGAGCCGGGACTCCCAGAGCCCCAGCCCCAGGAGACGCGTCCATTCTATGAGATTTCAAGAAGTGGGTGGACACTGAGCCCCAGAAACACACACATACACACATGCATACACATACATGCACACACATGTACACACACACACACAAATACATGCACACACGCACATGCACACACATGCATACACACACGCATACATACACACAAATACATGCACACACGCACATGCACACACACACACATGCATACACACACACACACACACACATAAACACACATCCCACTGGACTACGGATTTGGGAGTGGATTTGTGTCATGGCTGTTGGAGCTTCTTACCTTTTTGGGAAAATTTGAGTCTGGAAATTTTGGATGAATGCTCCTGGTTTGGGCACTGTTTTATCTTCAATTGTTTTTACACAGAGACTCCTAATATTGCTCGGTTTGGGCACAAGCTTGACATGCTCCTGCCTCAACCTCCCGAGAAGCTGCTGTTACGGACACTCACTGTAGCATCTGACTTTTAAGCAATGTTAAGATCCCAGAAGCCCTGAGTGGCAGGCAGAGGCAGTTCCCATGCGTGATCTCGCCATCTCCAGTTTTCTTTCATAGCGAGGGGTCTAACTCAGGCTGCCATGTACTAGGAAGCACTCTATCCCCAAGCTACGTCCTCAGTGCAGCATGTCCATCATTGACTCTGTCCTGGTTCACTTACTTCAGTCGATGAGTCAAAGCTGATGCATTATTTCGCATGGTACTTACATTTGTGTGTACACTTCATGTTGTATAGTCTGTGGGTTTTGACAGTGGTGTCTGCTGTAACAATCTGGCGTAGAATAGTTTCAGTGCTGTGAAAATGTCCCCTGGGCCACTCCTTTATCCTTTACTTCTTACTCTGATCTCCTGGCAACCACTGATCTCCTTACTGTCCCTGTGGTTTTGACCTTTCCAGAATGTCATGGAGTTGGAATTGTTTACCAGCAGCCAGCTTTACACGAGTTCTTAGAACCTAAACTTAGGTCCTCGGGCTTTCAAAGCCTTTAACTCACTAGCTATCTCTTTAGCGTGGATTTTCAAACTTTCTGAGATGGTTATGTATCTTGTTATCAGAACCAATACAACAGAAATTATATTAGGTCATACATTTCGGCTGGCTGGAGAGATGGCTCCACAGTTAAGAGTTGCTGGTCTTCTAAAGTGCCTGAGTTCAGTTCCCAGCATCCTGAGCTGCCTGTAACACCAGCTCCAGAGGATCGAATGTTCTCTTCTGACCCCAGTGGGCACCCATACACTTGCCATAGAAATACAGACACGTGAACACACATGTAAACACAAATTTTAGACAATAAAACTTAGCTTTGGATCGGAAGAAACAAGCAAGTTTTGTGGTTTACGTTCCCATCTCCAACTAATCTGAACCTGATACAGATATACTCACTGTTTATTATTCTGTCATTCACTTGCTCTGACAGTGAACACTTATTGTTCTGTTATTAGTTTTAGATGTTGGCTACAAAAAACCAAGAGAGAAATGTTCCTCTTCCCTTGAGAAGATCACCCCACCACCACTAGTGCAATGTGGCATATTCTATGGGATTTAATATGCAGAAAAAAGACAGTTTCTGCTCTGGACTGTCCTTCACATGTCACAAGCACCTGTCTTTTCCTGGAAGGTTCCTGACACTCTGTCTCTTCCCTTCGTCCACGCTTTAATAGAGGCCTGTCTCCAGAGGTGCTTTTCTTTGTAGCGAAAACTTAGTTAAGTGTTGTCTTGAAGGACTGAGTGGCAACCACCTTAAATCTGTATTGCTTTCTCAATGTAGTGAGTACTTAGAAGGGGTAGTGTCCAATCCTGAAATTGTAATAGTGCGCCCGAGAACACAGTGTTAGTCTATTGTTTATAGGTGGGAAGGTGTGTGCCGGAAGCCATGTTTAAGTGTTTCAAATTTATCCGGTGTG
Source organism: Cricetiscus sungorus (assembly GCA_030556225.1). Lineage (NCBI taxonomy): Eukaryota > Metazoa > Chordata > Mammalia > Rodentia > Cricetidae > Cricetiscus > Cricetiscus sungorus. The sequence goes on along the minus strand of JANBXA010000741.1, from coordinate 55,840,696 downwards.
TGTGTGTGTGTGTGTGTGTGTGTGTGTGTGTGTGTGTGTGTGTGTGTGGTATAAAGGAGAGTGGCTGACATAGGCGCATGTATTTGAATATTTAGCCACCAGGGAGTGACTGCTTGAGAGGGTTTGAAGGGATTAGGAGGTGTGGCCTTGTTGGAGGAAGTGTGCCACTGCGGGCAGGATTTGAGGTTTCCAAAGCCCACGCCAGGCCCAGTGTCTGTGTCTCTCTGCCTGTGGATCAGGATGAACCTCTCAGCTACTGCTCCATCACCTGCCTGCGTCCACCTCTGACTGTAAGCAAGTCCTAAATTAAATGCTTTCTCTTATAAGAGCTGCCTAGGTCACAGTATCTTCACAGCAGGAGGGCAATGCCTGAGGTATGAGTGAGATATGAGTATGCAAAGTATCTTCCGCCCATCCATTTCCCTTTCTCCCTGCATCCCGCTCCCTGCTCTGAAGACCTCTGAAACACCCTCTACCGACTTCATGCTTTCTTTGAATTATTATTTCATAACCCACTGACTCCAGTCAGCGCTGCGCCTGTGTGCACAGGTGTGGGTCCACCTACGGGAGACAGACAACGCACCAGTAGCCACACTTACAAACAAACGTGATTCCCCCTTCCTCGGTAACTCAGCAACTCTTCAGCTAGGAGCTTGGCCTCACTGGTGCAGCCCCTCCCCACCGCTGTTGGAATTTTAACTGGCTTCTCTTGTGTAGGTCTTGTGAAGGTAAATGCTGCTGTCTTGAGATCACGAGGGCAACGATCACGTCATGTCCAGAACACAGCACTTCACAGGGGCCTCGTGAGGAGAGAGTTGGTAGAGGTGCTAAGCACTCACAGTCAGTTACCCTCATCACTTTGGTGAGTTATGAGTCTCCACATTAACTTCTGCCAACTGCAAAGGGAAGCTGCGTTGTCTAAGGTTGAGGGCAGCTCAAATCTACGTGAAATCATAGATGTTTAAGGGGAAGGTTAACGACTTGACTATTTAGCAAAGCGGTAACATTAGGTTCTCCCTAGAGCTTACAGTAAGTAGTTCAGCTATGGGCTTTAGATCAGGTTTGCATTCCAGAAGCCTCTCCTGTTGTAATGTATCCACCACAAAAGACCACTCAGACATGGCTTTAAGCCAATAGAAAGTCCCTATTAGCTGGGTGTTCAGGACCCAAGTACAGCCCCAAATCTTTCTCAGGGTAAGCTTATAAGCACATCCTGGGTGACACACTTCTGTTAGCAAGAACAGTCAGTCTGAATCAGAGCTACAGAAGCCGAAGAGCAAGGCTATTTTGTTTAGGGGTGTTCCCAGGGCTACAGATTTGGCAGATTGGGCCTCTGCTTCCCTTTGGCAGGTGGCGCTGCCTACGTGCTGGTGCCCATCACGGAGTCAGCTGACTAAGCTCTACCTGGTATTGACCTCTGCAGACCATGTCTGCTGCTCTGGGGGTCCGAGGACCTGGAAGAATGGGGCGGATTACAGTCTAACGCTGTAGACAGCCTGACTTCAGTCCCAGTGTACATGAGTGTAGCAAACCAGGAAGGTTGCTTCAGTTCAGAAACACGTGACCAGTAAGACCATGTAAAGAAACAGCCAGCAAGCACATACTAAATCATACTAAATATTGATGGTGTAGCCCTTTTCCAGAACTTTCTCAGGACAAACCAATTCTAACACAATGCCTGGCACACACTACAGATTATACCCGGCCTGAAAGCAAGGCTGGAGGCCATATCCAGATTCGGGGCACACTGAGCAGATTGGGTTTTATTGCTAGGTTCTGGCATCCAACCAGAATGAACATATCTTATGAATTAAATGTAAATGGTATTGGAGACCCCCACTTGGTAAAGCCTTGGGGTTATTGACTGGAAGACTGGTTGTTCCTGTGACTTTTTCAGGTACCACTGCTATGTCTTCCTACTAAGAACAGCTGTGGGGTTCTTTCCACAGCCCTGTGGTGGTGTTTTAAACTTACTGCGCACACATACAGCTATGGATGGTCAAAAGGATGATTTCTACTATCTGTGTAATTCTGATGAACAGACGTACATTGCTCACACTGACGTAGGATTCTCAGGCAAAGATGGTCTTTTATAAAGACAGGCTATCTTTAGACTCCACAGCAAGTTCACAGCAGGCTGGTTGCCCAGGAGACAAATTCATGAGGTCATTTTCAGAGGTACCGTTTTGTTAATTCAATGCCAGAGTTTAAAGCAACTTCAGTCTGCACAATCTCAAGGTTCATCGCCAACCGTTTACTTACTGTCTGGGAATCCTCACCATCTCAGAGCTACATGCAAGGCCGCTTCCTCACTGGCCGGTCATTGTGGCATTCCTAGCCTGAGAGAAACTACGTGACTTATTGTGGGTTCTGAGTATGGGCCAGGCTTGAAAACGCAAATATAATTGTTTTGCTGTGAGAAGAAGCAGAGGCAGAAGGTAGAGAGTGAGGCAGAGGAGGAGAGGAGGGAGGGTGGCGAGGCAGAGAGGGAAGGAGCAGCAATAAAAGGGCAGCAGAGTTGACGCAGTGAAATCTGCACATTCCGTGCAGTTATCCGTCATGATTTACAAGAACACCATTCTTGGGCGGGAGAGATGGCTCAGGGGTTAAGAGCACTGGCTGCTCTTCCAGAGGTCCTGAGCTCAATTCCCAGCAACCGCATGGTGGCTCACAACCATCTGTACAGAGATTTGGTTCCCTCTTCTGGCAGAATACTGTATGTATAATAAATAAATTAAAAAACGAAACAAAAAATAAAACACAGTTCTTAAAAAAAAAAAAAGAACACAGCTCTTTTCTATAGCTTATCTAATGAGTTGAATGCTTAAGAATTACTTCTTGAGGACTGTGTGAGTGTGTGTGTGTGTGTGTGCGTGCGCGCGCACGCGTGCACACACACATGTGTGACCTTGATCCAGTAAGATTAGCTGTGCTGGTACAGATGCAATTAAATGAACAGAAGCCATTTGTAGAGGGAGTGTTAGACAGAGACACTGTTGTTTGAGACTTTGCTAACAGCAGTTATAAACGTATGAGTCTGAATGGATATTAGATTTAGGTCAAGAAGTTTTGAACACTATTTTTCCCCCTTGTTTTAAATTACTGTATTCATTTGTTTCAGTTCTTGAAGTTATTCCTCACATCTAGTTTATCCCCATCTCTCTGTAGTTTGTTAAAGTTCATATATAGTTACAATTAATGATGGGGGGAGGGGTCTGAACTTCCAAGCTGAGCATAGAGCATTTGAAAATAGCATTTAATTCAGTGGAGTCTAAAAGAGAACAGTTACTTCTTTTTTCTGGGCAGAGATACTACACTGTGCACAAAAATATTTTCATGTGGTAAAAATAATGCTGATTTAGTTGTGAGAAGAAGTGTTAGAAAAAGTATTTATAATTAGATTTTAGAGTTAGATGCATATATTTGTGCATGATTATCAGAGAGAGAGAGAGAGAGAGAGAGGGAGGGAGAGAGAGAGAGAGAGAGAGAGAGAGAGAGAGAGAGAGAGAGAGAGAGAGAGAGAGAGAGAGAAAGAGAACAAGTTGATGATTCCTAGATTCAAGATTTTTCTCAGTGGGGATTTTCAGTATAATAGTGGATTTTCTGACAATTCATAGTAGTCAATTTAAATATAAAAACAGTGTGTGATGATCAGGTTATTGCTTCCTAAAACCTAACAATGACATAATGATCAGTGGTCTGTCAAGTTACAGGGTCAAGGCAGATACGGTTCCAGTTGAGTATTTTCTGGATACAGTAATTGTAGCCACTGTTCGCTGGAGGCCGTCATGTGTTCTATCCCATGACAGGCTCTACATATATAGTCGGTATTTAGTCCCTAGCATGAAACTGTATGAAATCCATACTGTCCCCAGGGTTTTGGTAACAGAAAGCAGAAACCGACAGAGGGATGGCTCGGAGGAAAAGGGGCAGGACTTGATTTCCAGCACTGTGTGTCATCACCTCACAACAATATGCAACTCTAATGTCAGGGGACCCAACACCCTCTTCTGGCCTCCATGGGCACCAGACCAGAATGTGGTGCAGGCACACACACAAGTGCGGGTTCTCATGCACATAAAATTATAGTGAATATTAAAAACCAAACAGAGCACACTTGTTATTTGTTACGGCAGGTTTCCCCCCCCCCCCCCCCCCGCCGGCCCGCCAGCCCGCCAGCCCGCCTGTCCGCCTGCCGCCGGTCTGGGCCCACAGCCTCACCAAATAACACTCTGAGACTCTGTATTTGATACAACCCTGTTGGCCAGTTACCATTATTGTTTATGGGCTAGCTCTGTCTTAATCATTAACCCATTTCTACTTATCTAAGTATTTCCACGTGGTCGTCTTATCGGGGAGCCGCGAGGCAGGCGTCCTGCTCCTTCCCCGGGCTACATCTTGACTCCTACTACTTCCTCTCTCCTCCTCCTGGTCTCCTAGCCCCGCCTATCTTGCTATCTCATTGGCCACAGAACTTTATTAACCGGTATGAGAAACATATATACAGAATAACATAGAGTAGGAGATTAAGACATCTAAGCTTTTCATGAGGCCAGAAAGACGGTTAAGATCGTGTACTACTCCTGCAGAGGACCTGGATTCAGGTCCCAGTATCAACACAGTGGCTCCCGGCTGCTTGTAACTGCAGTCCTAGGAGTCATCTGGGCTCCTGCATGGATGCAGGACATAGACATTCACACAGGCTCACACACATACGTCTGAAAGTAAAATCTTAAATATGCTTCCTTATTTTGAGACATTGCCACAAATTCCTCAGGGAACACACATGTATGGCGCTTTAAGAGGATTTGGATATTGAATCAAGGAAACCCGGTTTTCCTACTGCTTGTTAATCGAGGCCTCACAGCCTCCATTTCCTCTTCTGTAACAATGGGATAATAATGAGTGAGTGGCTCAGAGGTTAAGAGCACCGCATGCTCTTCCAGAGGTCCTGAGTTCAATTCCCAGCAAACACACGGTGGCTCACAGCCATCTACAATAAGATCTGGTGCCCTCTTCTAGCATGTAGGCATACATGCAGGCAGAACACTGTGCATAATAAAAAATAAACAATTCTTTAAAAAACGAGACCATGCACCATTAGAGTAAGGTGTCTAGGTCGAGAAGTGCTAAAATGACAAAGGGCAGCTCCACTCAGGAGCTGACACTCAAGCGACAGGAAGTCAAGAAGAAACGGTGACGGGAAATGCCATTCTGTAAATATGTTTCTCTTATTGGTTAATGAATAAAGCCCTGTTGGCCAATAGGAAAACAAGATAGGCGGGACTAGGAGACAAGGAGGATTCTGGGAGATGTAGTAGGAGAGATTCAAGATGTAGAGACTTGAGAGAAGCAGTCCGGACCCTCTGTCTGGTAAGATAAGACCACATGGAAACACTTAGATTAATAGAAATGGGTTAATATTTAAGACAGAGCCAGTCAATAAGAAACACTAGTAATAGGCCAACAGCGTTATATCGAATATAGTGTCTCTGTGTTAATTGGGGCTGATGTGACTCTGGGTGGGACCAGGCTGGTGGGAAAACTGCTCATAACAAAACAGCAGTACAGTGGCCGAGAAGGAAAGGAATGGTCTGTAACAATGGCTGCAGTGCTCTACCCCAGCGCAGGAAGATGTAACAGTGGCTGCAGTGCTCTACCCCAGTGCAGGAACAGAGGCAGGCAGGGGCCAGGTCCAGCAGGATCTTCCCAAGCCTTCTATGGTATGGGAGTTCGGAAAACACTGTTAAGGCCAACATGAATGCAGGCGCTCTCTGTGCAAGCAACTCCACTCTCCTGCCTGACTGATCATGTAGAGCGTGACGCAATGCTAAACCTGTAACGCTGGGCCCCACTTTCTGTCCTTATTGCATTTATCCTAACACAGGCCAGGCACACACAGGTTATGAGTAGCACGTAGAGAGATGTTTGATTTCACACTAAGTACTTCAGAAAATGTTGACAGGGAAGGAAGAATCAAAGACTCGAGGGCTGTGGTGGGTTCTGGACCTAGGGCCAGAGGAGGAAAAATGTGGTGCGGCAGCAAAATTTTGCTTTGAAGGGGTCTAGACCTTCGAATGGACCGGTGTGGGAGGAAGCTGGATATGGGTCTGAGTTCACAATTCAGAGCAGGGCCAGGGAAGTGATTCTGGGTTGTCATGGCAACCGTCACGTAAAGCTCCTGATGAAACAGAGACAATCTGATAGGAGAAATGCTGACAGTCTATCAGTTTCAGGTTCCCAGGACTTTGACTCTGGCATCCACAGACCATCACCACTGCACAGCACACAAACTAAAATCCCTGGGCTTCACAACGGTGGCATGAGTGGAAGCCAGTAGACAGACAGATGGAATGAGTGGGGTCCAAAAACCTTTAAGCCTTTCCTACTCCTGAGTGTTATGATTCTAGTATAGTCAATTTTTTTTTTCTGTCAATGCTGTCCAGAGTTGACTTATCACCCTTCAAAAGATATGTATTTCTTCAAACATGGCCCAGTTTGGGAAAAGAAACCCATTTCTTTCTGGGTGTAATATCTCAAGCTGGGAGCATTCTGGACTATTGCAGTTGGCTCATTATTCCATGACCGTTGTCCTTAAGAGATAGACTCAGAGCCGATACAGAAATAAAGCAGAGAAATGCTTGGTGACTGTGGCAGGAGTGGCAGTGTGGTACACTAAAGTCAGAGACAGACACCAAGGACTGTCAGCAGCTACCTATGTTATCATAGGACTGTAGATCGTTGACACGCGCCATCCTTGTCCATGCCTCGATTTTAGACCTTGGGTTCTCAGAACCGCAAGAGAGTGAAGGTGTCTTGTGCACACTTCCCGGCTTGAGGAAACAGACTACAGTGGCATAAGAAAGGATTACGCCTGTCTCTTAGCTGATACGACTGCAAACCTTCATCTGCAGCTGTGGTTTATTCTCACACCGTGGCCTGCAGCTCTGTCTGTGTAGTAGAAGCAGGAAAAGAGTTTAGACAATGTTAGTCTGGGAAGATGGCTTAGTCAGTGACATGCCTGCTGTGTAAGCATTATGGCCTGAGTTTAGATCCCTAGCATCCACATGAGGAGCCAGGAATGATGGCACACCCTTGCAATCCCAGGCCTAGGGAGGCACAAAGAGGCAGATCCCCGAGGCTTTCGTGTCAGCTACTCCTATCAAATGGTTCTGTGGGGACTCTGTCTTAAAAAACTAAGTGGAAAGTGATTGGGGGAAAGCATCTTACGTTAATCCTTTGGCCTCCACTTGCACATAAAAACATGTACATATATGCCTTCCAAAGCATATATATTGTAAGTGCACACGTGTGCATGCGAATATACATGTGTACACTCACATCCTGACACTGCTGATGCCCTGTGATAGCCACAAGAGTCTGACTTAATGTCCAGAGCTCAGAGGTACAAATTGCCATTGAGTTAGACACTGTTTAGTATCACAGGGGAGAATAGGACACACACATAGGGAAACCTGTGTACTTTTCCTTCCTCTCTCTCTCTTCTTCGTCTTCTTTTTTAAAGGCAGTGTCTCTCTACATGGCCACGGCTGTCCTGAAACTCACTGTGTAGACCAGGCTGGCCTTGAACTCACACAGATCCACCTGCCTCCTCTTCCTGAGTGCTGGAATTAAACGCATGGGCCACTGCACTCTGCTCCAGAGTTCTTTTCTCAACCTTAAGAACTCCTTTGAAGTTTAATACTTTGTGTCCACGTTTCAGGGACTCTTAGACTCCAGCTGAAGCAATTTGTGTAGGTCTTACAGCACTGCGGCAGCCCTGTCCCCACCACGAAGGAACAAATGCTCTGACAAATGGCCACCACTGCCCATCTGCACACACCCATGCTAACACATAGGGTCGTTGCTTCCTGGGTTGAAGCTTGATTATGCCAGACTTCGATGCAATCAAAAGCTTTCCTTGCAAACCTCACTTCAGCTTGTCCCATTGCCTCCCTTCCAGGAAGGCGATGACAGTTGTGAATCGCCGGTAGCGTATTCTTGCATGTAAATGAAAATAAATCTGTTGTATGGATGTACTAAGCAAGAGAAGAGGAGGTTGTTATCTGGAGGCAAGAGGATTTCTAATTGTGCAACAAAGCATTTCCTTGTACACTGCCCTAAATAAACGTTCCTTTATTTTCAGGGGGGCTGCATGATCTCCTGTGGCGGGCTCTCTCCCATGTCAGTAAGCAGTCATGAGGGAGACGCGCTTAGCGATGCACCGGTCTGTGAAGGGCCTTTGACGGAATGCTCACAGTGTCCATTGACGCACTGGGAAGTCTGAGGTCACAAGCTTGGCTGGGACACATGAGCCCAATAAAGAGGCTGGTTTTGCCCTCCTGACACAAAGCCAGCCACTATCAGCTTCATTGTGCACTTGGGGTCATGTGCTAACAAAGCGGATTTCTCTGGTTATAATCCCCCTAATGATGGCTTCTCCCAGCCTCCCCCCAAGCCCCACCAGGCACGGGGCTTGGCAAGCCCGAGAGAATAAAGACAGCACGGTGCTTGGCTTTTGAACTGAGTTCAAGGCAATTAAAGTCAAGGGCTGCGGAGAGAAGGAGGGGGCTCAGGAACAGCTTCGTAATAAGCAGTGTGGCTGGAGCACTCTAAATTAACTCAATTAGACGGAGCCCGGGTTTACGGGGAGGGCTGGCGAGAAGCGCTCCCCTCATTAAACTGGATGTTAGGGGAGCTTCTGCTGAAATTAAATTTGTGTTAGCTGTCTGAGTCACATGAAATAGCGTGTGCACGGGCATGTACGCGTGTGCACACGCGCGGGTTCTGTGATTTGGGTGGGAATTTTGAGAGGAAAGGGCTAGCGCCAAAAAAAAAAAAAAAAAAAAAAAAAGGCAACAAAAGGATAGAAAAGAAGATTTGAGTGAGCGAATGCCCCAGAACCCAGGAGTGGAAGGCAAGGCGGAAATCCACACAGAAAACAGGTGGGAAGCCTGACCAGGTCTCCCAATTAAGAAGGCATGGGCCTGGTGCAATGGCGGCTTCTGCTGGGTTGCCTGGGCTGCGGAATCCTGCTGGGAGTCCGCGCTCAGTTTCCGCGGGTCTGCATGACCTTGGAAGGCATACTGAGCAAAGAGTGCTGCCCGCCCCTGGGCCCTGAGCCGGCCAACATCTGTGGATCTCAAGAGGGCCGTGGGCAGTGCACAGAGGTGCAGACAGACACGAGGCCCTGGAGCGGACCTTATGTCCTTCGAAACCAGGATGACCGTGAGCAATGGCCGAGGAAATTCTTCAACCGGACATGCAAGTGCACAGGTGAGGGTCTGGGCAGACTCTGCTCCACTCTGAACCCTCCCTGGGAAAGCGATCCCTCCCTCCGGAGGCAGAGAGGAGACTGGATGGTGACAAACTGTTAGGCCAGCTGTATCTAGTGAGGCTGATGGGCTGGTTACATCTTTCACGCCCTGTGCATGTACTTATGAAAACTAAGCCAACGTTATGTGGGCTGAGCTCGAGTTTCTGAACACATGCCAACATACCTTTGGCTTGTTTGTTGAGAGGGGAGGCTACAGAGATGGGAGACTGCTTTGAAACTACAACAAGTCCTTTCAAGATGGGCCGGGGCCTCTCCTGCAATGGGTTCTCACTTGCTGAGGCGTTGGGTGCGGCTTGGCATCCGGCAGCAGCGGAGGAGGCAGGAGGCAGGTGCTGCCGAGTCCTGACCTCAGCATTTCTCAGGATCTGAATAGATCACAGACAGGGTCCGTCCGCCTCGTTCAAGCCAGGACTGGACCGCAACTGTCAAAGTTGGGGAGATGGAGCGGGGAACAGCCTCCTCACTGGGAGGGGGGGGGCTGTGAGAGATCAGTGGCTCCCGTCTACCATTGTCTGAGTTCTCAGACCTGCTTGCTATCCTTCCTGCACGGTCCTGTCTCTCCCAACCCGTGTTTCTTTGAAATCACCCTCCTGTATCCCACTTCTGGTTTCCAGAAACCTCGCACAGCTGTGATGACCACGCAAAGTCTGCCAGGGCATCTGAAATAGCAAAAGCCTGCAAGCAGCACACATTGTCCCTCAGCGGCCAGGCGCCTGCAGCCTCATCCTCCTGGTCTGCTTTTTCACGTGCTGCAGAAACGTAGGGCAGCACAGACAACCCAGCAGTGTCGGGGTCTGAAACAGCATCGCAAAGGGAAGGTGTGAGAACTCCCAAAGTCCTGCCCTTATAATCTTGTATTGATGTAATTGCTATTACGTTACAAGTCCTGAGAGATCGAAACCTAGGACCCGGTGTATGCCAGGCAAGTGCTCCAACGCTGAGCTATGTCCCCAGTCCTGGTAGAGATTTGGGATTTCTTTGTCGAGGAAGTATTTTGAATATTCATCAAGAAGGGACAGCAACTTGGGTCAGAGTTGCATACTTTCAGATTGAAGCGGGAGCCAATGCAGGAGTAGGGCCTGTCTGTAAGTTTCACATGCAAAGACATTGCATTTCCAAAGGCCAGTTCCTAGAAGAGGGGCTTCCTTCGGGTGTCCAGAAGGCATCTCCCACCACTGATCACACTTGCCTGCCTTGAGGGCCATCCTCTGCCTGTGGTTTCCCTCCTGTCTGCAATTCATTTGCCTCCGACTCCCTCAGGACCATTGCTCATTCTGAGCTGCACGTACACGTGTGTTAAGGTTGCTTAAGATCGGCTGCTCCTAATACTTAGTTTGATAAATTGGTCCTTTTATCCAGCTTTAAGAAATATAATTGAGGGGGGGGCAGAAGAAATGGCTCACTCAGTAGTTAAGAGCTCTGAGTGTTCTACAGAGATCCTGAGTTCAAACCCCAGCACCAATAAGGTGCTCAGCCATCTGCAATGAGGTAACGAGTTGAGTGGGATCTGATGCCCTCTTGAGGTGTGTAGGTGTACATGCAGATGAAACACCCAAACTCACTAATAAAGCTTCTACAAAGCTCGGTTGCCATACAAAGCTCTGCACACAATCAACACATTTAAACAGTGGCATACACGAACGTAAGCCCCACTGTCCTGTCCCTCTTTATCTTTCTTTGTGGCTTTGCAGGGACACTCAACATGAGCTCTAGCCTGGTAGCACACTCTTCATGGACAATGGCTTATCTTTAACCGTGCTGTAGAGTGGACGGATACTCAACACTTAGCCACCTTGTGTCCCCCGACTCTGTCCTTTCTGGTTAGGAAAAGTCTGACCACTTTAGCTGCCTCACTTGGGAAGAGCCAGGCAGTAGTCTACATGTGGGGGGATTTGTTTCAGGCCCATTCGCAGGTGTAAAAGGTAGATGCTGGTCCCTCCGCCGCTTTCTCCTCCTTCTCCAACTTACTGTAAAGAGGGTTTTGTTTTCTTTCTGAAATTGTGGAAATTGGACCCAGAGCTTGCACACAGCATGCAGACATTCTGCCACCGAGCTGCAACCCTCCCCCCTCCCCCAGGTCCCCTTTGGATCCGTTTTTGTTGACTGGATGTCCGTTTCCCCGAGCCTTGAGACACAAAACTAAGTCTTTCTAGAGACTTGCAATGGGACGTTTTGCTTTGTGTGTGTGTGTGGTTGCCTCCATTCTGTGACATGTCAATGGTTTCAAAGGCAGACAGGCATACGACCTTCTGTTTTTCCTCCTTAAAGAGTGAGTGCCTTGCCCTCTTTGGGTAGTGTTTTCAGTTTCCAGCTACTCTGTGGGGTTTATACTCGGCTCAGGCCCTTGGCTCCAGGAGCCCTCAAAACCACTTGCAAACGGAGCATCTGGGGCCCTCCTGGCCGCCCTGGTGTTTCTAAGGCAGAGGGAGAAATTAGCATGACCGGCAGAGTGCTGTTGACCTTTGCTGATTCCTTGAGGAAAGTGACGAGTCCAGGTTTTGTACTATAGGCTTGTAAGAGAAACCTTTAACCCCATAAAGGAAGACAAGGACAACTAAAATAAACAAATCCTGTGGCCCAATTCTCCATCGAGGGTTCCCTTTCCTCTCTGTTGGGATAAACTGGGAACACAGTTGCTGAATGCAGCTGTCAGGAATGGAGTGTGAAAGTCCGGAGGCTTTGGTGTTGGCCGTCACATTCTGAGGCTCACCCTGAGGCTCACCTGACAGTTAGCATTTACGAGCAGATGCCAGCTGCAGCTGTGTCTTCGGGCTTTTGAAATCCTTGGGCACCAAATAGTTTCTGAGCAGTTGGGCTGAGAGCTTCTTGTTTGTACAAGCGACTAAGTGCCTCATTTTCCAATCTCTGAAATGGGGATAATGACGGAACCACACTGGAAAAGTCCTTTTGAGCTCTGCAGATGAAAGAATCGGCGCAGGTATAAAGTATTGTTATTAAAATAATAGAATCTCTAATTAAAAGGAATAAGCTATTTAGACTTCCTTGTAAACTCTCTAATCGGTGGTCGTTAAGCTTCGTTAGGCTAATAGCGTTTTGAGTTTGGGCCTTGCGGTGCATGTAGGGACATGTGGTGTGTAGATGTTTTCTCTCTCCTCCTCCCAGTGTTAGGTTAGGAGAGGATTTTCACTCTTTAAATCTAACTTTTGCTTAAGAACACACTCAGTGTGAGTTAGATTGGAATCATCTTCCCACCTTGCCTGTTTCCCAACAACAGCAAGACATAATCTTTTAAAAAATGTGTCCTGTGTGTATTTCCTAACACTGAAGCATGAAGGAGAGGGGTAACTAATACTAAGTTGGTGCAAGATGCAACCAGAAAACTGGAAGAAATATGCAGCCTGTGTGCCAGGCAGTCACATTCCCTCCTTACAGCTGTTTTTAGTATTTTGATAAATTCTATAGGTTAGGTCTGTAAGCTAAAAGTTAGAAGGAACCCAATGTACATTTAGAAAAAAATGTCAGGATTACACATGACAATTAGCAACCACTACCTGGTGAGTGGCTGATTGTGTGTGCGCGCATGCTTGTGGTGTGTGCATGTGTGCATGTGTGTGCTTGTGTGTGTGTGTGCATGTGCTTGTGTGTGTGTGAATGCTAGTGTGTGCATGCATGTGCGTGCTTGTGCATGTGTGTGCTTGTGCATGTGTGTGCTTGTGTGTTTGTGCATGTGTGCACATGTGTGTGTGCATGATGTGTGCATGTGCGTGTGTGCAGGTGTGTGCTTGAGTGTGCATGCATGTGTGTGCGTGTGAGTGCTTGTATGTGCATGTGTTCATGTGTGCATGTGTGTGTGTGCATGTCTGTATGTGTGTGCTTGTGCGTGTGTGCAGGTGTGTGTGCTTGTGCGTGTGTGCAGGTGTGTGCTTGAGTGTGCATGCATGTGTGTGCGTGTGAGTGCTTGTATGTGCATGTGTTCATGTGTGCATGTGTGTGTGTGCATGTCTTTATGTGTGTGCTTGTGTGTGTGCAGGTGTGTGTGCTTGTGCGTGTGTGCAGGTGTGTGTGCTTGTGCGTGTGTGCAGGTGTGTGTGCTTGTGCATGCGTGTGTGCGTGTGTGTGCATGCGTGTGTGACTCTGCCTCCATTACAGTTCTGTGCTCATCTTAGTTGTGAAGCAGGAGTACTTGCTTTGTCTTCTGTCAGATCACAAACCTCTGCTTCTTTCTGTTTTTACTCCTGCGGTCACAGATGTGTTGATGTCTCATCATGCACACGTGTCCCCCATTTCCTCTACAATGGTGCTTTATTTATGTCTGTGTTCCCCAGTGTCTAAAAGTGTCCCTTCCCTAATTTTCAGTGTTTCCTCCACCACTCACTAACATGACATTTGCGTAGCACCGTGTCGATCCGATTTTGTGTAGAAAGGGGGCAATGGACGTAATGTTCTGGGGTGTGCGGTAGGGACAAGTGAAGACAAGCCATTGCTCTGCCATTTGGGAAGTGGGGTTTTCTAAGACTACCAACAGAATACATGTGGAGCCTGTGCCCGGGACCGTGCTCTGGGGCCTATCACACACTCGTGTATGCCTGTATGCATGCATGTCTGCATGTATGCAGGCATGCATGCATGTATGTCTGTATACATGTATTTACAAGAGCTCCGTGCAGCAGAACTCTTATTTTGTTATAGCAAGCTCAGAGAGGTCTAGCTCAAAGCCACCGGCAGTGGAAACTTGTTTAAAAATATAAAAAGCTGTGGGGACAGAGGAAGGCATATTGAAAGTTGTTTTTAAGACTATTTTAAATGTAGAATATCCTTTTTTCTTGAGCAACATCACACAAGTGAACAATGCATGATAATCTCATGTACCCCAACTTCCAGAGCACCTACCTCTCACTTCCTGACCTTTAAGCAATTTTAAGTTCAGGTAGAAATTAGTCAAAAGTGCAACGTTTTCCCATGAATCCCTGCCTTGGCTGACCCACCCACCTCACTGTCACGCTCCATTGTCTGGCCTTCATGGTAAGTAGGTTGAAGATGTTCAGTGGATTATTTGCTGCATAAACAAATGAGGGAGACTGTTAGTGCTAACAGCATTTCCACAAACACAAGAATTGCAATGAGGCAGTGTTGTGTAGGAATTACAGCAGAAGCCGTGAGTGCCTCAACTTCAGACCTCCAGAGTCAAAAGTATTTTCATGTCTTTTAATGTAAGGATGTTTCAAAGTCACTGCTGTGCAATTTAAGTGTGTTTTTTTTTCTTACTATTTAAAAATATTTTTAGGACTGTTTCTAGTCCACAAGAAAACTGAGCAGAAAAAATTGAGGAGACAGCTCAACCAGCAAAGCATTTGTCACACATTCAGGGGGATCTGAGCTGAGATTTCCCCAGGAACCGTGCAGAAAGTGGGGCTCGATGTGTGCTTAAAAAACTATGTCTCTATTATCTCTATATATGCATATGTGTATATTTTACTTGGGTCTTTGTGGCTGAAGGTCTTTCATTAAGGTCTGGTCAGCACGATGAGCTAGGTATTGTGTTCAGACGACCCAACTAACCTTCCAAAACTTTATTATTTATTTTCAATTCGTGTCTGTGAGTGTTTGCTTGCGTGCATATATGTGCACCAGGTATGTTCATGCCTGGTTTGGGGAAGATTGTGGAAGCCAGAAGAGGACATCAGATCCCTTGGAGCAGGAGTGAGTTACTTCGAGTTGTGAACTACCGTGTGCACGCTGGGCATTAACCCTGGGTCCTGGGAACCATGCCTCCAGTTCTCCATGTGCACGAGTAACCCCAGTGCTGGAGGCGGAGGCGGGCGAGTTCCTGTTGGCCAGACAGACAACTAGCTGAACTGGTGAGCCCAGGTTCAGTGACAGAGTGGCTTCACAAATGGCGTGGGAGTAGTAAAGACACTTGATGCTGACCTCTGGCATGTGCATACGCACATACATGATACATACATGATACATACACACATACACAAACCCACGTAGACATATATGAACAACAGCAATAACAACCACAAAACACATGCACACACGTGTGTCGGAGCGGCCTTTGTGGGGCAGCATTTGGAGCCAGCAGAGTGGCCCCAAGTCCAGACCTGAGTGGGGGAGTGTGGATGAGGGGAAGGCTAGCTATAGTCGATAAAGAAAAGACAGACAGACAGACAGAATAAAGGTCAGGAGGGCAGATCAGTCAATACTGAGATGCCACGAGTTTATTTTTCTCCACTCTTATGTACCTCATCCAATAAGGGGAACACAGTATCGTGGAACAAACAGACTTTTCTTCCTCACTTATCCTAAGGGTTCAGTAACCACACCTCAGCTCCAACTTCGCCTTCCCTAGCCTTGAGGTCAGGAGTAGCCACACCTCAGATTCAGGTCTGTTGTTATTTAGACCAAGACAGACAAACATCCTACTACACACACACACACACACACACACACACACACACACACTCACGCACACACACGTGCACACGCACACACTGAGAGCAGAAGGCACACACACGCAAACGTGCACACACGCACGCACACACACACGCTGAGAGCAGAAGGCACACACACCTTGCCCTTGTGCACTCCTCCCTGTCCGCCACCGTGGCACCCTGCCCCATGCTGGTCTTGGTTTCTTTCCCACTGAACGTATCCCGTAGATGACTACGCACTTTCCGGGCAGATTTTAAACAGCAGCTGCACATCTGACTGAGTGCTCAACCGACTAGGACGTACATATTCTTCGGACATAAAATTTTGTTCAATGACTTCGTATTTTCTTCCTCTCTCTTTTTGTCCCGATGATGCTGGGAGTAGAAACCCAGAGCCCCACCACTTACAAATGAATAAATAAATAAATGGGACCCCAAG
The DNA here is from genome assembly GCA_030556225.1 of Cricetiscus sungorus. Classification (NCBI taxonomy): domain Eukaryota; kingdom Metazoa; phylum Chordata; class Mammalia; order Rodentia; family Cricetidae; genus Cricetiscus; species Cricetiscus sungorus. The sequence continues at coordinate 55,824,522 of JANBXA010000741.1, read as the reverse complement.
TGGCGGAGGGAGCGCAGCCAGGCCCTTCTGTCTTGCAGGGACCCAGGCTGGGGGCGCAGTTCAGGGTCAAAGCTCCGGGTTCCACACATCCTCAACCCGTTCTGCAGAGCATGGTATAGACAGGGTCTATCATGACGTTAAAAGGCAGGCAGGTCGCTGGAGCAGGCGGGGATTTAGGAAGATAAGGGAACGTGTTTCAGGCACATGAAAGTACAGGTAACAATCTTGGGGGCAGGAGGGGGAGGCAGGGGCTGCCAGGGAGCTGCATTGGCATTCCGTCCATGGAATCACTTTAATGTCAGGAGATAAGTAAGCACCTTTATCTTCTCGTGGGAAGAATAGCTCTGTGTGACCAAAGGAGACCCACAGGTACCAGGTGCAGAGGCAGGCAAAGAACTCAGGCTTAGCTACCAGTCCTCAGGGATAGCAGGGACAGACGCCTTCCAGTTTGTTCATTAGTTCTTGTCCCCTGTGTGTGGGAAAGCAGAGGCTTTTGTTGCCGGCAGCACATTCTAAAGGATTTGCACTTCTTGCCACCGTGGTCTCTAACTCACTTTTATGGTCTGCCAGGCACCATTGATTTCTTTCTAATGCTGTCTCTTTTGTGAAATAAACCAGCATTTTTAGAGTTAGACGCCACCTAAGTGTCAGGAGTGAGCGTCTTTGCTAGTATTATTATTATTATTATTATTATTATTATTGAGATAGGGTTTCTCGGTGTAACCCTGGCTGTGTTGTGCTGGTAGAACGGGCTGGCTTCGAACACACACAGATCCACCTGCCCCTGCTCTCTCTGTGTTGGAGTAATTAAGTCAATGGATCAGCCTGTGCCGGCTGGCACAGTGGTACGGGGCTTAGCAAGATCAGCTGGGTTGGGATGTGGAGAGGGTGTGAGAAGAGAGCTTTCAGGACACAAGAGAGTTCCTTTGCTAGGGCCACTGCAGGAAGTCTTTGCAAGCTGTGGGCCAGAAGGAACGGAAGTTATTTCCTGCTAGTTCTGGAGGTAGAAGCCTGAGAACAAGGCGTGAGCAGGGCCGCTGTCTTCTGAGATCTCTGTCCTTGGCTTCCAGACGCTCTCCAGGTGTCTTCCCGTGGTCCTCCCTCTGCTGTCCTCCTGTGGTGCTCCCTCTCCAGGTGTCTTCCCGTGGTCCTCCCTCTGCTGTCCTCCTGTGGTGCTCCCTCTCCAGGTGTCTTCCCGTGGTCCTCCCTCTGCTGTCCTCCTGTGGTGCTCCCTCTCCCGGTGTCTTCCCGTGGTGTTCCCTCTGAGCGAGCAGCGATGACAATCTCCTCCGCTGCACTCATTCTGACTTAACGCCATCTTGACACCATGATTTCCTAGACAGGCGCTGAGATCCCGGGGACGTGACCCTCCGCGTCTCCCTCCTCCTTCTCTTTCTCTTTGACAATTAAAAAGCGATTGCCATACAGTTATAGAGGCTGGAAGCCGGGAGCAACAGGGCAGCAGCCTGGAGCCTGGGTTCTCCAAGGCCCCTGCCCTGTCCTGTGCTTCCCGTGTGTGTGTGCGTGTGCATGCGTGTGTGAGTGTGTGTGCGCGCGTGTGCATGTGTGGGAGTGTGTGAGCGAGTGTGTGCATGCGTGTGCGTGCGTGTGTGCGCGTGTGTGTATGAGTGTGTTTGTGTGTGTGAGTGTGTGCATGCATGCGTGTGTGTATATGAGTGTGTGTGTGCATGTGTATGAATGCGTGTGTGAGTGTGTGTGATTGTGTGCATGTGTGTATGAGTGTGTGCATGTGTGTGAGTGTGTGCGTGTGTATGAGTGTATGAGTGTGTGAGTGTGTGAGTGTGTGTGTGAATGCACGTGTGTGTGAGTGTGTGTGCATGTGTGTGTGCATGTGTGTGTGAGTGTGTGTGAGTGTGTGTGAGTATGTGAGTGTGTGTGATTGTGTGCATGTGTGTATGTGTGTGTGCATGTGTGTGTGAGTGTGTGTGAGTGTGTGTGAGTGTGTGTGAGTGTGTGTGAGTGTGTGTGAGTGTGTGTGCATGTGTGTGTGCATGTGTGTGTGTATGGAGTGTGTGTGTTTTCATGTGTGTGAGTATGTGTGAGTGTGTGTGTGAGTGTGTGTGAGTGTGTGCGCATGCATGCGTGTGTGTATGAGTGTGTGTGCATGTGTGTGAGTATGTGTGAGTGTGTGTGTGAGTGTGTGTGAGTGTGTGCATGTGTGTGAGTGTGTGCGCGCGTGTGTCAGTGTGTATGAGTGTGTGAGTGTGTGTGAGTGTGTGAGTGTGTGTGAGTGTGTGTGAGTGTGTGTGAGTGTGTGTGTGTGTGTGTGTGTGTGGTGGCATGGTCTTCCCTCACGTGTCAGGCCCCTTTTTTGCCCCCTGTATCATCTGTTCTCTTCCATATTCCGACTGAGAATTCTCTTTCCGAGTGTATAAATAACCCCACTCCCCCTTCTGTATCCCAGGGAACTTTGCTGGCTATAATTGCGGAGGCTGCAAGTTTGGCTGGACCGGGCCCAACTGTGGCCAGAAGAAGCCACGTGTGCTACGGCGGAATATCCATTCTCTGACCGCCCAGCAGAGGGAGCAGTTCCTGGCCGCCCTAGACCTGGCCAAGAAGACCGTGCACCCAGACTATGTCATCACCACGCAGCACTGGCTGGGGCTGCTCGGACCCAGCCGAACCCAGCCACAGATCGCCAACTGCAGCGTGTATGACTTCTTTGTCTGGCTCCATTATTACTCTGTTCGAGACACGTTATTAGGTGGGTTTTCCCCATTGGCCTAACATCCATTTTTAGAGGCTTGTGACTGGCTTGGGTATGTGTTGGGGGTGGGGTGGGGTGGAAGCCATTGGTTAGAGGTTAATTAACCGGGAAGCAACCTCAGTCGAGGTTACTTTTTGGACTGGCAGAATCATCGAACATGTCGGCCTGTAGTTCAAATGGGGCCGTTCCTTCCTGTCCGCAGACACTTCTAACCTCTCCTAGCTTATATTCCTGGTCCGAAGCCTAATCCTAGCTCTGTGTGAAACACCATCCTCAAAGTCATGAGCTGGTGAGGTGCAGGCAAACTCCTTTTGAATCCAGCGGGGAGGGGGAACTCAGCTTTGGCTTGAAAGCTGGCTCTTCTGGCCTTTTGTTCAAATTAGAGATTTGACTGAACGTACGCCAGGAGCACCAGCGTTTCCTAGTTCAGAATTTCAGTGTCTGCACTGGAGATGCCGGGCTCCTTAAACACACACCATCACCAGCCTTCGCTCCCTTGGAAGTTCGCTTGAGTTTGCTTCCCAGCAGGACAGATGGCTCCTGCTGATTCCAGTTTCGTGGGTGGAGCTCAGGCGTCCAGGCTTACACGACAAGTGTCTTTACCTTCTCGCTGGCCACAAGCAGTGTTCTCATATCACCAAGTTTTTGGTTTTTTGTTTGTTTGTTTGTTTTTGTTTTTTTTTTGTTTTTTTTGTTTTTGTTTTTGTTTTTGTTTTTTTTTTTTTGAGCATCTAACACAGGCACAATTACCCAAAAGGCCAAGCGAGGGGAACTCTACGTTGCTATGGCTTGGCGTAAACGTTTCCTTTACAGCACAATTCCAAAGGGCTCCTCGGATTCCACAGTTGTCCTTCGACTCCCTCTGGACGTGTGCTGTAGTGCCTGTGTCTCCCGCCCACACAACAGTAGCAAAAAATGATGCTTGTGAAATATTGAGGACTAAATGTGGGGACTGGGTGGCATATGGCTCAGGAGGTTGATGGACACGCAAGCCGTCAGTCAGACAGCTACACCTTCATTCCCCGTTGCCCGTGCATTGGGGAGAAGCCATTGGTTTGTTCCTGGCGAGTTCGAATCCATTCTAGAGTCTGGTAACAGTCTGCATACTTGGCTATCTCTGCTGCTGTCCCTGCCTCTGGGTCCCCTCCCTGGGGTCAGGGTGGACAGAATCATTGCACGTACTTGGTCTGGTGCAATCCTCGCTTGGCCCATCACTGGGTCCCATTCTTGGGTGTTGTGTCCCTCTCATAATTTTGGGGTAGAAAACTTGAAACTATTTTTTAGCCGAAAAACATTTTCTAAAAAAGGCTCTGTGGCCGACAGCAGCAGCGAGAGTTCTGCTCTGCTTTCAGTGGTTTTAGAACCTGCCTTCCAGGCAAGCATCCATCTTCCTTTATCGACACATGGTGGGGGGGGGGCTCCTCCGGCTGTGAGCCTTTATCGCTTTCCTGTCATTACTCCCAGGAAGTTTTGCTTTATGAGAGGGTAGCCTCTCAGGAGGAAAGGGAAATTGTAGTGTCTGGTCCTCTCTGGGAACTCAATTTATATTCATGCCTGTTCAGCTCTCGGCGTTACCACAGGTACCTCTGAGAGAACTGAAGAGAGATGATGCTCCTGCGTGCCGTCCAAAACTCCTAAAGGCAGAAGGAGGATGGAGCAGGCACCGAGGAGGGTTAGATTGCTCCAAGCACCTCGCTAAAATGGGCAGCTCCGGTGGCCGGCCAAATTGCTCCCCGCATACGTTTTTTTCTTCTGCTGTTGGTGGCCATGCGTGTCAGCTGGTGGTTCCTGCTGGTGCATGCCTGAGGCAGAACTCCAGCAAGTTCTTTTTGGTTGAATAAAGGCTGCATCAACACGGAGTGTGGCTGAAGCCGCTACATTATTAAGTAATGTCTCTGCTATGAGTCTATGCGACTTCAAAGAACAAGTCAGAAAATATCTTTAGAATCCGTTTCATTTAGGTCCCAATGATGGGCATTTTTAGACAGCATTATATTTTCAGTGCACTATTGTGAAAAAGTTAGAGTATGTAACAGGACACTGACTACTGAAAACGCCTGGGTTTCTGTGTTCTCTGCTAAAAAGTCAAACTTCTGAGAAGTGAAAGACAATCTTGTGAAAGTTTTAGTTGCTTTTGAAGCCCTTTTTATCACTATTCTTACTGTTGCTTTTTAGTAGACAAATTGTTTTTAAACTAAGACACTGTGGACATACCCCCGGTAAGGTTTAACATCTCTAATCTTCTGTCTGTGGCCTCTGTTTCCGAATGGTTCTAGGTCCAGGACGCCCCTACAAGGCCATCGATTTCTCACACCAAGGGCCTGCATTCGTCACCTGGCACAGGTACCATTTGTTGTGGCTGGAAAGAGATCTCCAGGTTGGTACAAGCCTTGCACTCAGTATCTACAAAGCGTTTGCATGTAGGGAAGGCACGCTGTCTAACAATCTTATTTCAGTGATGACTAGTGAAGAAAATGACGTCACTCAGCAGCTCAGACAGCTTTCCTTTCCGTGAGCGTTGAGAATCTAAAGTATGCTCTCTTGATGGTGGATGGTGGTGCTGTGAGTTTCGCCCTCCTGCTGTGCCTTAGATCGCCAGACTTCTGCACCTTCCCGATTCTCCCTACTTCCTGTGACTCTAATACGTTTTTCACGTATCACATGCATGCGATTATGCAGCATTTTTCTTTCAAACCTGGGTTATTTCACTTGGCAATAATGTCACTCTAGGTTCATCTACTTCGTTGCAGATGGTAGGATTTCCTTCTCTGCTAAATCAGGACAATTGCATTGTGCTTACTTACACATATGCAGAAATGCATATGTGAGATTTACACATTTATATAGACCATATGTGAATATATTTCTGAATATTGACTTTTTTACTAAGTGTTTATTACACTTTGTGTGTGTGTGTGTGTGTGTGTGTGTGTGCATGTGTGTGTGTGTGTGTGTGTTACATGTGTTTGAGCATGAGTATATGTGTGCAGGTCAGAGGACAACCTGTGGGCACAGCTTGGAATTCAGGCCATCAGGCTTGGCTACAGGAGCCATGTTACTGGACCGTGAGTTCGTGAGTTCAATCAGTCTCTAGTCCTTTATCAGCCCTGGGAGCTTAGTTAAGCCCCGTACGGTGTTAAGAAAAACAGACAAGAGGCTCAAAACTTTAAAGAGTTACTCAGAATAGATCAAATCTGCGTTTTTCCAGTCCCATAAATGCCATGAGCTTCCATCTCACCCTGTATCTCCCCCTCAAAAAAGCCCACAGCTTTACAAATTGCAGGAACGGAGGCAAAACTGTGAAGGTGGTGTCAACGTTATCTTAAGGCTGTTTCCTAGGTGATGGGACAGCATATGTGGGCTCAGTCATGCTGAGGGGACAGGACGTGACTGGTTTAGATGGTTCGCTTTTGATAGTATGCAGTTGCTTCTTTGATTTTTATAAGATGTTTTTACTCTTAAGGAAATACTCACAGTCCCTGACTGATTAATGAGAAAGCTGATATCCATGCAGAAATTTTAAATCTCAGTAGGATACTCAGCTATGCAACTACAAAACTGGAAGAGGCCTCTCTTTCAGACCCACAGAGCTCTGAGCAAATGTCCTCTGCCGGTAGCCCCAGGCCATCCCAAGAAAAAGGGGGAGGCTGGATAGCGTGTGAAATACGATCTTTCCAAGCAGAGAGGTCACTGTCCCTCTGGGCAGAGAAAACGAGACGGAGAGGAGCCGGGAGACCTCAGGGGTGGCATGTCTAGTGTCTAGCCTTCTTAGGGAAGATTGGACCACTAAAGGCAGGCGAAACACGGAAGGCCTGACACAGAGGTAGCGTTTGACTGATGGGAGCTGTTCTAATTAGCACTCTGCAGGCGCCTTCCCAGTCCCAGCTTCTCCGTCCATTTTGATTGGAGCAAGAGAACACATCTGCCTTGTTCACTGCTGAATCTTCAGAGCAAGGTTACACACCTGCAATAGAATTGCTCTAACTTTGCTATTCTATTGCAGGTAACGGTCTAATCCTAAAATCTCAGTGACTCTTATTTGCCAGTCACCTGGCCCTCGGTGTGCCACAGAGCAAAGTTCACATTCCAGTTTCTGTCTAACAGGAAAATAAGTCAGACACTAAGTGGAGGGTCTCTCAGACCCCAGACTGAAACAGCAGATACAATACATGTCCGAGTCTTGAAGAAACCTTTTTTTGAGAGCTGCTGAAGTCACCCCTCTCCCCCCATGAAGTATTTCTTATGGTGCCTTTGGGACTTTTTTGATTTTGTTCTGTTTTTGTTTTTTTGTACTGTGTCTTTTTTTTTTCCCCACTTAGTTGGTTTCAAAAATATTTATGTGTTTTAGCCTATTTGTTTCTGTCACCCGATGTAAGATTTTTTATTTCCTAATGAAAATCTTCCACAGTCTACTCTCTTATGCACGCTATCTTTTGGAGTGCGTTAACCTGCTGGCTGTATATGGGATGGTGAGTGCTGTGGTCCTGTGGACCATCTCCTTCATATGACGATGCTGAACAAAGGCGCCTTCGAAAGTGCCCAGCTTTGTGTCCCAGCCGAGTGAGCATCTGAGATTGTCTCCTCTGCCTTGAGGCAGTAAGAACTGGGGAAAGGTTTTGCTTTTTAGGTGAAGATGAGTTTGTTTCCCCAAACAATGAGAATGCACGGCAACAGTAGACTGGTTCCCTAAACTTTCGGACCTAGTATAGCATTGCTGTGGACATGTGGACATGGGGACGGGCAAAGGAAGGGACAGAGAACTGTCACCGCTACTAGAACTGACAGCATATATGGGGAAAGAGAGGAACCCATTAGCACTGACATCGTTGGGGAATTATACACATGTCGCTGTTCTAAGTGAACTGACCTTCTTGAATATTGGAATTCAATATGTAACACCAATTGATAATGTGGCAGAAAATGTTTTTTGACTGACTTTGGAACCCAAACTCTCAGCGATCCATTGGCTTTTGAAATCCATCTGATTCGTATTCCTTGTTTTGCTATAAATTTGGGCACGAAACACGCCAGTCTTTGTGTTACACATGCTTGTGTAGTGTGTGTGACACATACACTAAGTGACGGGATCTAACCTTGCTTTTAGCGACTCCTGGGCAATGAGTCCTTTGCTTTACCCTACTGGAACTTTGCAACCGGAAAGACTGAGTGTGACGTGTGCACAGACGAGCTTCTGGGAGCAGCGAGACAAGATGACCCAACCCTGATTAGTCAGAATTCAAGATTCTCCACCTGGGAGATTGTGTGTGACAGGTAACACCGTGGAGCCCTCCACACTGTTTCCCCTCAGTTCCGGGTGGCAGACACTATATTTCTTTCTATTTCTCCCTCTGTGGTACGTGAAGTCATGTATACATGTTCATGAAAGCATTTTTTTTCATGGGAGGCAGGAATTTAAACCCACAAAGCTCTCACGTGAAAAAGTAGATGCGTGGAAATGATACTGGTGTGTTGAGTGTGCTTAGGCATCATTTTAACCAGGAGCATGAGCACCTGGAGCAGTTCTGGTGTTCAGCCAACACCTGCTGGGCATCAGTTCTTGGTGATGCAGCCCTGCTGGGAACACAAGGATGAGTAAGATCCAGCCGGTCTGCACTTACAGAGATCAATTCGTGGTAAATGAGTTACCAAGCAGTCTGAGAAGTTCTGTAAGACGTGTGTGTGCGTGTGTGTGTGTGTGCCTGTGTGTATGTCTGTCTGTCTGTCTGTGTCTGTGTGTGTGTGTGCAAGCATGTGTGTGTGTGTATGCCTGTGTGTGTGTGTGTCTGTCTGTCTGTGTCTTTGTCTGTGTCTGTGTGTGCGCGCGCACGTGTGTGTGTGTATGCCTGTGTGTGTGTCTGTCTGTCTGTGTGTGTGTGTGCAAGCATGTGTGTGTATGTGTGTGTGTGTGTGTGTGTGTGTGTGTGTGTGTTCGTGAAGCCAAGAAGAGAGTCAGGACAAGCCCACAGGGTGTGGAGCTGATGGTCCTGAGACAGAGGGTGCTACAGACCCTGGTTAGATGTGGGGGAGGCGAGGAGGGTGTGGGTAGATGGAAGGTTCTAGGTGAGGGAGCACCACACATGACTCTCCTAAGCCTCTGGAAGAAAGCTCGTGTCTGTCTCACAGGTCCCCAGGAGCTGTGCAGGACAGAAGCACAGACCTCTGGATGTGGGAGGCTCAAAACTTAAGCTCAGAGGCCTGGAAGAATTCTTTCTTCAAAGTTGTCCTTTCCAGGTGCAGTTCACTAACCCCTCTGACTTTTGGGGATCTATTCCAAGATTCCCAGGGGGTACTTGGCAGCACAGATAGTACCAAACACTATGCACTCTGATTTTTCCTACTTATGGTCAAATCTAATTTATGAATGAGGCACAGTAGGAGGTCAACAACAATGACTAATAATAAAATAGTGTTCTGAAGTAAAAGCGATGCGAACATAGTCTCTCTTTTTCTTTCACATCACTTTAGCTTCTCAGGGCCCTGTAGGGATATTTGAAGCCAGAGCTGACTGCAGGTAACCAGCTGTGGAAAGTGAAACTGTGGATAAGGGATAACAACCGTGTCTCTGAAAAAGATTGCCCAAGAGGCTCCTCTGCCTTCCTCCCTTTATTTCTTAGCTCTCTAATCCCCATGCTTTAACTTGCACAACCTTGACTCCTCATCCTCCACTGTTTAGTTAGTCTAGGGCTACCTCCCTGGCCAGTGCTGACCCTGGGCATCTGCTGTCCCGAGGGGTCCAGCCCTGTCCCAGGGAACCGTCCTCCGTGTTCCGCACACCCTGAACCTCTCCCGCCAAGGCCTCTTGCTGGGAGGATGTTGTAGACACCTTTGCTCAATTTCACTCAGTACCATAGAACACCATTTCCCATCCTGCCTTTGTCTACTCGTAAGTGATGCGAAAAGAGGTCTCTGTGATCACATAAGTCTAGAGAATACGGGTTCAAAATGTGTTTTGAAAAAAAAAAAAAAAACAAAAAAAACTACTTTGGATGTCTGGAACTCATTTCACAGACCATCTCCGGGGAACACACTTTGGAAATGATGCCTTGCAGGTCCTTTGTTAGATGGTGTTCCGGTCCTGCACCCTCCATCTTTGCGTGTGTGCTCACTGAATCCTCTCTCGCCCGCCAGCTTCTTTCCCTCACCCTTTGAAGCCCGTGCAGTAACGTCTTTAAAATCTACCTCTGTCCATGCATTAAACCTCTGATGCTGAGACTTCAGGCTATCAGCAGCACGTGTTGTGGACACTCTCTCCCAGCCTCGAATCTGCCGCCTAACTAGTGATAGCCACCCGTGTTCACACAGTCCCCAAATACGGTTTTCATTTTTCACTTTAAAACATTTCGTTTCATGGCCCTACAGAGGAGACACAGTGGCTAAGGGTACTTGAAAAATCACGAAAACCGAAGTTCCAATCCTGGCACCCACATAATAAGCTGGGAATCCCGGGCAAGTCTGTAAACCCAGAGTCACGGAGGTTGCAACTTAAGAGGATTCATGGTGTTTGTTGGCTCCTTGCCAAGGAATCATAACCCCCCCCCCCCGCAGGTTTGCATATCTCTACACGCATGTGTGCATATACTCGCATAATGAGTATGAGAACTAAAAATGTTGCTATTTATACATCATAATTTATTTATAAATATATTACACATTTATGACCTTTATAATTATTTAATAATTATCACAACTATTTTAATTACATAAATTATGGGGAATAATATTGATAACTTTGTATGTGTGTGTGTGTGTGGGCGTATGTGTGTGTACTTGTATGGATTCAATGTAGGAGAATAAATTCGAGGGGCTTGAGACTTTTATCATTTTAAATATTAAAACGTGTTTTCGTGCAGCATATTTTTTTTTCTGTATAATTTTATTTGCTTTTCTGGCTTCCTATTTGTCTCCAGTTGGCCTAAAATGTTTTTCCCAGCTCTACAAATATTGCTCCCAAACTGGCTTGGTTCAGTTTAGCAGAGACTGCTGTATCACCCCTTTAATCCTTTCCACAAACTACAGTTACAATGGCCACCATCCTGCTTGTAAACCCCGTGACAGTCTTTTTGAATGGAATGGTAACTATTGTCACATTTACTTCTGCATTCATGTTTTGGGCACCCGCATTTTTGAAATGTCTCTGTGTGGTTAGTTTCAAGGGTAATAGTTTTACACCTAGCTTTGACCATGTAAAGTAACTAATGACCATGACCCTTACTTGTTCCCATCAAGTTCATGACTCCATCCACAAAGTTAAGGCATATTGCTTCTCATTCTGTAAACCTTAGCTTGGATGAGTACAATCGCCGGGTAACCCTGTGCAACGGGACCTATGAGGGTTTGTTGCGAAGAAACCAAGTAGGAAGAAATAGCGAGAGATTGCCAACCTTAAAAAATGTGCAAGATTGCTTGTCTCTCCAGAAGTTTGACAACCCACCATTTTTCCAGAATTCGACTTTCAGCTTCAGGTAGGCTCTGACGTCTTCTTCTACAGCACTTTAGACCAGTCGTCCCTGCTGCTGTGACCCCTTAATACAGTCCCTCATGTTGTGGTGACCCCCTCCCCCAGCCATAAAATTATTTTTGTTGCTACTTCATAGCTGCAATTTTGTTGCTTTTACGAATTGAAATGTAAACACTTTTGGAGACAGAAGTTTGCCAGACTGCATTCTCCCGATCTGAGAGATCTGAGCTGAGAGTGGTTTCTAAAATGCGACTCTGGGATCATGACCACTGGCATGCTTAAAATTTGGGGAGGAATGTACATTGTTAGGACCCCATATATCCTTACTGGGTGGGGAACTCTGAGAAAAGTTCACGGAAATTTTCTCCAGTGATTCCAAGGTCATCTTACTTCTGAGTATCACCGTGTCAAGGGGTAGACATTTAGAATTTACTGAAAATACAGACAGGGAAGAGAGAAGAATAAGGGAAATACTGGAGTGTGTCTGGAAGGACAATCGTCTTCCCATCAAGCCAGCGGTCTCTTTCACCGAAATATATGAATACACAATTCTATGTATTGGGCAGGGCAAACGTCCTGGCAATAAAAATGTGACGGGAACCCAGTCCCTGACATTCAAGGGCATAGACAACAAGAATAAAGCTACACAGCGACACTGTGCACAGAAAAGGACAAGGCAACCTAGCAGGCACAGAACACTGTTGAGTTCCTTCCCCTTCTAGGAGATCATTGCCAAAGGTTGAGGTGAGCGAATGCTCAGCCAGTTACCAGCTGAGCCTCTCCCATCCGTATCCAACGTTAGATTAGAAGAGGATGGCCGGGTACCTCAGCGACCCTTGCTAATCTGTACTGAAGTCACTGACACTCTGGTTTCTCCCAGGAATGCTCTGGAAGGTTTTGATAAAGCAGATGGCACACTGGACTCTCAAGTTATGAACCTCCACAATTTGGTTCACTCCTTCCTGAATGGAACAAATGCGTTGCCACACTCGGCTGCCAATGATCCTGTGTTTGTGGTACGTTCTGAGACCCAGATCATACGAAACTGTCTCCACGTAATCTATCGGACTCATTGGGTTTTCGGTGCAGTGAAGGGGTGGTGATATTCCACTCTATGTCGACAATGTGATCTCTGCAAATGGTAGGTAGCATATGAAGCCCCTACCCAGAAGCCAATCCTTTGGAGATGGGTTGGATTTAGATAAACTTAACCAGGAGTTTACAGTCCAGAGGGTAGTTTACAAGTTCTGTAATCCAACAAGTTGTGTGCCATAAATTGGCTCCGACGTGAACTATTTTCACTGGTAAACGAGTGGTGTTGAACAGTGTTAACTGCACACGAGCCGCCCTCACAGAGTGTTGCCTGTAGGAAACAAGGGCTCGGTTAGCTGGAAGAAAGTAGGAAAAGGGATGTGGCTGGGTGAGAATTACAAATGCTCCTAACCATAGGGTGACACAAAAGCCAGATTTTGCGTCACTTGCTTTGTTTGGCTTCATCCTTCCCCGAGAAGAGACAATTAGAGAGAGCTGGCACCATCTACTCAGGGACTTGCTGGCTCCTTGACACCCAAAGCACAATGGATTTCTTCGAGAAATCTAATTTCAGTCTCACTTTTAAAACAAAGGGATTTTGAGAGTACTTGGCAATGGGGTTGTCAGTTTTACAATTTCAAGCTACACTAGTTCTTAAAGATAAGTCTTGCAAGGAATTCTCCTGAGACAGCTCAAATGGGGACTGTGCCAGCTGGGGCCGCAGTATGTGGCTGCCCATCACGATGTGTCTCACCTAGAGGTGGCCCTAGCTGTACAGCAGAACCCTTTTCATGGCTTAGTTACCCATGGCCAAGCAAGGTCTGGAGAAAGAGGAACGATGAATATGGTACAACAAGATGTTTTGAGAGAAGTCCAAAGCCATTCCAATGTTATTACAGTGTGTTGTTGTTGTTCTATTATTTCATTGGTGTGTTAATCTCTTACTGCTCCTGAGTGATAAGATAAACTTCATCATAGGAATGCATGTAGGGTAAATATACAGTGTATATGAGGTTGGCTATTACCTTAGGTTCAGGCATTCACCGAGGGCTTGGCACATGCGGTGTGTGTTTCCTTCTACCGTAGACAAATGGGGTTGGGTTATTACCAGAACGGGGTTGGGTTATTACCAGAATGGGGTTGGGTTATTACAGCTCTCTCAGAGACAGAATGGAGGATGGTGGAAATTCATGGCCAGTGGGCACTGGAAAAGGCTGTTAAGCTTTGGGTTTGTGCCAGATTATTTGTGGAAACGAGCATGGGAGTTTCACTCTGGGTCAATCCTGTCACGAAGAAAGGGTGATTCTATCATCGGGAACTCAAAGCACTTATCCATAGGGGAGGCAGACCAGACACTGTTTATTGGTAAATCAGCAGCGGTCATTTGTAGCAGACATCGGGTAGTCTGTCTGTGCTCAGACATGCCTATAGGGTTATATTGGCTTGGTCCCGATCTATTACAGCCACAGAGGGCCCTGTCTGATGCTTATGTCAGACAGCACATCCAGGGCTAGCTGACAGCACCAGGCAGGCCAGCTCCTGGATGTTGAAGTTGCTTCTTCTTTCTCAAGCACAGCTCGCTCATTAAAGCTGGCCGAGAAGATTTATAGAACAGCAACACGGGCTGCCCTCAAATCACACTACATACTGTGGGCTCTCTTCAGAGCTGTGTGTTTTGGGTAGATGATCTAGGATCCATCATGAAAACAGATGTCTCCTTACAGAACTTTTGGCAGTGTTTGGGATTTAGATTCTTCCAGAAGTTTTCATTCATCTGTTGAATTTTATTAATTAATCGTAGCTTGCTCAGGTTTTTGTACTAATGCACTACTGAGTTGTTAGCTAAAACAGAAGCAACCGGAAGAAAGTGTTCACTTTGGCTTACAGTGCAAGGGGATACAGGTGATCAAGGTGGCAAAAGCATGGTGGGAAGGATGAGAGGTCTCCAATCATGCTGCATCAACAGACAGGAAGCATAGTGAACAGGAAGTGGAACCTGCCTGTAAACCCTCAAGTCCTCCCCCAGGGAGCCACTTCCTCCAGCGAGGGTCCACCCGCTAAATGTCCCATCGCATCTTCCTAACCAGTGCCACAAGGTGCAAACTAGGCATTCCCACACAGGATTCTAGAGGGGAAACTTCACAGCCAAGCCACAAAAGCTCTCCTTCTGGGTCTTGTTGCTGTAACCTTGAGTGGTGGAAAAGAGGAGGAGGAAGGTCTCGTATGCTATTCCTTAGAAGGACACTAATCCTGTCCCATCAGGACCCCACCCTTAAGACCTCAGCAAACCTCCGTTCCCCCTTTTTAGGCCACATCTCTAAATGTAGGCTCATCAATGAGGATAATTTTCGACACACGGACTTGAGTGAACTCATCAGTTCATAGCTTCAGCAGTTTTTAGAAGTCTGTCTTCAGAGACTGCTGGGGGTGGCAATGTGGCATCAGAAGAAGGACACTGGAGTTTACATCAAGTTCACCTGATTTAGCTCCAACTTGTTCAATCTGGAGAGTATGGCTGAACATCATAGGCCCTCTGTTTCCCATCCTGCCGGTCACATGTCTTGATCTTGTAGTGGTAGTGGGGGAAAAAAAACCCCACTGCACTTATTAATTATTAAAGTAATTTTACCTCAGGATCATGTGATGTTGCTCTAGACACGCCAGAGATAACTTGAATGCTCTCATTAAAAATAATAGCGATTTTGTGGTAGTCTATGGGAGAGGGTTAGAGAACTGTGCGTTCGTTGGGTTTGAGTTTCCACACCTCAGTTGAAGTTCCTTATCTTGTTCTAGTCTTCTGGTCTAGTGAAGACAGTCATTTCCTGAGGCAACTGGTATTCAAAGTCCCAGGGATTCCAAGGTGGCTCATTGTCTTTTACTGGACCTGTTATACAAAAGAGAAGACGTCAGTGAAAGTGTAGTTTCCGATGATTGTTCAGCTGCCTGGTGTGTGAAGTATGCAGTCTCCCAGGATTACACAGATTACTGGGGCTCCTGGACGGATTCAGGAATGGCCAAGGGTGAGCTTTAGGAAATCCTGGGATCAAAGGTGATGGGTTGATTATTCCTCCTAGAAATTCCTTCCCCTGTCTTGTGTGTGTACTGATAATACGTGATGGGGTTTTCAGGAGTGTGGACTGTTGTTCTCAGTTTCTGATCAGGTGGGGATTCATCTGTGAGAATTCTGCAGCCATTTATGCCATCTCCGTCATGCTGGGTGTGGTAGCTAGAAAGGAAATGGCCCCCAAAGGGAGTGGCACTGTTAGGAAGGAGGTGTGGTTTTGTTGGAAGAAGTGTGTTACTGTGGAGGCAGGCTTTGAGGTTTCACACATGATCTAGATATCATCCAATGCCTCAGTTCACGTCCTGTTGCCTTCAAGATGTAGAACTCTCAGCTACCTCTCCAGCCCTATGTCTGCCTGCATGCGGCCATGTCCCATCATGATGATAATGAATATGAAAAACAGAGGACGGGGCAGTACACTGTGAGGTTAAATGATAGTTAACTGCTGAGAAAATGCTGTGCTAGACCCCTAGGATGCTCCTCCCGGAAGTATCTTTAAATAGGGTGGTGTGGCTTGTCTCTGTACCTAGCTCGTGCTGCCTCACACCGTGAGTTCCCGGTCACCTAGGTTGTCACGAAAGATCACAGTCACCCTCAAGACCTGAGCAGAGGCAGGACTGGTGCTGCATGCCCACAATCTTAGCACTGGGGAGGCAGAGGCAGGAGGGCCTGGAAATGTAGGCCGTCACTGGCTGCACATTGGCTAGTATTAGAGCCAGACTGGCCTATATGAGCCCCCATGTCAAAAGGGAAGTATATATACACCACTTTTGAATCTAATCTAATGTTATGTTTCAAGACACAGTTTATGTGCTTTGGGGGATGGAATCCAGGTTCACATGCAGCCATGAGCACTAAACTGTCTAAGGTGAAGCTTTGGTATCTTTGCCATCTTTCCGCCACTTGTTACTGGTTTTTGTTGTTTTTGTTGTTGTTGTTTGTTTTCCTAGATACATTTTATAAATATAGAAGTGAACAGGTTACATATTTAACCAAATGGAAATATAGACCTTCTCTCTCCTCCCATCTTCTTCCCCCTTCCCTTCTCATCCCTTCCTTTCCTCTCTTCCTCCTCTTTCCCTTCCCTTTTCCTTCTGTTCCGTGCCAGCACCCACCCTTTCATACAGGGTACTCTCTTCCCCCTTCATTCTGGATGCTTGGTGATCTGCTGTCCACCAGATTTATCTTCAGACTTTAATCAGTCTCCCAGAGATGGGCACTGCTTTAGGCCACGGTGTGTGACAGTAACAGAAAGGCTGCGGCTGGGGGAGTTATACAAGGCAGATTTATTAGCTCACGTTCGGGAGGTCAGAGAATGTGGTACAGATATCTCCTAGACTTGAGGGTCTTGTGTAGAGTCAACGCATGGCAAAGGCAGTCATCAAGAAAGCATTCCTCAAGAGAGGAAGTTGAGAGCTGAGGAACCCTCCCTCAACGACAGCTTACTTTAGTAGCGAGATGCTGGTCACTCCCTGGGTACCAGGAAGACAGGAGTGCCCACTCGGGAGGCGGGTTGCTCACAGCGCACCCACTGAAAGCTCCCACCACATCCTTATGCTTTTACATCGGGAATTAGAAGTCAACACGGGATTTGAAGGGGGACAAAGCGCATTGAAGTCGCAGCAGGCATTTGGTAGTCTCTAATCTCTTGCTTTTACAAATAATACTAGGATAAATACCATAGAACGGGTACAGTGAACAGACAGGATAGAATTCTTGAGATGTACAGTGGATAAAGAAAGCATTTGACGTTTATAAAAATCCCAAGTTGCCCCCGGAAGGCAAGGGCCTCCAAAGTCCTCTGAGCTGGAGCCACCCTTGCACTGGCCTCTCTCTTTGCCATTTTGTTCTCTGTTCCTGTGCTGTCTTTCCTTTTCTTCTTTGCTAATTTGGTAGGTGAAGAAGTTTTAACTTGAATTTCTCCTAAAAGTGAACCATCTTTTCCATGCATTTAAAAAATCTTGCTTACATTTGCTGTTTGCTGTTTGCTTTTTTTTTTTTTTTTTTTTGGTTTTGTTTTGTTTTTTTGAGACACGGTTTCTCTGTGGCTTTGGAGCTTGTCCTGGAGATCAGGCTGGTCTCGAATTCACAGAGATCTTCTTGCCTCTGCCTCCGGAGTGCTGGGATTAAAGGCGTGTGCCACCTACGCCCAGCTTCACATTTGCTTTTATATGACCTGCATGCCCATTTCACCATGACGTCTGTGTATTTTTAAATCCCAGATATCCAATAGAATCAGAATTAGTGAGAGTGACTTGTTCTCTATGTGACTAACAAATTGCAACAGTCTTTGTGTTGATGTTTTTTAAATGGGAAATCTAACATGTTCGTGTTATACAATTTTCATTTTATTTATTTTTAGCTTATGCAAATCTTGTATGGTCACTGACACCACATCTAGCCTGACCCTCACATGCTCAGTGACTTATTTTTTAAGGATAGGTGTAGGTTGGTAGAATGCATGCCTACCTGGTGCAGGGTCCTGGGCTCAGCTCTCTAAACCTTTATTTCTTCCAGTTTATTTTCTGTTAAGAAGCTGTTTTATTATTAAGCATTTATTTAGTGGATACATAGTATTTTAACTTCACAAGGCTCTCTGTGCTAAATCACACTCCTCCTCTGCAATGCTGAGGAGTGTGCCCAGCAGCTAGAAAGTGTCTGAGCAGAGTTTCCCACTCACAGATTTCCTCTGTTATTCTTCCAACAATGTTGCCTTTGTCAGTGGAGATGATTCTTCACTCGATTCCATCACAATTGCTTTCATTATAGCTGGGCTAATTTAGTGTTGTTAGGTCATGCTAAGCATAGTAAAGGCTAATTGGTGATGGGTATGTCTGAATAATTTTTCATGGCTTTTGAAAAGATGGGGCCATTGGTTTTACTGTATTTACGTTTCATAAATGTGGTGTCGACTTATTTAATGTGTAGCTTTCATGTAACAGACATTCAGTCACTGCCTCCTAAATAGCATCATGTCTGAGTAAGTTCTGGAAGAGCTGAGGTGCCAGGGAGGATGGCTGACCACGACTGACAAAAGTGTAACTTTAGCAGATGCTAAATTCCTTCGCAACACTCGGTTTTATAAGTATAAGCACATACTGTTGAGAACTAAGTCGGTACCAAGAACAGAATTAAATGCATTTCCTTATTGATGAGATAAAGCGTGACTCTAGTGGCAAACCATAATGTATGTGAAAATCTGGGATGGTCTAACATCAACTACAGTCCCCATTTCCTAGGGCATTGATGATTTTGCAAAATAAATAAATAATAAATAAATGGGCCCAGGGTAGCAATGGGCAGACTCTATCCTAACACCACCACAGTTCTCTCTCCTCAGCCTTTACTTAGGATGCATGCTGAAATGCCTACCCCTTTGAAAGCTGATACGTTAATAGCAGAGCCCAGCTACACCTAACCTTTCTGTTTGCTCAAAATTCTCAAAATTATAAACATTTCCCCCCTCGAGGAATTACCAACTAAATTTCCAGTGTCGAAGTGTCCTTTACGCACATGCTATCTTACCTTGTATGTCACACATATGATATACAATACATTCATAGGTATATATGCACACATGGATTTTATATAGAGAACTATTATGTCCGTGCAATTTAATAACGATTTCCCTCTTTCACTCTTTATGTGTAGGTGTGGGTATTTGCATGCATGTCTGTGCACCATGTACATGTTTAGTGTGCCTGGAGGTCGAGAGATGGTGTCAGAGTCCGTGGAGCTGGAGTTGCCGGCTCTCGTGGGCAGCTGTGTGGGTGCTGGCTGGTGAACCAAGGGCCTCTGTAAGGGTCCTTAACCACTGCACATCTCTCCAGTCTCATCACTATGCAAATTTAAGCAGGAGAATGTTACTTTTTATCTGATAAAACTTCTTCAAAATGACAGAGAAAATCTCTCTCTCTGTCTCTCTCTCTCTCTCTCTCTCTCTCTCTCTCCCTTTCTCTCTCCCTCTCCCTCTCTCTCCCTCCCTCCCCCCCCTCCTTCTCTGTGTGTGGTCATGCATGCGGAGGTCATGTCAACAGTGGATGTCTTCCTCAGTCATTGTATGCCTTAAATTTTATTTATCCACTTTGTGTGTCCACAGGCGTGTGCCCTGTAGTGTGTGGTGGTCAGATGACAGCTTGCTGGAGTCAGATCTCTCCTTCCACAATGCGGGTCACAGGCTTTGAACTAACCCTCTGAGCCCTCTTACCTACCCTTTTAATGCTCTAGTGTCCTTTTTGAAACTACAGTTGTTCATTAGTCCACTTAGGATGCTGTAACAAAAATACCAGAGACCAGGTTCAGCCAATCAATATGCAATTCTCATAGCCCTGGAAGCCAGGAAGCTCAAGATCGAAGCATCAGAGTGTAGTGAGGGCTCACATAAGGCTGCCTGTTGTCACTGTTGTGTCTTCACATGGACGAAAGTGAGGAAATGTTCCCTTTATAAGGGTCTCCTTCGTAAGGGAACTAATCCCATTCATAAGTACTCCACCCCTATGGCCTGACACCTTGCAAAGACCTACAGCTTCCCACAATCACAGTAAGTCACAGGGATTCAGCCCATGAGCCAGGAAGGGACACATGATTCAGTCTGTACAAAGCTGTTTCTTATCTGTCACTAAAACGTGTTTCCTGTGGCACAGCTCAGCCATACCGGTACAAGCCTGGGTGCTAGCTAACCTTTTCATGCATATTCTGTGCTTATTTAGGGAAATGTAAAAATAGCATCCTTACTACATATTGATCCAAATCCTCAAAGAACAAGGCAAGGATAAAAAAAAAAAAACACCACAAAATAGCAAGTTTGATTAAATATGGTTTTTGTCTCTGAGACACATGTTGCTCTGAAACTCACTATGTAGAATAGGCTGGCCCAGAACTCACAGAGCTCTACCTGCCTCTGCCTCCCCAGGGCAGTGCCCCTAGGAATTCCTTCACTGAGTCAGACTGGTACAGCTTTCTGTTTATTTGTGCCTTTCATCCCGAGTTTTAATTAGATCACAGCACCTGCGTGTCCTCATGCCCACCCACCCTTGTAACATGTTTGTCTTGTGACTTCCCAACACTCAATCTGAACTCACCCCTGCTTTCAGAGTCTAGATCTTATAACAGCAACATGTTCCCATCACGAGAGCCTCTCTAATCGCAGAGGATGTCTTCCAGGGACTTAACAAAGCTGCAGTGTGCTGGTCTTTGATAAAGTGTGCATCCTTTTGCAGCTGGGCTCTGCTGTTCATAGCTTCCCTTCCCAGGTGCAAAAAGTCTTCTCATTTGTCTACTACGGCAGGAGTCTGAATTTACAGCCACCTGAGTCAGCCCCTTCGGTACTAGCCTTATCCTTATATGCATTCTCATATGGTATTTCCTTGCCAGTGAGAAGAATGATTGCTTTCTCCTGCAAGGGTTACATTAAAAAGTTCTTCAGCCATGGGCTCACATTTTCTCCAACAGTGCTTCTGAGATGAGACTTAGGCTCCCCACTTCTTGTACCTATCTTTATTTTGCTTGAACAAAGCAGAATAGAGCTGTGCAAAATTTTGCCATTTATTTCTTAAATGTTAAATTTTTAATACCAAAATACTTTTATGTCCCTAGGTAGAGGACAGAGGTCCATAATAATGTATATTTACTTGACTTTTGTCCCTCATCTCTGACCCTGAAACAGCATTTGGCTATTACAGCAATAATGCCCAAGTTAATTTTCAACTTGTGTCTAACAAAGATACAATTAATGTTCCAAGAACGGCACAAGGTTTCCTGCGGAGGAACTATGCCCACAGTTTTAGCAAAACCACTGGTAGTATGAGTTACTCTGTGTCTCTTGGTAGCCTTGGAGAAGCTATTACTCACAATGTGTTTATTATATTCTTTGCATCTTTTCCGAGCACACTGCTCCATCTTTTATTGCATTCTGTAAATTGGGCACTCTACGTAGTTCGTGCTGGAGCATTTATTGTATGTTTTATGGGACCTATTGTCTTTCATTATTTTCCTCCTTTCTTTTATCTCTGCCGATTATAAATTGCTTTGGAGTTTTGTCTGCTTTTTTAATTATATGCTTCGCACCGGGAGGATTCTACCATATTTCTACAAGCTACTAGCCTCTTGCAGCACAGACACTTCATCTTCCTTATGCCTTGAGAGTCTCTTGTCTCTTTCCTAATCACTACCGTTTCCTTTGAGTTGGACTCAGAGGTCATAAAAGTTCATAATTGGCTTAGGAACACCTAAGTCAAATTCTATACTTTCTCCTCCTTGTCTAACTTGAGAATATACCTTAAAACTAACTTCTTACTGTGGTTGGTCCTGAGAGTTAGATTAGTGGCTGAAACAGTGTAGTTTATTGTATGTAAAAATAAATATGCGGTTTAAGAACTCTGGCTTTATCTTTAAAGGTATGAGGATGGGATGTAGAGATGTACAGCAACTAGACTATGCTGCTCTTTCAGAAGGCCTAAGAGAGCACCGGTGTCAGTTGTCCACAATTGCCTTGTAGCCTTAGTTTCAGTGGCACTCAGGTCTCCATAGGCACCGTAGCACGCATGCTCATACCTCTGGCCCTCCGGTACAGATTCATACATTGAATTTAAAATAAAATAAGTGTTTTATTGCAAAATGGACTCTGGCTTTATAGCTGGGCTTCTTGGGTTCAACTCTTACTTCTTCATATGCTGTGTGCTTTTGGATAAATCACTTAATGCTTCTGTCCCTTATATTCTGGTTAGATTGTACCCCCACCTCACTGAAATCCTGAAATCCTAATCACTCAGCAAATGACTTTGTTTAGATGTAATTAGCTCAGATAAGGTCATATTAGAGGACTGTAGGCACCTAATCTAAATATGCAAGAGGTCTTTGTCCACTTCCCACTGGTATAACATAATTCCACAGTCTGCATGAATTATAAACAATATATTTTTATTTTGTTTATGGTTTTGAAGGCTAGAAAGTCCAAGAGCTTGGCACAGGCACCTGGCATGGGCCTTTGTGCTGTATCACAGCGTGGTGGTGGTGGTGGACAGACAGAACATGAGTATGCAACAGAGAAAGCAGGGACGAGAGGCAGAAATCATTTCCTTTATGAGGAAATGGCTCCCATGGTAACCACCCCCACAATCACAGTGTTAACCCAGGAGAGCCCTCATGACGATTTACCTTCGGTTCCAACAGAATTTCAGCATGACTTCCAGAGGGACATTCAAACAGTGGTAATTGATGTCTATGCAAACAGAAGGAGTCTGGATATGACCAGTACACATTATGTGGAGATGAAGGCAGAGACCCACAGTAGTGACACAGATCACTGAAGGGAACCAATTCTACGAACGTCTTATTTTGGAGCTCTGTCTTCTAGAACTGGACTTTTGTAGTATTTGAGGCAGCCAGGCTGTGGTCCTTCTTACAGTAGCCGGAGCATTTAATGAAAACAGCATCAATTAAATCAGGCTGTTTTGAGGCTTCATTGTGTTATTATATGTAAAGTTCTTAGGACAGTGTTTGACATAGAACAAGCGCTAACAATGTTAATTAGTATATTTGTTAAGTGCTAATTATGTGCCATACGCCTTCCTAAACGCTCATCTTTTTATTAACTAGATCTCCAAAGTTATGATGCCAGAAGAATAGTAGCCTGCATATAGTCATAAAACGTGAATCCCTTCATTCTTCCTCCATAAGTCATTGTTTCAAGAAACTAGCAACAGCACTGATGCTTTAGTGGAAGTGACAGCCGCCACTTACTAACTTCCCACACAATAGGAGCTATTAGAGTTACTGTGTCGTTATCTCCATCCCCCCACTGCCACATGTGGTGATGGATGTCCTACTGGTGTCCCCTGGCATGTTTGCAGGGGTTTCTGTCTATGGTCACCACTTATGAGCCACATCCTCCTTGTCTTAAATCTTATTGACCCCCCTAACCCCCAACACCAACATTAGGGTTCAGAAAACAGCTTTCTTTCTGCATGTTGGAGTAAGTGTAAGTCTGTCCAGGGCTGTGTAGACCTTTCCTCTTTCCCCTGGCATATCTACTGTGGTGTTATAGATGACCCAGCACTTGGGCTTGAAGCTTCCAAGACCATTTAGTTTCTCATAATTTCTTATGAGTTTGGACAGAGACTCTGGAATGGCTTTACTAAGCCAGTATGTGCCAGGACCTCAGATGTATTGGTGTGATGGCAGCAGGTTCTGGAACAGCTGGAGTCTGGCTAGCCTTGTGTTCCCTTTGGCTTCTCTGTGTGATGTCTCTGTGTGACTGAGCTGGGCTTCTGCCCAACTATCTCTCTTCTTCACAGAGGCAGAGCTTGACCATCTCTAGGACATGGGGGCAAGAGCAGGTGCTATCCTCCATCCTGCTCTGAACTCACAGTCTACAAACTGAAGAGGAAGTCTCACTGCTAGATGTGAAGTCTCAGCCGAGCTCTTGCTTATACACCTGGTTAAAAAAATCTTGATTTTACACCCTGTTAAAAAGTCAGGGCTGTGCATACGGGGATTGCACTGGTGATGTTTTGAAGCAAATAACGATTGCAGTGTTTGAAAAGGATTTTACAGTTTCTTTGAGAAAATAAAAAAAGAGCATTCTGGGTATTCAAGCAGATTTAGACTTTTTATTGCTATGCAATACTAAAAATTCAAGAGAAAGGTTTGTAAAATGAGTAGGTGAATGTTGAGCAATATCTGCAAATCCACTTACAATGTTTTTATTTCTTTTTTTATTGTTCATTTATTTTACAATAATGGTAAGTGCTACCTCTTCTTCTTCTTCTTCTTCTTCTTCTTCTTCTTCTTCTTCTTCTTCTTCTTCTTCTTCTTCTCCTCCTCCTCCTTCTCCTTCTCCTTTTCCTTCTCCTTCTTCTTCTTCTTGCTAAACTAAGACATCTGAACACTGGGTAAAATCTATATTTATCATATTTGCCTTTCTCCTGAAAGTAATAATTAGCACAACATGCTGAAGAGCTCAGGTGTCTCCAAACCAGTGTGAAATCGGCAAGGCGAACTCATTTGTTCTTCTGATCAAAGGGTTTACAATCTCCTTTGGGGAGATGCGTTTCAGTGCACATCACCAGGGCTAGGTTGGGTACAGATAATCACATATGAGAACTACACTGCATTGTCAGGAAGGCTCGGGTAGGGTTAGCTCATTCACACTGTGTTCCATTGCCTCCCAGGTCCTCCACTCATTCACAGATGCCATCTTTGATGAGTGGCTGAGAAGAAACAACCCTCCCACAGATGCCTGGCCTCAGGAGCTGGCACCCATTGGTCACAATCGGATGTATAACATGGTTCCCTTCTTTCCGCCAGTGACTAATGAGGAGCTCTTCTTAACCGCAGACCAACTTGGCTATGATTATGCCATTGATCTACCAGGTAAGGAATACAGCTTCTAAGTGGGTGACTCACTCAACTTCTAAGGGTGCTTTCTTTCTCCCTCTCTTTTCCTTTTTAATGTCAAGCAAGACTGTTAATTGAAGCATTCAGGCTGAGTTAAGTTTATTGGCTATTTTCGAGAATACCTTGGATTTAACAAGGTAAGTCATTAAGCTACCAATTAAACATCAGAAAGGGACTAGCTGCAGAACATTTGGGAAAACTAAGAGATCTTATTCTACAGACTCTTCTGCCCAATTTGACAAGTTTTATCTGAACTAATCAGATCCATAAAACTGCCCCGCGGCCATTGAAATGTGTACCTGATAAAGTCAAAGTGACTTTTACTACCTGTGGGTAAGGAGGGCCTGGCGTGGTCATCTACAGCCGGAGTTGCGATTATTGATACAAGCTTGAGCTTGTTGCAGGAATCAAAGACCAGAAATGAGCAAAAACTCAGCCACTGTGGAGAGTAGTAGAAGGCAGCATTTTAAAGGATTATTATTATTGATGCAAAGCCTCCACGAAGATTCACCACCATGGTTTTGAAGGCCAGCTGTCGTTTATCTGATCGATACTGTGGAATTACTTTGCAACTGCACCAGGCATCTTTAGTCAGCCCTGACTCGCCAGTGCCGTAGGGACAGGTCTACCCAGGTTGGCACTGGGCATGAGTGGAGGCTGCCGCCTGGTTTCAAGTCCATGCTTTCTTAAGCTTGCTTTTAAATTGTAGAGACTTGAAAAAACTGATTTCAACGGATTCTAGAGCAGAAGGGAAGACGTAAAGAGGCCAGTGGCCTGGGAGCTCAGGTGCCACTTTAAACCAAGAGCAAGAAATGGTGGAGATGTGACAGAAAAAGAACAAAGAGCTCAGTCACTGAGCAGTGGTGAACTATGGGAAGGAAATCTTAGGGGAGGTACTGGGAGCTAGGACCATTTTTGCAAGTTTGCGCAGCTTCCGAGTGGGCAGTTCCCGGGAGGGCTTTTTGGCAGTCGCTTCTTGTGAGTTTTTTTTTTTTTTTTTTTTTTCATTTAGTAGCTAAGGAAGCTCTAAGTCTGCTGAATGACAAATGCTTCCATCTCCAAATGACCCTGTCCCCACGGGCATGTTGTGGAAAGACAGTCTGATCCCCTTCTAACAAAGACAGAAGCAGCGAGGGACTTGGGAAAGACGGCGGAGACGCTTGCAAAGCTGGACTAGAGAGGACCCGTAGATGCCAGATAGCTGAGCAGGTGTAAAATTTTAGACTGGATGCGGGAAAGGGCGGGCGGGGGAGGGCACAGGCGGCTTCACTGTGGTTCCACTCGATGATTTCCCCGAGTGTGCGGCACGTTGGCAGGCCGAGTACTTTCCACTAAAGGAGAACAGAGATGTGTCCGTTCCTCCTACACCCTCCCTGCCATCTTCATTGCCCTTTCTTCCCAGGCTTCAGGGAGGGGCTTTCTCTGAAGTTTCCTAAAAGCCAGATGCTCCGGAGCATCAACACGACAGGCTAGATTCGATGGTACACTCCGAGCCAGAGAGCGTGTCCTCAGGATACCATGCATTTCCCCTGAAAAAACACTTCGTCTTTCCTGCAATCACTCTTCAATTCCAACCAGACGGGTCTTAGAGTTTCACACTTCCTGGAAATCCCAGGCACTTAAGAATTCATGGATTTGGATGCCTTTTCTTCTGTCAGCATGCCTATTGTCGGTCTGTTTCTTTCATGGGCCCAAACAATCTTAACTTCAGAGCGTGGAATGAAAGTTCTTTTGCTTCCACGCCTTACCATACTCGCCGGGCCTAGGCAGAGAGTCACTAGGCATTTTAAAAGAGTGAGAACAATCGTGTTGATTACAACACCTCAGTTTCATAAAACAAGAAATGTTTTATAGACAATGGTGATGACGGTCACATACAAATGTGAAGGCATTTTAGTACCACCAAGCTACATTTTTTTTTAAAGCTAGGATAGTAAAAATCTGTATTTTATGTGTTAGTATTCAGGCATCTGTACTTGGGTTCCTACAGGATGCGCCCTCAGCTGCAGCCACTAAGAGACCACCTGTGCACATTCACTGCATTCCCTTCTTAAAGAGCCCTGCCCACCTCCCATCCTTTTCCCTCCCTCCCTCTCTCTCTCTCTCTCTCTCTCTCTCTCTCTCTCTCCCCCCTCCCTCCCTCCCTCTCTCCCTCTCTCTCTCCTCTTTCTCCCTCTCTCTCTTCTCTCTCTCTCCCTCTCTCTTTCCTCTCTCTCCCTCTCTCTCTCCCTCTCTCTTTCCTCTCTCTCCCTCTCTCTCTCCCTCTCTCTTTCCTCTATCTCCCTCTCTCTCTCCCTCTCTCTCTCCTCTCTCTCCCTCTCTCTCTCCTCTCCCTCTCTCTCTCCTCTCTCCCTCTCTCTCTCCTCTCTCTCCCTCTCTTTCCTCTCTCTCCCCCTCTCTCTTCTCTCTCCCTCCCTCTCCCTCTGTCTCTCTCTCTTTTCTCTCCCCTCTCTCCTCTCTCTCTCTCCTTCCTTCCTTTCTCCTCTCTCCTGCTGCTCCTGTCTCCAGAGGCTGGTCTCCCCCCTTTCATGATCCCTTTCCCTAATAAAAACCCTGTGCTTGAACCCTGTCACATGGTATCTTTCTCTTGAGGTCAGCTTTTCTGGTTTTCTTAAATTACAACAATATGTATGTTACCACAATTTAAAAATAAGTTTTAAATGGCAAGCAGTAGTTGGACAGTACTCATTTTTGCTGTCTCATTACAGAAATAGCAGAATGAAAATATGTGATTTGGTGGTTTGCTTTGGAGACAGGATCCCCACTGTGTTCCTGGCTGGCCTGGAATTTGCTATGTACTTTGAAGATGAGGCTGGCGTCAAACTCACAGGGATCTGCCTGCCTCTGTTTCCTAAATGCTGGGATTAAAAGCATTCGCCAAACAGACAAAGCTTCCTGTTTTAAGAAGCTGTCACCAGCTCATACACAACCACCCACACAAGATCAAGGCAGTGTACAGTTTACCACTGAGGCGGCAGCCTCATGAGTCCCCACCTGTGACTGAGACCTTGTTCCCAGTTGATGGCTCTGGGTGGGAAGTCAGTTTCCTTCAAGAGTGTGAAACCTGATAGGTCCATCATGCTCCAGTAGATGACCCTGTGCTGGGGGTATGAACAGCGCAAATTGGACTCATTGGGTTATCAAAATAATGATGATGATGATGATGGTGATGATGGTGGTGATGATGGTGATATGATGATGATGATGATGATGATGACGATGATGATGATGGTGATGATGATGATGATGATGACGATGATGACGATGACGATGATGATGATGATGGTGATGATGATGATGATGATGAAAATAATAATAATAAAAGAAGTTGAAGTTGGCTGAGTAAATAGAGAGATCCACCTAGAAAGAAATGGTGGGAGGTAAATATCAAAACCCAGGGCATGAAGTACCACCAGAATAATTAATAAAAACATTATGAAAAGGAAAAGAAGTTATAACTAGTGACAAGTACTGCTGGGTCATACCAGGCTGCTGGATCACACTAGGAGAGGACAATGAAATTCCTTTTGGAGGGATGCAGTCAAGATGGACCATGGCCCTGAAGGAGGGGCAGAAGGAGGAGGAGAAATGCATTCTGTCCTCCCATGAGGGTCAGGCATGAAAGACAAGATGGCCTGGCGGGGATGAACTTCTACAGCATCTGATGAGTTGTAAAGAAATGACACACAGCCATAAATCTATTTTGAAAATGTGTTAACATCATGGAAGAGTGCCATGACACATGAGTAGAAGATTAGATCTATCATAGGAGAGGCTTAGATTTCATTCACCACTATTTAAGTGGATACAAAGAGTTCTGCTTCAGCTGGTGAGTGTCTCTGTCAGGAGAGCCCGTCTGATCTCTGACGTGTGTTAATCATCCATCAGCAGGGTAGAGACAGTAGCAGGGTTTCCTACTGAGGGTTGTTCATTTACCAGTTCCCCAAAGACCATCTTAGCGCTCCTTTGTCTGCAAATGAATTTCTAACTCACAAAAGCAGTTCTGTATTTCCTTAGAGGTTTTGTTCTGCATCTGAACATTTACTGGAACAGATTTACAAAATATAACAAGCTTTATTTCAATAATGGAGTAACACTTCCAGCTTCCTTGAGGGACAGTTGTGGATATGATAAGCAGCAAGAAAAGAGAAAATAAAATTGTTAGCACGGGTAGTTTTGCCTTGCAAACAAATGTGCTCGTGAAAGGCAAATATTTTTCCCTTCTCTAGGAGTGTTTGGCTGATGGAACCATAATCAAAATATCTTCTTGTCTGTTCTCGTTTCAGTGGAAAAAGCTCCAGTTTGGACCACAACCCTCTCAGTGGTCACGGGAACACTGGGAGCGTTCGTCGGTCTCTTGGGGCTGCTGGCTTTCCTTCAATACAGAAGACTTCGCAAGGGCTATGCACCCTTAGTGGAGACACACCTAGGCAGCAAGAGATACACGGAGGAGCCCCAGGGTGCTCTCCTCACCCTACCCTAGGAAGAGGTTGGCCAAGCCATAGTGCAGACTTCGGCAGTCACCCTCACTGATCTTGCTTTAGGTGAACGTCTCCAACATGTGCTCTTTGGTGATGAATGATGACAACCCCTGCTTGTGCTCTTGGTTAGTAGAGATGACCCCTGACAAAGATGCTTACATGTAGTTGCCGCTTTGCTTAATGCACATATGCAAGATGCTTGGGCCTATCACCATCACCAAAGTGTGATGGGGTGAGTTACCTGTGACCTTGATTAAAAGTCCTTATATTGATCGAGGCTCTTCCTGTTCTGAAAGCACTGTCACCACCACCATCACCATCCATAATCATCACACCATCACCATCGTCATCACCACCATCGCCATCCATAATCATCACCACCAACAGCACAAACACTGAGTGAATTCCTTTGAATTTGCAGATAAATGCATTTTGAAATCAGGATAAGATCAGTCAAAATATCTTTGCATGTATTCTTATATGACTCGGGTTATTAAAGTAGCTTAAGGCGAACAAAGTTAGCAAAGATAAAGAGTCTAGAAATACATTTCTAAGCACGAAGAGACCTTAGACAAGGCGAGACATTCCCAACACAGTCCCCATGCCACAGTGACCCCAACACAGTCCCCAGCCGCAGTGACCCCAACACAGTCCCCAGCCGCAGTGACCCAACACAGTCCCCATGCCACAGTGACCCCAACACAGTCCCCAGCCACAGTGACCCCAACACAGTCCCCAGCCACAGTGACCCCAACACAGTCCCCAGCCTCAGTGACCCCAACACAGTCCCCAGCCTCAGTGACCCCAACACAGTCCCCAGCCGCAGTGACCCCAACACAGTCCCCAGCCGCAGTGACCCAACACAGTCCCCATGCCACAGTGACCCCAACACAGTCCCCAGCCTCAGTGACCCCAACACAGTCCCCAGCCTCAGTGACCCCAACACAGTCCCCAGCCTCAGTGACCCCAACACAGTCCCCAGCCACAGTGACCCCAACACAGTCCCCAGCCGCAGTGACCCCAACACAGTCCCCAGCCTCAGTGACCCCAACACAGTCCCCAGCCGCAGTGACCCCCAACCACAGGATCATTCCTGTTGCAGTTGTCCTACGGCAATCTAGCCGCTGCTGAGAAAGTCAGCACCAAGCCTGGCATGCGGTGGTCCTGGCATGCGGGTGGTCCTGGGCTACCCCTGTGTAAAAAGGCCTCTCAACCCCGGAGTGTTGAGACTCATAAGTTGAGAAAGTGCTTCAAGTTTCTTTTTGTCAGACCGCTTAGGTCATTGTCTTGCTGAATCGTAAGACAGGAACATCCCGGTTTCTGGATTTTCATATTTGGTGCTCAGAGCTGTGTTCTTAATTTTTAGCCTTTAAACATAAAAATTTATGTTTAAATCCAAGTATTAATAATATAACACAAACAATATATAATAATATCATATCAATTATTAATAACACATAATATATTATATAATAATATAAAATAATATATGCTAATATAAAATGAAGTCGCATCTCACCTTACCAGTGAGTTTGTGTTAGTGGCCACACCCCTTTGGCTTCAGGTGTGGACATGAAGGGAAAGTAGGGAAGAGCTGGACAGGCTCTCCCTCCCTCCCTCCCTCCCTCCCTCCCTCCCTCTCTCTCTCTCTCTCTCTCTCTCTCTCCCCCTCTCTCCCTCCCCTCCCTCTGGTCATGGATCACGAAAGTTCACTGGCAAGGCAAGCTGTTACTACAATAAAACATTTTATAAACTTATAATGATTACAGTTTTAAATTATAAATATTGATAAATTAAAAGCTGGTCATTGAAAAGATCCATTTTTAAATTTAAGTTTTCTGTAAAACTCCAAAATTTCTTCTCAAAACAGTTTAAAATCTCTCAACTGTGTACCCCAACAATTGTCACGAGACAATTCAGTAAGAACCCGTATGACCCCGAGGTCTCATTTCACTGATGCTTAGCTCGTGTTTTTTTTATTAGGTGCTCATATAAGAAAAGTCATTCCTTACAATTCACTGCATTGTCTGTAGATTTCAGTTAAGACTTATCTTTCTTTTATGGAGAGATGAGAAGAATCTGCCAGAAGCTGATGGACCAGTTAAACTGCAGTATGCGGGCCAGAATCAAGAGAGGCCTCGTAACACAAGGTTGGAGGGGGCGAGCGGACTCTCAGAAGTTATCCTCTAGCCTACACACAAATAAATAAGAATAAATAAATGAATAATAAAATTTAAAAAGAGTTAGAGCCAGGTGTCATGGAGCTTATAATTCCCAAACCTAGGAGGTTGAGACAGGATTGCTCTGAATTCCAGGTCAGGCTCAGTTATGTCTCAAAGAAAAAGAAAAAAAAAAATTTCTTTTAAAGAAACTATTTATTAGGTATACAGTGTTCTGCATGTATGCCTACAGGCCAGAAGAGGGCACCAGACCTCCTTACAGATAGCTATAAGCCACCACGTGGTTGCTGGGTATTGAACTCAGGACCTCTGGAAGAGCAGCCAGTGCTCTCAACCACTGAGCCATCTCTCCAGGTCCCTCCCTCTGCCTTTTTGTCTTTTTGAGACAGGGTTTCTCTATAGCTTTGGAGCCTGTCCTGGAACTCGCTCTGTAGATCAGGCTGGCCTTGAACTCACAGAGCTTGCCTGCCTCTGCCTCCCCAGTACTGTGATTAAAACTGCACGCCACCACCGCCCAAACAAAACAAAATTTAAGTTAAAATTTATGTTTAATATTTGACATATGTGCCATCCAAGGGGCCCCTCTAGAGGCTTGCGTTGGCTTCTCTGCTGACACGGGTGCTAGGTGCTCTCTGGTGCCTTGGGTGAGGGCTGTGGGGTGAACAGAGCCATTGGAGCTTTGGTACAAAGGAACGGGCACAAATGTGCCCCGCTGGGATGGGACTCAGTCCAGGCCACATAAAGTTAGAGGAGGGTCCCAGAGGAGCCTCAGCAGAGCCAGCCCGGGTGGTCCTCTGTGGAGCGAAGGTCACAGCCACAGGGCACACTGGCATCCGGCCTTTCACACTGTTCACGGAACCCGAACAAGCTTCATCCGTTCAGTCAGGGCTGTTGCCTACACATCTTCTCCTACTTTTAAATGAAAGAAAAATACTAAAATGAAGATAAAATTGTGCATGGTGGATACCATCTGGAAATGTTATACATAAATCAATTATATAATAAAAGTACCAAGTGAAATCAGGTTCTTAAAGGTGAACATTTGTAAATAATTCCGTAAGGCAAATAACCACCACTGTCTTACCTTTAAGGCACATCAGAATTTTCATATGCCATATTATCATAAGATTTTATTAAAGCAGCTTGTATCATAGATACAGATAAATAGAAATCATTTACACATAGCTTCTTTTTATCTAGAGCATATGGAACTTTTTTTTTTTTTTTAAAAAATAACTATTATGGTTTGTGTTTTCCTAACAGAAATAATTTTCTAATTTTGCACTTCATATAAAAGTACATATCCAGTTTTCTAACCTCATAATAAATCAATTAGGAATGCTTTTCAGCAACTCTAAAGGTAGAATAAATTTACACAGCCAAGAGTTGGTATTTACTTATATTGAATGTTATGCAAATGAACGCAGAAAATATCACTGAGCATTTTAGGGCTACTCTTCCCAAAGACAGAAAAGGGACAAATCACTTCAAACGCTTACACACTCAGGATAAGCAAAGGCGTGTGTTTCCAAATCCCAGTTTCCATGGAAGGTCTTCGAGAAGCTGCCATCCCAAAGTGAAATTAGATCCAGCAGCAAACACCTTTTGTGAATTCAGTTCTCTTCCAGATCCAAAGTTTTCTGACCTTGATTTGTCTTGCTCAGGTCTTAATAGTCACATACAATACTCTAAAAGAATAATCTTGTATGTATCATCATATATTTACAAACAAGTAGACAGCTTTTAAAGGAGGAAAATTAAATGGTTTCCAGTTTATTGTTTTGCTGGGGAGGGTCGTTTACCGATTTCTAAATTGTGTGCATTAATTTCCGTCTTTTGGGTACTCAATGCAAGCATACTGAAATTCGGACGCACATCATATACATAATAGTTACTTCTAAAACCCTGCCCTTAAATGGACAGTTGACGTCTTGGGTCAGTTTGTAGGACTCTGGATCTGCGGTGGGCAGGAAGGAGAGCTTTTCCCATGTGCAGCATTCCTGACACGTCTTCACAGTTCCATCCTGGGGTGGCGTGGCGCCTTCCTCACTGTCCCAGCAGAGGAGACACTGCAGGGTTTACTTGCTAATTCTGCAGGCAGATCTTCAGCAGGGTCAAGGCTGCCAAGAGTCCTCCAAGTCTCCAAGAAGAGGCAGAGAGGTGGCGGGGACACAGCCCCCATTTTGATTTGGTTAGAGGTCAGGTCACCTTTTGGTACCATTCCATTGCTTTCATAGCTAAGCATCTTGCCTTGCTCAGAAAATGCAGATCGTTAATTGAGACAAGTGCATATCTGTCCTGTGGGGGGTAATTACCACACCCAATACAATGGGGGAAACCATGTTTAGAGACATCCGATTTCTATAGAGCTATGCTCATCCTGAGTGCCCTGTGAATATTTTCTGATTGAGTGAATGAATGCATGCAACAACCTCAAAGTGAATCTTTCCATGCAGGGCCCTGGGGCGTGTTTTAATATGTATTAGATCGAACATGATACGCCTCACAACTCACCCCTCAGGCTGCTTGCGTGACATGGAATTTGGCCCCATGCAATCTGACACGAGAGGACACTTTGACCTTGTTTGGGTTCTAGATGAGTTTTCCTACCCTCAGCAATTCTCCAACCCTCTGATGACAGAGCCGTGGTAGAAAATTAAGATTTCTACTTATCTCTCCCAGAAGACTTCACACTTTGCTGTGGAGCCTTTCAGTGTCTACCGTCTGAAGCCTTGTTCCAGTGGAAGGAGCCACAGGATGCCACTCACTCAGGCACCCCAGTGCTGTGGTCATGCTGTGAATCTGGACAGTGTCACCCCGTAAGGATAACAAGAGTCCCTGACTAACTGTGGCAGAATACTTCCATGATCCTGAGCCCTCAGGGTACCACAGATCCATGGGTGCTCAAATCCCTTACAGATAAAGGTCTCCCACTGTCATATAATGAGCACACATTCTCATGCCTGCCTTGTCACCTTTAGATGGTTCTTAGCCCAGTGTAAATGTAGGAAAATGATTGTTGCATGGTAATGATGACAACTAGAGAAATGGTTGTCACCACAGGGCTTTCGTTTCCTGTAAAATTTTCATCTTTTATTGGTTGAATTTGCTGAGGACCCACAAGAAGGCTGGCAGTACTTTGATTTTGGAGGTCACGCAGTTGGAACAGAACATAATTCCTATGAATTTAGTAATTATTTGGAAGGTGATTAAATGAAATATAAAACAATAAACAAACAACCAAAAACACCCAAGCTAATTGTGAGCAGAGTGGCTGTCAAGATTTCCTAAAACAAAACAAGCAAAAAGGTCAGAAATTCCCCAATCTGGTTGGGTATGTTACTATGAGGATTACAGTTACTGGGGAGAAAGAACCCGGTAGCCAGTAACCATTTGTGGTTTTTTGTTTTGTTTTGTTTTGTTTGCCACAGCAATTCAAGTCTGGCCTTTGGGACATAACGTGAAAACAACGTCATGTAGAAAGAAGGCTCTGGCTTGGCTTTCTTTATTAGGATAACATCAAACTCGCGGCCAAAGTCGCCCACGACATGACTCATTTACTTTGCTTGCCGCCCTTGGCTGTTTCTGAGTTAGCAATGACCAGACATCAGTAGCAGATGGAATTGTTTACAGTAAAGCAAAACCTGCCCTCTTGTGTTGGATTTGGAAATTGCACAACGTCGATTAACATAGCTTCAAGGTTCCCACAGTTCTGGTTCTTTCCTCAGTGACTTGCTTAGCCCTGGGAGTGGGTATCTGGGAAATGCTGAAGATTCTATATGGATTCAGGAACTGGAATGGATGAAGCACACACAATTTTAGGAAGGGAAAGGCGTCCTGGGACGCTGTCAGAACTTCATTTTTGTTAAAGATTTAAAGACTTATTTTGACGTCTATGCATGTTTTGTCTGCATGTCTGTCTGTGTATCACATGCTTCCCTGGTGCCTGGCAGGGTCAGAAGGTGGCTTCAGATACCCAGTGACTGCAATGACAGAGGGTTATGAGTCACCAGGAGGGTGCTGGTAATCCAACTCAGGTTGTTGGGAAGCGGTCTTTACCAATGAGTCATTTCTCCAGTCCAGAACTTCGTTTTTCTAAAAATATATTTTTATTAAATTTTTAAAAAAAGAATTTAAGATGTTTTATGCTCAAAACTTCATTTTTCATCTCTTTTGGTGTTAAATATTTGCTAGTAAAACCACCAAAGTTTGGGGCTGCTGTGGTAAAATTCTTTCACTCCTTAATTTAGTTATATATGTGCAGCCAATCTGGAGATTGGGAAAACGAATTTTCCTTTTTTTTTTTTTTTTTTAAATTTTAGAGACGTATTTATTTTCATTTTGTTTGCACTGGTGTTTGGCCTGCATGCATGTCTGTGCACCACATGCATGCAGTGCTCATAGAGGCCAGAAGAGGGCGTTGGCTCTCCTGGAGTCACACTTAGGAACCTCCATCTGGAGACTGAGACCTGGTTCTCTGCTAGATCGGCACTCTCTACTCAGTCACCAAGCCCCTCAATTCCAGGAAGTTATTGTTCTATTAAATATTAAATACCGCCGTCTGTTACTTGGAAGGGTGATGTGGGAAGGCCCACAGGGCCGAGCTTAGAGAGACCTACGGTTTCTATTGCTGTGAAGAGACGTCCACGACCACGGCACCTGTCATAAAGGAAAACATTTAATTGGGGCTGGCTTACAATTTCAGAGGTTCAGTCCATTATCATCAGGATGGGAAGCATGGCGGCCTGCAGGCAGGTGTGGCGCTGGAGGCGGGGCTGCTACGTGTTGATATGCAGGCAACAGGAAGCAGACTGGACATCACATTGAGCATAGCTTGAGCAAAAAAGAGCCTAATGCCCGACCCCACAGTGACATACTTTGCCCAACAAGATCACACCTACTCCAACACAGCCACACCTAATAGTGTCACTTCCTCTCAGATCACCACATTCTACTCCCGAGCTCCCAAAAGCTTGTAGCCACATCATATTCCAAGGATGAGTAGACATGGAATTATCTGGAACATTTTATGAACACTTCACTTCTAAGGCAACGATTTACTAGCGGCATTTCTAAGTAAATTCTATTGTTTATTAAATTATTTTGATTATAATTAGCTGTCACCTTCTTTTCCTCCTCCTCTTTTTTCTTCTTTCTTCATGTCTACTCTCTCTCTCTCTCTCTTTCTCCCCCTCTCTTCCTCCCTCCCCTTCTCTCCACTCATTTTCATTTAAAACACTGGCCATGTAGCCCAGGCGAGCCTTGAACGCATGATCTGGTCCTCTTTACTCAGCCTTCTAAGTGCTGTACTTACAGGTGCGTGCCCGACATCCCACTTTTCTTTGGATTATCTTCTTATTTAGATATCGCTGCATTTCACATCACTGAAAAATGCTCTGCTAGTATAACCCATGCTTAGGTGATGTTACCAGAGTCATAAATAAGGTCAGAGGTTGGGCCTTGCCTGCCCGAGCAAGCCAGGCTCAGCCATCTGCCCTCAGTAAGCCAATAAATAAGCAAAGTAGTAGTGAAAACCTGAAAAGAAAATGTATTCCGTGTGGCCCAACCCAGAAGGGGAGCCAAGAGGTCCAGTGGACAACGCCCTCACCCCCCCAGCCCCAGCCAAGTCTCTCTTTAGGGTACTCTGCTGCAAGTGTCTTGTGGGTTGTTGGAACCATGCAGCGTTCCTGGGGGACAGTCTTGGGCTCCAGACTTTCTCTTCTCTCAGTATAATACTCCTGGGGAAAGTCTAGTTTCTTGGGAACCCTTGCTTCAGCTGCTTTTGGAAGGGAGGGGCACAAGTGTCTGTTTAGAATGTCTCTGCTCTCCTCAGCACCGTCACCAGTGTCGTCGGAGCTATTTATAGCAGCAAATGGCCAGCGGCGGCAGAAACAGCAGTGCAATGGCATTGCCACCTGTGCCCTTAGTGACTGTGATGGTCCCTGCCCGTTGGCTCTGCTATAGACACAATTTCTGTACCACCTGGTCCTGCAGCCGATTAGCTCCAACTAAGCACACAGAGAGATAATTATCAAAGTGTTGGCCAGTGGCTAGGGCTTCTTACTGGCTATCTCTCTCTTAACTATTCACCCGTTTCTACTCCCAGGCGCTCTAGGCTCACCCGGTAATGCCCCGGCATGTCACTCCTTCTGCCTCTACATGGCATCTCTCCCTGGCAGCCTCCCTCTCCCCTCTCCCCAGATCGCTCCTCATCTCGTAGCCCCGCCCATACTTTCTGCCTGGTTACTGGCCTGTCAGTATTTTATTCATCGACCAACAAGAGAACCATTACCCCACTCTTGGTCTTTCTTCTAGTTTAAAATCTTGTATTTGAGCTGCGTCTGAGACCTGTAACTTTTCATGGGCTCTCCATGTCATTTTCTTTCTCTCTGCACACTTCCCTCCTCAACGGCGGTGCCTTCTTAGCGAGATACAGGCTTCTTTGTGCTTTTAGTATTTTCACTTGAGATATTCCCAACCCTTTGATCGCCTGCTGACTGCGATGTTTGCTGTCAGCTATACCGAGGGAGGATCTGGTGCAGCTGGGTGCCACTCTGTCTGCCGAGTTCTTGACAGCATTATCAGGCCTACAACCAAAGGGCTCTTACAACCCAGGAACATGCAAATTTGTTCCTTTCTCTGAGAAGCTGTCACAGTTGGCATTTCCCAGCATAGCTGCAGAAAAGCGGGCGTGATGAAAGTCATTCCCCAGCAAGAGATGTAAAGCCATTGTTTTCCAGGCAGTCATTTAGAACACCTGAGCACCAGCGGGCTAGCCTTACAGCTAGACTTCGAATTTCCCTTTGCTGGGATGGCAAAGGGACTGAGTGTCCTCATCACAGGACGATCTGCCCGCTCCTGTGGTGACCATGGGAGAATAAACATCTGGTGTTCTCCTGTGTTGCTGAGGCTGTCGGGTGTGTCCCCAGCTGTATGTAGTTGCAGAACACAGCCTCCTGTAGCAGCCCTAGCCACAACGTTTCTGTCCCTCAGCAATGGCCCTTCCCCACCACCTGGCTTAATCCCTTTCTCTCAACGCTCAAACTGAAACCCACTGCAACATAGCTGGTAAGGAGGTTAACCCTGTGCAACCCATCTAACGACTAACAAGTGACTCGGTCTTAATTCTTTCCCCATATGAATTCTCCAGCAAGATCAGGGTTCTGGGCTCCCAGGAAGAGATTATGTGTCCTGAACCCTGTGTCACATTAGTATCCAGCATTACGAGTAGCCCTTGCTGGCTGCTGGCAGTGGGCAGTGTTTCAGGTGTCTCCCCAAATCTGTCATCAAGGGGACACATTGTTCTAGAAGGATGGAGACACCGATTACTTCAGCTCCGGAGGAAGTGAAACATGTTGAGATTTTTCTTTTAGTTTTTTAAAAGAGCTTTTGTGATAAAACAATGATAATATAAAATAGGACATTTGAAGTATTTTGAGCGTACAGTTCAGTGGCATTAACTATGCCTACGTGCTGCACAGCTATCGTCACCTGCTGGTTCCAGAGCGTTCTCATCATCCCTAACACAAACTCTGCATTCTTTCATTTCTGGAGTGGTACCCAGTGGCCCCGGGCATGCTGCTCACGTGCTCTGATACCCATGTGTGTCTCACCCTCCAAACAGGAGCCCTACACCTCACCATACACCAACAGCTCGCTCTCCAGCTCCTGCAGCAAGGCAGCCTCGAACACTGCTTTAGAAAGCCCCTCCCACTTCCGCCCAGAGACCCAGAGCTCTGAGATTGCCAGGGACGCTACTTACCTCTTGAGAGCCTGCTCATCTCAGACCAGGGAGTCTGCTCTGTGCCCTCTGCCACAGGTCCAGCTGTGCGATCTGGAACAGAAAGTGTAGGTGGGGGATGTTCCCTGCGGCTCCGGGGGGGGGGGGGAGACCACACAAAATCTTCTCCTTCTGCCCCAGAGAGAAAGGAAGCAACCGGGGCGAGGGTAGTGAGGGGCAGTGGTTAGTTACTCTTCTCTTCAATTTCCATTTTCTCTCCTTTCTAAGATTCAAGCTAGTGTGAGTGGGGCTGTTTCCACGGAGTGGGAATTCTGACTCATAAACAGCACTTATTGATGAATAGTGGAGACAGAGGTTTTGGCCTGCTTGCCTGTTTATTTCCAGACACTGTAATCCCTGCCTTGAACTAAATACTAAGGATGGATTTATTTATTTATTTATTTATTTATTTATTTATTTATTTATTTATTTATTTATTTAAAATGACATTAAGAGCAATAAAGCAGTAAGTGAGCACAGCGTGAGGCTTGTTTCTGAAGACAGGTACAGGAGTGCATGGGGTTCATCCTGTGGCCAGGGGAGGCAGGCAGAGCTCAGGAATTACATTCTAGCTCATTCTAGCTCAGCCACTTTCTGGGTCATAGTTTAAAACATTTGTTCCTAACTGGTTCAGGTTTTAATTTCTTTGCATGCAAAAAGTTATTTATAGACTGCTGCTCCCATATTAGATTAGCCGTAAACAATGACAGAATAACGTGTGTGTGTGTGTGTGTGTGTGCATATTCATTGATATAGACAGACAAACAGATAGATTTTTTTCTCTTCCCTCTCACTCTTGAGTGACTGGAAAGTTAGGATCCAAAACCAGCAGGGTTGTTTTTCCTGTTTTTGTTTGCCGGTCTTCCATCCCCTTTCCACTATGTGTGGGTAAATACTGTCTGCTTGTACTCATATTTTCTCTTGTAAGGGCTCCGGTCAGTTTAGATTTAGACCAGCAAAGGGCCTCATTTTTACCGAATCCCATATTTAAGAGCCCTGTCTCCAGATGTTTTGGCATACTTCAATACATTAATTTCTGGGTCTAAAACCCAGTCTATAACATCCCGAAACAGAGAAGGTGCTCAATAAACACTGGTTTTATTTGTCAAATCTCTCTGGACTTCCTGGCGCTCAGATAATGCTGTGTATGGACAGAGATCAAAAAGCAGAGCAAGTGGCCACCAGAAGAAGGTTCTGCGCTGAAGAGCAGCTGGGGTTCAGGTCCTGTCACGCACAGCAGGTGGCCCAACTCCACAAAAACAAGAAACAAAAACAAAAAACCTTCTGTTCTTTCTGATAGGAGGCTCACATACATATATAAAAACAAAAATAAACAAACCTTAAAATAAGTAAATAAATAAAAAAATGAATGAAAGAAAAAACCAAACAAGGCTGTACTGGGAATCGTTCCATTAGCCCAGGAAGGACCTGTGTGATTTCCCGGTGCTGGTGCCCACTGAGCTCTGGCGGTCCCATGTGGGGCGGAGATCTCACCACTGGCGTGGACGAAGTCGGGGTGGGGTGGGTGGGGTCGGGACAGGCAGCTCAGGGAAGCTCAGGGGCAAAGGGCACTCTCTCCGTTTGCTTACTAGTCAGCGGTTGATCGGGAGGGTGTACAATGTTCAGAGGGAGTGAACTTTAGCCTGGCGTCTGTTTTATTACTAATTTCATGTACTTTTCCGGTTCGGTCAGAGAACCCCAGTTTCTGGTTCCTTCTCTGAGATAAGGAACCCTGATGCTGGGCTCAGGGAGGGTGTAAGAGGATTACGTTTGGTAATCAGCCTGGATTGTCTTAGTTTGCATGTCTTTGCCCAGGACTGAGAGTGAAGCAGAAAGAGTCTGGGTCACAGATGGGGAGGCTGTGAAAGGAAGATTCTCCATCCCACTTAGCCACCGGCCCAAATGAGATTTCCATGCATAATTTGAACCTTCCAGAGGCAATTTACTTGTCTTCGTGTGTTCTTGTTTCCTGCTGCCTTTTACACATATTCACATTTTGTTGTTATGGTAAGACATATTCTCCCGGAAGTTATGCACTGAGACTTTTGTGTGGGAGAAAGATAAGAGCTTGAGGGCTTGGGCACCAATGCTGGCTTCCCTGAAAAAATGTGTTCTGGGGATAGAACTCCAGGCCTCCTGCTCACGGAGCAACCGCTCTATTGATTGACGTTGTATTGACCCTCTTGTGCTGCCTTACAAGTTGTATCCTTGAACCTTTCCAGCAGGTCTCATCTCCTGTGTTCATCACCTGCCAATAACCCACCAAATTATGAATGAAACCATCAATCGAGTCAATCTATCGACGAGGGAGACGCCCTCACGATGTTGCCGCTTACCCAAATATCATCTCTGAACATTGCTGTACTTTGGGAATCATATCTTGGGCAAATGAGCTTTGATAAATATTTCAGATCCAAACCACAATATCCCTTGATATTTAAGAGAGAAAATAATACAAAATGAAGCAAAAACAAGCAGACAAAAAGAAAAAATAATAGAATAGTGCAGAGCCACTACCAAGGAGCAGCCCCAAGGATTCATTGAGAACACTGCTGGTTTTCCTAATGTAACTGTGATTTGGCAAAACATTTTGGGACCAGAGATTATAATGTTTTCTTTCTTGTTTTTATTAATAATATAATTTAAAAATTTTACATGTCGATCCCGGTTTCCCCTCCC
Organism: Cricetiscus sungorus; assembly: GCA_030556225.1. Taxonomy (NCBI): domain Eukaryota; kingdom Metazoa; phylum Chordata; class Mammalia; order Rodentia; family Cricetidae; genus Cricetiscus; species Cricetiscus sungorus. The sequence continues at coordinate 55,782,724 of JANBXA010000741.1, read as the reverse complement.
TCCCTCCCTCCCTCTTACCCTCTTTCCCCCGTGGCATGCATCCTGGCCACCCTCCCTTCCCATCCCCCCACCCCCATTCCACTTCAAGGCTATTCTATCCAGGTTGGGTCATGTAAATCTGTCAGTCATTTGCGGTAGGGACCAGGACTTCTCTCCTGTCTCTAGGTTAAGGGGGTGTCCCTCCATGGGGGGTGTGTCCTTGGCTCCTGACAAGTGGATCACTCATTCATTGCTTTTGTGGATATTGATTTTTCTAACTGTTCTCTTGCTTTATCATCCCCTCCACAAGAAACAGCTGACTTCATAGATATTGCAAAAACAGAAGCCCAAGGGGTGCCTTCGAGTTTTATCCATTGCATCCCTTTGAGCACCATAGGACACTTTCCAAAGCCATGCCTTCTCTTATAGTCGTGAATAAAACCTTGTTCTGAGAAATGCCTGATGAGGTGTTTGTTTATTGTACAGACATGATAAAGTGTACCCAAGGCAGTTACCTTGTCATCATATGTGTACATAGTCCATGTTGTATTTTTGAAATATGTTTCTTTCTCAATTTTGTCTTAATAATTATGTGATTAAGGAAAAAAAAAGAAAGAAAATGCATTAAACAACAACAACAACAACAAAAGAAAAATAATAATGATAAATTCACACTTAGAGGTCAAGTGGGGGTAGATATAGCAACAGCAACAATAATTGTGGCGATAGTTTGAATGTATTTGGCCCGGTAATCTTACAGGGAGTGACACTATTAGGAGGCGTGGCTCTGTTGGAGGAAGTGTGTCACTGATGGGGTGGCTTTGCAGTTTCCTGTGCTCAGGATACTGCCCAGTGTGTTAGTTGACTTCCTGTTGCTTGAAAGATGTAGGACTCTCAGCTTCTTCTCCAGCACCACGTCTGCCTGCAGGCCATCATGCTCCCCGTCATGACAATAATGCACCAAACCCCTGAAACTGTAAGGGAGCCACTCTTATAAAATGTTTTCCTTATAAGGGTTGCTGTGGTTCCCCCCCCCCAACTAAAACAATTGTAAAAGAAAACAATAGAAGGCACATTATGAAACCCTGAAAATATGTCATCAGAAATGATGCCAAAATGATCAGGCAGTATTGAGAGTTTTCACTTTCTGAAGCTCTGGGAAAGGGAAATACCTGTCTATTGTGTTTTTGTCTCCAAATTATGAGGACAGTTACACTCATTGGAATTACAGCCACCCACTCTTTTGTATCTGGTATTTTCCTAAGGCTAATTGTTGTTATTGTTATCATTATCGTTTTGTGTGTTGTATGCATATGTGTGTACACATTGTATGCAGACATGCTAGCCTACACACATGAGGAGACCATGTGTATTTTCCATCATTCTCTATTGTTGTTTTTGAGACAGCTCTCCTGAAACTGGAGCTCACCTTTCGGCTAGACCATTGGGCCAGCAAGGCTCAGGGACTGCCTGCCTGTCCTATTGTCCACACACCGCGAGGTCGGCCCTGTATGTGAGTGCTGGGTGGGACTCCGAACTGGCTTGTCTGGCAAACGGTGTAGCCACTAATCCATCTCCATAGCCTTAGGATGAGGCTAATTCCAAGCAGCGATCCCAATCTGAGTTTTCTGCTACAAATTATCATGCTACAAAAGATAGGAATAATGTCTGTTGAATGATTAAAACTGAGCAAAATAAGCATACCCTACTCAGACATCAATCATGCACCAGACACAAGTTTAGTAAAGCGAAGGAGGTGGGAAGTGTGCCATCATCACCATCTCCAACCCAACACTTGGAAGCCATGCTCCCTACCCCAATTAAAAAACCCATTTCCAAAAGTAAACTGCATCCACAAGGTCTAAATACAACATCTCCCCCCTTTTTCCCAGTTAATTAATATATGACCCACTTACTATATTAGTAAGCAACCTAGAATGTCGTTCTTAGCGCTCCCCTTGAATTAGCCAAAACCACCCGGGGTTCATGTACTCTTCAGTGTGACCCCCACTTCTAACAATTTATCAGTCTAGTCTCTCCGTCACGTCCCATTGCGCACAGGTGCCGATGTTGAGAAATGATCGTACACAGTGCAACAGGCTGCGTGGATTCACTCTGTTTGGGAAAGATCCATGCACAGTTGTCCTCTGTGCCTTTTGAGAAGGCAGATGGTGAGCGATGATACCCCCCACGTGAAGATGGAATTTTATACATTTCCAGCATGCCGAAAATGCCCGGAGTACGCAAGGTACCTAGTAAACATTAAATAAGCCACGGATCTCAGCTTTGAGGACACGCCTCATCTTGATTGGCGGGTCAGTGTTGCAGTCAGGAGTATTCACAGCTGATGATGTCTCACCCCAGCAGCCTGCATCGCCTCTCTCTGGCCCTCTGCATCGGCGCTGTGCAGGAGAGGAGGAAAGGAGCCTCCGTTAACTCCAGCTTGGAGCTGACCAAATGTGTGACGTCTTCATCTTGCCATCGTGTTCTTGTGGGCAATCAAGACAAAAACAAATGCTTTCTGTAGCCCATGCATAGAATTAGGGTTTCCTGAGGCCGAGTCAAGGTCTCGGGGATCAGTGGCATCTTAGCTGAGTCAGGGCACGGAGTTCGCGGGCTCACTGGCAGCACTAGGCTGCAGTTTCCTGCCTGCGCTCTCTGGTGATAGCCCTCAGGTCCTTTTAGCAACACGCCTACTTGCTTACTTCAAGCCAGTGATGAAGAGTGCCAGGCACGGCTATCTCATGTGACAGAATCTCACGTCTGTTATGCCACAGCGCCTTTTTACTTCCTTCCACAGGTTTCGATTGGTTGAAAGCACATTATGGGAGTCTATCCTCCAAGGCCTGCACCTCCGAGTTGCAGCCCATTGTAAACAAAAGAAGCTTGGTCCCCAGTTGGTGGCGCTGCCTGGGAGGGACAGGCCACCTTTAGGAGGCAGAGCCTTGCTGAAAGTGGGAGTGGGGGCTGAGCATTTATAGCCTGACCTTAGTTTCCACCCTCCCTCCCTCTCAGCTTTGGTGCGTGTATGAAAATGTGGGCAGCCACTGTTCTGCTCCTGCCACCATGATTTCCCTGTCACCATGCCTCCCCATCCTGATGTACCCTGTCACTCCGGAGCCATAAGCCAAATCAACCCTTCCTTCCTTAGATTGCTTTTGTTGGGGTGAACAGGGAAGTGACCATCAAGACCGCGAGGCCAGCAATCAATTAATAACCGGGGGCTGCCTCTTCCCTTTATTGTCCCACCTTCACCTTCAGAGCCTTCTTGCTGCTGAAGCTTCAGTCCCCCCAGGCTGCTCTCCCCGAGGACCTGTATCCTGGCAATTTCTTCCTTCCTTTTTTCTTTTTTCCCCTGAAGTTTCAACTCTCAGCCTCATCTTCAGGGTTCACATAGCAGCACGGCCCATCCTTACTCATCCCCAAGGTCACCCTGTTGCTGCTTCTAGCTGGGGGAGGGAGGGGATCTTTCCTCCTTTTTCTCATCCTGTTTGCTCCCATTTCGTGCTTCTAGCTTTGAACATTTCCCCACCTTATTCACAGGAGATTTTCTTTTTTCTTCCAGACGTTCCCTGTGGGCACCGTTGATTCCAAAAATCCTGCTGGAGCTCATCTCTTTGTAAAGATGTGTATTTCACAGAGCTGAGCTTCCCTGCATGGCTCTGCACTCAGATTTAGACCTTAGCTTGCAATAGACAAGTGCGTGCCTGTATATACGCTCATGTACCATGTTGGTGGGTGATGCGGGAAGCTGAAGCCAGGGCCTCACGAGTGAGGCCAGCTCTCTACCCAGCATCTGTACAATTATCAGTGATTTTCTGCAATTTGTTAAGTTAAATCCAAGTTAAGGTCCAGAGTTTCCGTTTTTTGGTAACCGGCAAATACTGAGCCTGAAGGATGCCTCTGCCGTTTCCAGGGCTAGTTGTTATCTAGGAAGAGGAGGACACTGGCTTTGAAAACTTGGTTGCATAGCTTACTGAGTGTTCTTAGTAACTTTAGAAGCCGCACGTGAATTCCAGGTGCACAGCCCAGCTGGGGCTGGGTGTCAGGGCCAGTGTCACAGATGTGTGACCGGTGTGGACATGCTGTGGTTCACAGAGGGTTAATGTCCCCCAGCAGCCCCTGGGTTATGATTCAATTGGAAGCTGGAAGGACCTTTAGGAGGTAGGGCTTAACCCAAGGGAATTTCGGGACCATAGCTGCACATCTCTTATGGCACTCTGGTTCAAGCCGTGAGCGCGTATGTAGCTTGCATAGCCGAGCGGCTGCTCTCCAGCACCTGCATCGGAGGCCCGAGTTTCCTCTGGGAAGCTCTGTTGTCGCCAAATTTCTTGGTGATTCTTTCTTTAAACTTGTACTGTAATATAAAGTCTGATGGGACAACCTAATCCACAAACAGAGGCTAGCTACAGAATACCCGTGTCTGTTGTTCCTCGTGTGGCATGAGCAGCGCCCCATGGACACAAAGCTATAGCGGGTATATGTAGCTTGTATGTTTTCCGCCAGCCCGCCCGCTGCTAGTCTGGTGTGCCGGCCCCCAAATAACACACTGAGACTCTGTATTTGATACAATCCTGTTGGCCAGTTACCATTACTGTTTATGGGCTAGCTCTGTCTTAATTATTAACCCATTTCTACTTATCTAAGTATTTCCACGTGGTCATCTTATCGGCAGCCCCAGCATCTTGCTTTCTCCAGGCTCTACATCCTGACTCCTCCTTACCACTTCCTCTTTCCTCCTTGTCTCCTAGCCCCACCTATCTTGCTTTCTCATTGGCCCAACAGTGCTTTATTAATTAACCAGTATGAGAAACATATTTACAGAATTACATCTCCCATCAGGTATACTGGTGTGCGGGAGTTTCGTGCGATTTGGAGAACCAGTGAGTGCATTCCTCCCAGGATGAGAGGGTAGAGCAGCCAATGTCCCCAGGGCCATGCTTCCACGTGACTGAGAAGTTGCTGGCAACCAGCGATGACAAAAACACAGAAGATCGCTGGACAAGCTACCGTATCCCCTCTTACATCACTTCCCCATTAGTCAGTAACTTCCTCTCAAGACGACGGCTGAGCCAGAAAGAGCAAAGGAGAAACCTGTGTGTCTTCCTCCTTTAGTTTGTCCCTTCTCTCCGGAGCCTAAGGTAGGATGAAAGGGACAGTGCCTAGTGTGCCGCGGGCAGTGTTACAGGGCTCTGGCAAGAGCAGGGTTCATGTGCATGGACAAACTCTCATAAATTAAATGCAGCTGCATTTTCACATAAAGAGGGAAGCACACAACAGAAACATGATAATTAAATTCATCCTGATACTTTATTTTGTCACACACTTCCTTAAGTAGCACATTAAAAATCAGTTATGATGACGGAGTATAAAAAAACGTGAAAAGTTTATCGTAGCTGCCTGAACACACATATGTTGTATACAGCTCCCTCCTGGGAGCTCTGTAACACCCCTGTCTGAAGAATATTCTCTCTGTAGAACACACTACAGATTCCTTTGCCTTTGGGGACAATGCGCGGTAACTATGCAGTGACAGAGAAGCTTGCTAGCTCGTCAAATATCACTGACAAAAAGTATGAACAGCTGAGCAAAAGGCTACAGAACAGGCTGTAGAAGGGACACTTGTTCGGTGGGAGAGATGAGCTGGGAAAGTTGAGAGCGGCAGTGTGAAACTCTGCTGGGACAAGACCGTCAGGAGACGGTCCTTCATGCTCACTCATGCAAGCCTGAGGGCCGTGGAAGGCACCACATCTCCCCAATACATTCCAACGAGTAGGCGAGTTTTCATGGGTGGAATCTGCAAATACCACATGGAATCTGTGAATACCGTGTATGAAGAATACCAAGAAGAAAGTACAAAACAACAAACAAAAATCCGCACTTAATGTTAGCACTTGATGCACTGTTCAGACCACCAAAGTTTGATCTGAAAGTTAACAACATTACACCAATGGTTGGATGGCACGAGAGTCCTCATCAGAGCACGTGCAAGAGGAAATCCCTTTCGTTTTGTTCAGTTCAGTCACCAAGACTCGCAATTAAACTGACAAGAGGCAGGAGTAAAAGGCTAAGAAAAGGGTGCGGTTCCATCTGGAAGGGCCACTCGAGTGAGCACTTGGATGCTCTTCTAGAGAACGCTGAAGGGTGGCTGTGAGCCAAGGAAGATGCTCCGCTCTTAGGTAAATCGTGAGAAGGCGTCAAGCTGGCTGTGTGTGAGGCTGTACAGACAAGAGCGCTGTTTCTCAGAAGGCACAGGGGACAGCCTTGCAAAGGGCAACCCATGTCACACTTACAATGGGAAAAGGGAGGCAGGACAGCCATCCACGTCTGGAGTGTCTCGGTTACCTCTGTCTTCAGGTACGGTTTGGGATGATGTACTCTGATCTCCTGCTCGTGAAACCAACACTTGAACTGGGGGAGCAAAGGTTAGTGTTGCCGTCAGTGCGGGAGAGCATGAAGCCGCCTGCCTGATAGAATCGGCCAGTACACATCATTAGCACATCCTTCGAGAAGAAGATAACTAAGGCACGGATGTGGATGCGGTTTTCAGAAAACTGGGGAGTATATGACCGTGCAGAAGACGGTTCTAGAATTCATCCTTAGTGTTGATTCCAAATTTGAATGAATGGCAGGAGGAACGGGTCTGGGTTGTGGCTCCTTGGCACGGCTCAGCGGAGAGTTCCCAGTTTCTCTCTCTCCTCCTTGCTGCCGTGTAGATCAGAAATTAGGTTAAGGGCCTGGAGCTGTGCACCCCCACCCCCACGCGTCACTGCCGTGTTCCAGTTGGGATACCAAGTGACGCGTTTCCTATGGCCTCTCATATTTACATCATTTTTGTTGACCCTTCCTCCTTGTTGTTTTTCATCCCTCTGCCCCTATTGTACCCTCCCATTCCCAATATACCTTTTCCTGCTTTCAGATCGTGTGTGCTCACTTCCTCCCCTACCGTGGACCCCTTTCACCCCTTCCCACATCCACACACATGAATCAGAGGCTGTGGTCTTCTTAACGATCACCAGGTAAGCTGACTGGCTCCATCCAAAAGGACTCAGGGGTACTTAGTTTATCTTCATTTTTCTGGCTTTGCCACAGTGGCGATGTCAAATTTCCCCTTCTGTTGTAATTTAAAAAAACAAAACAGAAAACAGCTTGCAAGAGAAAGATGCCATGTGACAAGGTTCAAGCAGAGGGTTTTTGTTGTTGTTTTGCTTTTTTTTTTTTAGGGACAGAGATCATAAAAAGAGGAAAGGGGATGGGGAGACCTGTCTCCAGAGATAGGAGCAGCAGGAGAAAGGAGAGAGGGGGGAGGAAGGGACGGAGGGAGGGAGGGAGGGAGTGAAAGGAGAAAGAGAGAGGAGGGAGGGAGGTGGGCGGGGCCTCTTTAAAAGGGAACAGGTGGTGCTCTCAGTGGCTACAGCTGAGGGCGTGTCCTGTCAGAACCCCAAGGAGATGCCTGAACACTAACACCTTCAATATTTCTTGCTGCTTAATTAAGAAATGCCCCCGCATTTTCTCTCTGTTAGTTTTGAGCAGGTTAGGAAGCAAAAGACATTTAACAGATGCTAAGGAATTTTGCCAGTGATTTAAGGATTAGGTGAATGCCTCTTTGAGAGATTCTGGGTGTTTCCTGGCCACCTCAGCAGGAGTCGGAAAGAATGTAATAACTGATAACTTAGTGAAGGCCCAGAAGCTTTGGCAGTGAACGCCGGCCCAGAGAGTTATTGCTGATTAAAAGGCATTCACATCTTTAAGGTTGAATCAGGCAGTGTAGGCCAGCAGGACAGAAACGTTTTTGTCTTACGCTTGTTAATAGAAAGTTCCTGTTCATTAAGACATCCTGACCAGCTGGAAGACAGACATGACCTGCTCCCCTCAAAAAGCCAGACATGGCGTTGTCAGCGTTGTAGGTGAAAAGACAGCGTAAATCCAGTCCAGGTCTGCAGCTGGGTAATTACTGTGGCCACCTGGCAGCGTGTTCTCTGCCCGAACTCACACCTCCCTTGTGTTTTAAGAGCTCACAGGGCATCTTGCTAAGCCACCTAATAAAGGATTACTTTAAAATGCCACCTAGCAAGCAGTTTAAGACTGCCTTTGTCTTATAACACAGTGTCACATGTGGTGAGATGGCCGTCCTTGTAAAACAAAAGTCTTTTATTCTATTTTTTAATTAAATTAGACAAGCTTTTTTTTTTTTTTAAAAAAAAAACATGTAAATCCCAGTTCCCTCTCCCTCCCCTCCTCCCATGCCTCCCCAAGAACCCCATACCCCATCCCCTTTCTGCTCCCCAGGGAGGGTGAGGCCTTCCATGGGGATCTTGAAAGTCTGTCATATCATTTGGAGCAGGGCCTAGGCCCTCCCACATGTGTCTACGCTGAGAGATTGTCCCTCCATAGGGAATGGGCTCCCAGAGTCCATTTGTATACTAGGGATTAATACGGACCCACTCACCAGAGGCCCCTTAGACTGCCCAGTCCTCCTAACTAACATCCACATTCAGGGAATCTGGGTCGGTCCTGTGCTGGTTTCCCAGCTATCAGTCTGGGGTCCATGAGCTCCCCCTTGTTCAGGTCAGCTGTCTCTGGGGGTTTCTCCAGCCTGGTCTTGACCCCTTTGCTCATCATTTCTCCCTCTCTGCAACTGGATTCCAGGAGTTCAGCTCAGTGTTTAGCTGTGGTGTCTGCTTCTGCTTCCATCAGCTGCTGGGTGAAGGCTCTAGGATGGCATATAAGGTAACTATCAATCTCATTATCGGGGAAGGGCATTTCAGGCAGCCTCTCCACCATTGCTTAGATTATTAGTTGGGGTCATCTTTGTAGAGATCTGGACATTTCCCTAGTGCCAGATTTTCTTTAACCCTATAGTGGCTCCCTCGATTATGGTGTCTCTTTTCTTGCTCCCCTCTATTCTTCCCCCCACTCAATCTTCCCGCTCTGACATATTCTTCTCTCCCCTCCTCTTCTCCCCTTCTTTCTCCTGACTGCCTCTCCACTCACTGCCCCACCCTCTGCTCAGGAGCTTTCGCTCCTTCCCCCTTCTCCAGGGGACCAAGTCTGTTCCTCTTAGGGTTCTCCTTGTTTCCTAGCTTTTCTGGCAGTGTGGATGTGGGCTGGTGATCCTTTGCTCTATGTCTAAAATATGAGTGAGTACATACCGTGTTCTTCTTGTTGTGACTGGGTTACTTCAGTCAGGATGGTTTCTTCTGGTTCCATTCATTTGTCTGAGAATTTGAAGATTCCACACACACCCCCACTGAATATTACTCCATTGTGTAAATGCACCACATTTTATCCATCTATTCTTCAGTTGAGGGGCATCTAGGTTGCTTCCTGGTTCTGGCTATTACAGATAATGCTGTTATGAACATAGCTGAACAGATATCTGTGATGAATGTGCATCTTTTGGGCATATGCCTAAGAGTGGGATTGCCGGGTCCTGTGGTGGACTGACTCACATTTTCCCGAGGAACGGCCATGCTGATCCCCAATGCCTGTAGGAGTTTGCACTCCCACCAGCAGTGGAGGAGTGTTCCCCTTTCTCCACATCCTCTCCAGTGCGGGGGTGGGGATGGGGTGGGGGTGTCATGCCTAGGCAATTCCTCCCTCAGAGGAGAGGACCGAGGAAAGTTGAGCATGCTGTCCACCCGTCCCCCAGCCCTTGTCCACGGCAAGGACAGTTAGATGTGGCAGGGAGCCTGGTCAGGGCAGCAACTCACTTTATTGACCTGAACACATGTTTAAGTAGGCCTCAGAGTCGGGACAGGGCTTCAGAGGGAGAAGTTTGATGATAGTGGATGGAGAGATTAATGAGGGCCAATAGCGTTGTCTTTAATCACCAGTTACCAGGCAGAGGTTACTTTCCTTTGCGCCCGGCTAAATCATAGCTATACGGAAGTGCAACCAGAGAAAGGTCTCCAGAGGCTTGGATCGTGCCTTTAGGGCCGATGTCCCTACATCTCCCCTTTTTGTTTTAACAGTGCTCCTCCTGAATGGGTCCCTGTCTTGGGCTGACCTCCGGCTGAGGAGTACTTGCCTGTCATGGGGTAGCACATTAGCTGGGATATTAGTTAGAGCTTTCCTGTCAGAGCCTGTCTTAGATTGTGCCAAATCCATTGGGGTCTTGGGCCAGCTGAGGGGTAGAGGGGCAGATACTGGGCACCCCAGACGGGAGAGGGTTCCATTGCTGATAGGCCAGCCCCCAATTCAGGTTCGAGCTCTCGGGATTCGAGCCTCTGATCCAGCGCTCGGACCTGTTGAATCCTGACGGACTCAATCCTCTGCTGGGTGAACTGCGTAATTTTATTAAAAACGCAGGGCCCGAAAGTGAGGATAAGAAACAGAGTGAGGAGGGGGCTGTGGAGTCTGGTCCTGAGAGCTGTGCCTCTGTTTCCCCCCTAGGAAAGAATAAAGACATGGGTGATGCTGCTCTTCCTGGTGTTGGTGATGGATGGAGGATTTGGAAACCCACATGACGCCAGAGCTATCCCGGCCAACCGGATGGAGAAACCCTGTGACTGCCAGGGTGGAACGCGCTCAGTATCTCCCTCTAGTGGGATTGTGGCACTAAGATAGCCGCCAACCTAATTGACACCTCTGGGTCCCTCTCTTCTTCGTCTAGCAAATGGGTATGCATAAAGAAGCTCGAGATTATCCCCCAGGTCAGTGGGAAGCCAGGGCCCTGTCCTGGCACTGCTTTCTATCAAACAATGTGTTCAGTCTACTATGGCATGGCCCAAATGTGCACCCTTCATTCCATTCAAAAGACTTACTGGATTGGGGGTCTGAATAGGGCAGCCTCCACAGGCGAGAGTGTTTGGATTGCGAGAGATGGAGGGCGTGCCCCGCCCCTTGCTTTGGGATGGTGGGTGAAACATCTGCTGCGAACTTGCTCCCCCTATCTGTTATCCAGATAGAGGGGAGTTCAACATGAGTTGGAGAACAACAAGTTAATAAAAAGATAGAACAACCTGGTTTGGTTCAGTACCCAGAGCTTAGTCATCACCCTATTGCCCTCCCTAAAAATCAGTTGATTTGGCCCTCCACCCCCATACAGAGTTCCTTCTACAAGTGGTCTTTGCCTTACTGAATCACATGACTCTATCCCTTGAGGAGAATTTCCAGCTTTGCCTCCGAGTCAGAGCTCCCCGGGCCACTTGGAACGGTTATCAATGACACAGCTACAGATGCCCAGGCTACCCTAAAGAATTGCTCAGCCACATTCCCCACCCCATCTAATGTCTCCTTCTGGAGCAGGCATTGGGCTCCACCTTCCCCTAACACCTCCAGCATGGACGCTGGGTTTATTCATCCCTCCTTCTGCCACTCGAATGCAACTGAGCCCAGTGCTCAATGGTACACACTCATCTACATAGAAAGTTCTCTCTCCAGTTGATCAATGATATAGAAGCCGAGTCCAGTACCATACTTGATCTCCAGAAACAGCTAGACTCTCTGGCTGATGTGGTCCTTCAAAACAGGAGGGGCTAGAGCTACTGATGGCTGAAAAAGCAGGCATGTGCTTATTTACAGGAAAAATGTTGCTTCTACGCTAATAGATCGGGAATCATTCAGGATAAGATCAAAGGGCTTCAGGAGGACTTGGAGAGGAGATGGTGGGGCCTCCAGGACAACCTGCTGTGGACTGGCGTACACGGCTTCCTGCCCTACCTTCTCCCCTGCCTTCCCCTCCTCCTCCTTCTCCTCCCTGTATGATTAATAAGATTACACAGATCACCCACCAGCAGCTAGAGTCAGTAAAACTTCATCCGGTCAAAGTTCATTGTCATAGGCTCACTACTCAGGAACCAAGCTCCTCATATCATATGACTAGCCACCCTCATATAAGCGTCCCTCCCCTGCCCTCCACCTGGCCAGTGACGGGTGAGATCGCAGATAAGTTGGGGCACCCTAAGACAGGTCATGGAGTGGATTCTCTACAGGCTGGATACATGGTACCCAATGACTGGTAAGTTAGCCAATGGGGGACAACCTAAGGCAGGGGCCACCATTTCCACCGTTCTTACAAGAGAAAAAAGGGGGGGGGAGGATGTTGGGCCAAAAGAGGCATGGGTGCAAGGTCTACTGGAGTTTCCTGAGCGTGGCTAAAGTTTGGCAACCTGTCTTTAGCCTGTAGCCTCCACTCAGCGAGGCCGGATATAAGATCGCCCCCTGCCTAGCTAACAGCTAGCTCGTTGGAATATATTGGCCCTTTCTCTTCACCTTACCCCATCCTAAGATTCCCACCCCCTACCTCAACCCTATGCACGTCCTTGCTTGATGCAATCAGCTGAGTTCCTGCCCTGACCAGGCTCCCTGTCACATCTGATTGTCCTTGCTGTGGTCATGCGCTGGGGAACGGGTGGGCAGCTCGCTCACCTTTCCTCTGCCCTCTCCTCTGAGGGAGGAATTGTCAAGGGACGACCCTGCACTCCAGTGTAAACTGTCCTTGGTGTTTCTGATTTTAGCCATTCTGACAGGAGTGAGATGGTATCTCAGAGTCGTTTTAATTTACATTTCCCTGGTGGCTAAGGATGTTGAGCACTTTCTTAAATGTCTTTCTTTCAGTCATTTTAGATCCCTCTATTAAGAAATCTCTATTTCTGCACCCCACTTTTATTGGATTGTTTGGTGTTTTGGTGACTAGCCTCTTGAGTTCTTTGAATATTTTGGAAATCAGTCCTCTGTCAGATATGGGGTTGGCGAAGATCTTTTCCCAATCTGTGGGCTGCTGTTTTGCCTTGTTGACTGTGTTCTTTGCCTTACAGAAGCTTCTCAGTTTCAAGAGTTCACATTTATTAATTGTTGATTTCAGTGTCTGTGCTACTGGTGTTTTGTTCAGGAAGTGGTCTCCTGAATCAATTTGTTCAAGGGTACCTCCCACTTTCTCTTCTAAGAGGTTCAGTGTGGCTGGATTTATGTTGAGGCCTTTGATCTGTTTGGACTTGAGTTTTGTGCACGGTGGTAGACATGGGTCTCTCTGCATTCTTCTACACACCAGCATCCAGTTATGCCAGCATCATTTGCTGAAGATGCTTTTTTTTTCCATTGTATACAATTTAAGCTTCTTTGTTAAAAATCAGGTATTCACAGGAGTGTGGGTTAATAACAAGGTTTTCAATTCAATTCCATTGGTCTACCTGCTTGTTTTTGTGCCAATACCAAGCAGATTTTAGGACTACATCTCTATAATAGAGCCTGAAGTCAGGGATGGTGATGCCTCTGGAAGTTGCTTTATTGTACAGGTTGTTTTGGCTATCCTGGGTCTATTGTATTTCTATATAAAGGTCAGTGAAGAATTGTGTTGGGATTTTGATGGGGATTGCATTGAATCTGTAGATTGCTTTGGGCAAGATTGCCATTTTTTACTATGTTTATCCTACCTATCAAAGAGCATGGGAGATCTTTCCATTTTCTGGTATCTTTTTTAATTTCTTTCTTTAAAGCCACAAAGTTCTTGCTATACAGGTCTTTCACTTGTTTGGTTAGAATTATCCCAAGATATTTTGTGTTATTTGTGGCTATTCTAAAGGGTGACGTTTCTCTCTGCTTTCTCAGCCCCTTTATCATCTGTATATAGTAGGGCTACTGATTTTTTTGAGTTAATCTTGTATCCTGCCACTTTGTTGAAGGTGTTTATCAGCTGTAGGAGTTCCCTGGTAGAGTTTTTTGGGTTGCTTATGTAAACTATCATATCATCTGCAAATAGTGAAAGTTTGACTTCTTTTTTTTTCCAATTTGTATCCCCTTGATCTCCTTTTGTTGTCTTATTGCTCTAGCAAGAACTTCAAGTACAATATTGAAGAGATATGGAGAGAGAGGGCAGTCTTGTCTTGTTCCTTTTAGAGGAATTGCATTGAGTTTCTCTCCATTTAGTTTGACGTTGGCTGTTGCTTTACTGTATATTGCTTTTATTATGTTTAGGTATTCCTGTTATCCCTGATCTCTCCAAGACCTTAATCATGAAGGGATGTTGGGTTTTGTCAAAGGCTTTTTCAGCATCTAGTGAGATGATTATGTGGCTTTTCTTTTTTAGTTTGTTTATGGTGGATCACATTGATAGATTTTCATATGTTAATCTATCCCTGCAACCTAGGGATGGAGCCTACTTGGTCATGGTGGACGATTTCTCTGATGTATTCTTGGATTCAATTTGCCAGTATATTATTGAGTATTTTTGCATCAGTGTTCATGAGGGATATTGGTCTGTAGTTCTCTTTCTTAGTTGTGTCTTAGTGTGGCTTGGGTACCAAGGTGATTGTAGTCTCATAAAAAGTGTTTGACAATGAGCCTTCTGCTTCTATTTGTGTGGGATGCTTTGAGGAATATGGGTTTTAGCTGTTATTTGAATTTCTGGTAGAATTCTGCACTAAAACCATCTGGCTCTGACCTTTTTTTGTTGGAAGACTTTTGATGATTGCTTCTATTTCATTAGGGGTTACATATCTGTTTAAATTGTTTATGTGTTCTTGATTTAATTTTGGTAAGTGATATCTTTCCAGAAAATTTCTTTAAATTTTTGAGTTTTGTGGAGTACAGATTTTCAAAGTATGACTTGAAGATTCTCTGGATTTCCTCTGCGTCCATCAAAATCTTTTAAAATAGTATTTATTGAATGCCTTTGGCAGACACACAACCACTAATGCAAGCTGCTCCTAATAGAGCGTCATTAGGCAGCTGTCTTCAATATTTGTGGGAAAGGCCCGTTCAGCAAGAAACACATAGTTGGGTAACACAGTGCAAAGGGCAACATCCTTGTCTCACTCTGGCCTCTTTGGGTGAGAACAGTCCTTTCACAACCTAGCAACTTTGTGAACTCTCAACACCGTCTCTACTATTTGGCCAGGGAATCATGAGCTAGGTGATCGCATGCAACATAGCAGCCCAAAGTAGCCCTACGGGGAACAATGGCATTTACCTTAATGACCTTGGCTTTGGAGATGGCCAGACTGGGTTAATGACGTCTCAGGGGGATGTGGAAAGAGAGCATCCTTGTAGGGGAATGAGGAAATAGAGCATCCTTGTAGCCCTGGAGGATGTGAGGCATGCCAGACTCCTTCTTGTCATCGTCACTAAACATTAGAGTGGCCTTTTCCTCCTCTGTTCCTTGCCAGTCCTCTCAGTCAAACAGCCCCACAGTGCTGGGCAGCAATATCCTGGGGACTTCAGAAGCAGAGAAGGTGTCGCTACTGACACTTTGAAAACGGAGTGTGGTCCATGGGTAATAAAGAGAGGACATGTAACAGGGAAGTTATAATTCAACCAAGAGGCTGTGTGAGCCCATTCACAGTCAACACGAAGCTCCTGTGGTATTGCTAGGCATTATCAAGGCCTTAACACGGGATAGAGCCTTGCTTATCAGTGGTGTCCTGTATGCTTCATAGAGCATGGGGAATAGAGGTTAAAACCTAGCTCCAGGTCCACAGATACTCACACACACACATATGTGGCTCTGGGCTCCTCCTCCATGAGGAGGAGAGCCTCCTCAGACCCCACCTTCTGGGAATGGTCAAGCACATGGGACGAGACGGTTGCTAACAGTGATTCATCTGCCTCATCTTTAGTGCAGCATGCAAGTGAGGTCATTGTTGCCAAAGTAGCCTTTTCCTTTCCTCTATGCTTCCTCAGAGAGGGCAGAGAGCATCCTCTCTGTTCTCACTCAGAGAACACACCTCCCCAGGGAAGCATGTCTGCTCCCAGCTCTACTGACTTTACCCTCTTTTGGATGCCATCTTTATCTACTTGGGACATAGGTAAGAAATTTAGCTTATCCGTGCCTTAGCGTCCTCTTCCAATTAGAACAATAACAGCTATTCTTTTTTGTTCTTTTTACAATACTTTATTTTTACATTTATTTATTTATTGAGACAAGGTCTCACTGTGTAGTACTGGTTAGCCTGGAACTTACTATGTAGACCAGGTGCATTAGTCAGAGTTCTATACTGGAACAATTTATAGAATGGAGACTTGGATGCATAGACACACACACACACACACACACACACACACACACACACACACACAATCACTGGAGAAAGGGAGAGATTTATTGGAAAGACTTACAGGCTATGGTCCACCCAGTCCAACAAAAGCTGTGTACCAATGGAAAGTCCAAGAATACAATAGTTGTTTAATTCATTAGGCTGGATGTGTCATCTGATCTTAGGCTTTAATGCTAGTGAATGAATAGACTTGCCAGTGAGTATGAACAGAGAGACAGACAGACAGACAGACAGACAGACAGACAGACAGACAGACACACACACACACACACACACACACACACACAGAGAGAGAGAGAGAGAGAGAGAGAGAGAGAGAGAGAGAGAGAGAGAGTGCACAGGCACTTCCTTTTTCCATGTCCTTTATATAGGTTGCCAGTGGAAGGTGTGGGCCAGACTGAAGGTGGATTTCCCACTTCAAAAGATCTGGATTAGAAGTGGGTCTTCCCGCTCCAAATGATTTAATTAAGAAGAAAATCCCTCACAGGTGTGCCTAGCCACCTGGGTTTTAGTTAATTCCAGATGCAGTCAAGTTAACAACCAAGAATATCCACCACATTGTAGCTTCAAACTCACAGAGATCCTCCTGCCTCTGCCTTCTACGTGCGGAGATTACTGATGTGCGTCATCACAGCTGGTGAACGCTGCCTTTTTAGGAGGAGATGAATTAATTCATATATGGGACAGCACAGTTCCTAGGCGTTGTTATGGCGCTGCTTACAGGTGTTAGGACTTTCTCTCTGATGAGAGGGAACATGTACGGATGAATTATCATCTTCCTAAACTAACGCCAGAGTGCAGGCTCTGAATAATTAAATATATTTGAGGGGGATTTCCACTCACATCTCATCTACTGTTGCAAACTCTAGAAGAAACTGCCATCTCTATTCTGTAGACCATGCAAATGTACACGTTCGTGTCCAACTGATCCTTCAAAAGAAATCTCCAGGAATAGGTGATCTTGCAGAACAGTGCCTGAAGCACACTATGAGGGGATGAATGATTTAAACAAATGGTTATTTTATATGCTGGGCATCCGCAGGTAACACTCTTCATATCACACACATCATTCTGGATGATAAATGGAACGCCACAAGGGCTTCATTATCCCAACGCCAGCATCAGATGGGAAATGTTGCCAGTAGCTTTTTAGAATTGATAACCAAATGGACACAGTTCTAAAATGCCTTCCTCTAAGTCGAAATGGACTGTGGCTGGGGAACTCGATGCCTGTTATTTCCTCGCATTTTTCCCTACTGTTTTGAGGGGGGAAAGAAGGGAAGTTGGGGAGGTTACAGTAATGCCTTAAAAAATGACTGATACCATCTAATGCAAATCTCATATATCATGTGTGCTATGCCAAGACACAGAAGAATTCTGGTATATGTGGCCAAATCAAAAACACAGGTCAATCCTACATGTGACTTAAAAGAAGAAAGAAAGAAAATGTCTACGTTGGCCTGGTCTTGCTAAGATTGGCGAGTAAGAAAAGTGGAATTCAAATTATCTCTCTCTACAGCGGCAAATGGGTCAAAACACAACCGTGTGTAAGCAGCAGTTGCTGGGTGTGTTGTTTACTGATGATGCCCAGGAAAATGGCTGAGGTGCAGGAAGACCACTTCCTGGGGTCCCGTTCCAAGTTCAGTCCGTTCTAGGGTGAAAGCATGCTCAAGTCTAGTGCCACGCATTTGTGGCTCAAGAATGGTGTCTTTGATAATAGCAGAGCTCATTTTGGGTTCTTGATTTTAATTCCATTTTTTTTCAATGCAGCAAGTAGGCAGAGTGCTTGCAAGCTCAGGGGGTGAATTATGATTAAGATTACCTAGTCTGCTTCAGTTGGGCAACTATCTGAAAAACTATGAGGAGCTATATGCATGCGAGTATAATTTGACTTTTGTAGATGGGCATTATTAAGCCTTGAGTTGAACTTAACAATTTATCATGCAAGCTAAAGACTTATGGAGAGTGAAAGAGATGCTGTCATCCATTACACTGGGATAGAAGCAGGGTCTGGCAAAGTCTGGGACACATTGGCTTCTGACCACTTTGTGAGTTGATATGAATATCCACGCTCTGTATCAACATTCCTTTGAGATTTTTTAATTGGTTTACCTTACTGTGGGTGTCTTTCCTTGGAGAGGTGATGCTCATGATGGAGGGCAGATTTCTATTCTACCTCCCTTTTAACTCCTCCTATGCCATGCCGAGTGGGACCTTCCTGCCCCCAAGACACAGGAGAGTGACCACATGCTTTTCCAGAGGAAGGAAGATTCCAGGCGTGGGGAAGCTACTGTCATGGTTTCCAGAAAAAGCCATTTTTGTTTACCCATCTTTCCCAACTCAAGCTCTCTGCCCAAATACAGATTACTTGGCATATAGATTTCCTTAAAAGAAAACAAAACAAAAAACCACTTTACTCTTAAAAACAACAACAAAACACATGTATAAATGCTAGGTTTATCTGTGGCTCCATTAAAATAGTGTCCAAATGGTGATTTACATGAAATACAGACAAATAAAACATTACAGTTATTCCTGCATTATTAACAAGACTTTAATAGCATCTTTACATGAGACTTCATCGCTGGCTATAACCTGGGGCATCTCGTTTTTCACACACGGTGTACTAGAACCCACAATGTGTGATTCACAGGTGGCAATGAGTGGGAAAGCTGGGGTCTTTCTGCCTGAGTCAGCCTCACGTTTGGTGACCGGGTTCCTGTTGCTGAAAGGCTGTGTTCAGTCCCACACTCCAGGAAGAGGCTGCTAGGAACCAGAATAAGGCAACGTCCAATTGTCAGGGTTTGAGTGGCCCGAGGGCAGGGAGGGAAGGAGAAAAGAAGGTGAAGCAAAGCCAGGTGAGGAGATGGAGGCTTTGGTGCCAGGTTCTTTGCTCTGTGTGGCCAAGAGAGGAACTCCTGCCCAAGTCAGGGACACGTGCCAGGGGGCCCGAAGGAAGACGAATGTGAAATTTCTCTTTGCTATGAGCTGAGTTTTACTCAGATAGGGCATGCTGGTTTTGTAGACAGCATGTTTTTGTAGACAGCTGGGTTTGTAGACAGACAGAGAACCAGTCTGGTTTTGTAGACAGATCTCTCTTTAACTAGACAGCCCATTTCTGAATGTCTAAAGAGACAAGTTCAAGGCGGCCACGGCCACCAGCATCAGGCCTCAGCTGCACAGGTCTTTGGTGTGGGAGTCTTCCACAGCGGTCAGCAAGGGCGCTGTGCCAGATTCCGGTGCTGACTGCCTGCTCAATTGTTTACATCTCTACCTTGAATCATGGTGGCGAGTAAGACCGATGAAAGGCAGAGTCCCTGGATCAACAAGGCACAGTACAGAATTTACCTTTTTCCTGGATGTGATGATGCCTAGACCACACTGACAGGCAAGGGGATGAAGACTTTATGGATTTCTTGTCCAAGCTTCATCGTTTGACTCACAGCACTTGTGACTTCAAAGGCGTGAAAGCACCTGGGATCTTCAGTCTCTTTACTTCATATTTTAATTAAGGGAAAAGTTTAAGAGAGAAGGCCGGTAAAAGGCCACCACAATTCAGAATAAGTGTGCGGTGGGTGTTTTCCGTCTTTGGGGACTGGTGTGTAGCCATCCTCCAGCAGAAGGTCATCTCCACCCCTAGCTTTTTTCAGGGTTTTCTTTGCTTCACTAGGTGGGAGCTCACAGACCACCAGGGGAGGCTCTCCATGACCACCCAACTAAGAGGAGTCCGCCCCCAGTGCCATGCCCTCTTCAAGTCCTGTCCTGTCATCTCACCTTTTGAAGACCACATTCCCTTGTTTACTTATCCTTTAGCCATATCTGCCCAATTCTGGGTAAGATGCCGGATGGCTAGAACATCTGCTCTTACACCAGTAGCTGTTGCTGGCACATGACAATGGAGCATCACATATCTCCAGAAAGAAAGGCCATTAAAATTTCCTTAAAACAAAACAAAAACCCCAGTGGGTGCTTTGAAGAGACAAGTGTGTTTAAGGTAAGGCTTCCCTGCATTCTGGAACCCAGTGTACACGCCTTCCTGCCGCTCCTGTCTGCACCGACACATTCTTGGGATGACGTCCCCTTTCTTGTTCTGGCTATGCTCCCAGGTGCACAAGAGCCCACACTCCCTTGGGAGCTGAGAAAGGAGGCTTCGGATTCCTCCTGGCTTTGCTCTGTGCTCCATTCGAAACCCAACACTGTGTGTTTGGCTGAGTGCTTACCCCATCATATAAACGGCAGAGAAGCATACTGGCCACACAGCAACTGTGCACGCCTGTTTGCATGGCTTAAACTAGCAGCCACGCCTTCCTGTCAAGACACCAAACAGTATTTGACCTGTAATCGCTGTTTCATAGACTGATATTTTTAGAGCGAATGCTATTTTGATGCAGTTTGACGATTGTCTTCCCAGATTATTTATTCAAAATAAACATGCTTGTTTCGTAGTGAAAAGTGCTATGCTTTTGATGCTTTTCCTTCACGTTAAACTGGTTTCAGTTTGCTTCTAAATCGAGTCTGTTACACTCTGACTTTGTGGGTGCATTTGTTCCTCAGCTCTCGAATGGGCTTGTGGAAACCACCTTGCTTTATAGAAACCACGATGGTGATGATTGAATTAAACTGCAATGTTCCTTACAGCTAAAACCTACACTCCTGATACTTTTCTCTCTCTCTGTCTCTCTTTTTTTTTTTTATACAGACTCTTTCATTTAAGAGTATTCTTGAAATTAACGGTGTGTTTCTAGTAAAATAATGGCTAACTACCTTGGGGACTGAGGACCTCCTACCCGACGGATTCTGAGCTCGTGTAACACAGCATTCACGGCAGGGTGAGCAGAGAGGCATTTCACAGATGACTGTCGAGGGACTCTCAAGGGGGCTGGAGTGTTGAGTGCGAGTGAGGGCATGGGGTGTCTCAGGAACATAAAGTCAACACAGTTGGCCCCATTTGGAGGCAGTTAGAACTTTGACAGGTGACCTTATTTATTTTTTTCTCTGTGGTATTGACATCAGTTCTGAGATACTCCATGTGTTTTTCAAGAAGAAACAGAAGAAGAGGGACTGAGTGTGTTCTGCACACATTAAGAAACAGAATGTGCCACACTTGCGGAGTTTCAGCAGTTTCCCGTGCTGTGTACTCGGTTGGCTGCTTATTATTATTATTTTTTTTCAGTACTGATGTTTCTAGAATGACATGAACAACAACACCTTGAAAATATGAAACACAGGCTATCATAATCATTGAGAAAGCACAGAGAGGGCACGGGTGGATTTTTAAAAACTATTTTAATACAAGATTAATAGCAATTTTCTATCCAAATCAGAAATGAAAAAAAAATCTTAACCCAAATAATAGTCATCTGACAGTCACATAAGAGTTTAGGTTTGATTGGTGCACACATTTATCCTGCACAGGTGTTCTGAATAACGCTCAAGGAGACTGTACTGTGGTGCTGTCATCAGATGTTGCTCGTCAAGTCCGTCATTACAAGGTCATGCCAAAGACTCCGGCAGCAGCCACTCCAATCCCAGCGAAGTCCCAAGCGTTCCATGCTAGTTGAATCTGGGCTGCAGCAGATCATGACATAGCAAGTCCCCAGAATGCGTACAAATCAGTACTCTATTTGTGTAAGTTGGCCGAAAACTAAGCACTGGCTGATGTCTCTACCAAGGAGGGACACACTGTGGATGTAGAAGATACGGATTTCTTCCCTCTTCTGGTTGCAAGGCTACATTGTTTTAAATTTAAATATGCCAGTGAGTGCTGGTGAATCAAATAAAATGAGCTTGGGCACGGGCAAGTGTTTGGAGAAGTCAAGTTCTGCACCCGGTAGCACTGGAAACTAACGTCACACTACCTGGATAGCTAGCCTTGCAGAAAGAGGCGAGAAAAAAAAAAATCGCAAGCCAGGGTTTTTACCAAGGTTTATTCCTCCTTGAGGACTTAAGTTGGTGCTTAGTCCGTAGCCAAAATATGTGTGTGATGGCAAGAAAAGTCAAGGGAGGCTAATGTCTGCAGCAGGGAATGCGACTTAAGTTTCGTGGTTCTGCATCCTATGATGTTCTCAACGTGTTTGACTTAAAAGGAGGTGTCTTTTTAAAATTGCTACTTCTCATCAACGAATAGTGATTTTCTCAGTGTAGACAAAAGTAGTTTCTATCCCTTACATCTGTGTCCCCTGCCTCCCCGGACAAACCATGGTAAGGGACTTCCAGTGCTACAGTCTGTGAGGGCTGTCATCAAAGTGCCAGCTCAGCCTTCACTGCAATGGCAGAAGGCTGTCTCGTGGCTGCCAATCCAGGACCACAGGGCTCTTATTCATAAATCTACAGCCCATTCTCCTCTGCCGAAGACATCAGCCTCCATTTAGCCTTTGCTGTAACATACACAAAGTATAATAAACATCAACTACAGACGTGTATTTCTGTTAGAAAAATACATATTACAACTAAAGAACATGTAAATTAGAGGCACTTCAATAAGCTAAGCGTTTTCAGCGATGAGCACCACCCACCAGTTTCTAGTGTTCAACTTTGGGGTCCCATTCCTCTCTACTCATAACACAAGTTGTGATGTGATTGCAGAATTTAGGGGACATCATCACAAATGAGGGCAGGCCATGAATGACAACGGGACACGGACACATCCCCTATCACGATGCTGGAATGAGAAAATTAATTTGGGAGGAGGATCCAGCAGTACTGAAAATTAGTGACTCAATGGAAAGTCTTAGGGATCAGAAGAAAAAAAAAACCCAAAACATCTTAACATTAAATTAGTCCAAAAACCATATAATGATGCTATAGACCGGGAAGCACAAGTGAGAAGTGTTTTGACCACATCCATGAAGGGTGACTAATGATGTGACTTCCTAGGCTGATCCTCATTTCAACCCTCCGCCTGGCTCCCACGCATCGCTATATCTCGTCAATAGGAATACCCTTGAGAATACAGGAGTTGAAACAAAGAAAGCAGGCGTTTCTATATTATCTGTTTGATTTGTGTGCACAGAACATGGGTTCACATTCACTATTGTAATGTGTTGTCATACACATGCAAAGAAACCCATTTGGGGCAAAAGCACAGTAAAAATAAGAACACTGATTTATGTTAACGAAGATGATGCAGAACTATTTTTTTTTTTAAAAAAAAGGGAGTTGGAGCTTAAAGCCATAACACAAATTATTACTCAAATATCCTTGAGAATCAAAGTTGGTTTAATTCATATTGTACTGTAATTGTTGCAGAAAACAAAAACAAAAACACTGATTTCTGAAGGTGCAATGAGCTAAGTAACATAAATGACTGGAGATGTGTTATGTGTAACTGTGATTAGAAGCTGATGGGGCCAGTGAGGTGGACAGTTTTCCAAAAGGAAATTCTGGATTTGATTAAGTGTTAACTTCACACAAATTTAAGTGAAAGATGCCACAAAGTCTCTCAGAATCTTACACTTCATATTTTGTTAGGCATAAAGTAGCAACAGATGCTTGTAAATATGTCTTGATTTTCAAAAGTGCTCAAATATACTTAATACTAGTGCATGTGTCCTATTTAGACGTGATGACTAAATCGATAACTAATTTTAATTTTGATGAGAATAGAGATAGAATCATTTATGTGTTAAAACTATCAATGAGTCAGTTAAAATGTGATTGGCATGCTGTGGTGTCTTGAAATCTTTCTTCTCCCTAACCTAGATGCATCATAAAAAAAAAAAAAACCAAAACAAAACAAAACCCCAAAAACCAAAACCACATGGCTAGCCAACTGTCTTCATACAACCCCAGTTTGGTTTGCCTTGCTTCTCTCTGCCAGGGGAAGCATTGGGCCTGGCTTTGTGGGTAGGATAGGCTGTAGCTGTACATTGGCCTCTTGAATTTAGGTCATTCTCTGTAGTACCCAGCAGGAGTCCTAGGTCACAAATGCTGCACATGAGAGCAATGGGGTTTCATGGATAACATTCTTTACACATACACATGCCATTGCCAGTAATGTCTTGCACATCAGGGCTTGTCCCACGGCAGTTTAGAGCACCAGGGACAATGCAAGCTGCGTGTGAAAAGGGTGTGCCCTGGCAAGCTTGTAACAGATGGACAGTTAGATGCACACAAAGTTCTCTTTCTTGATTCTTGTGCTCACAGATCATTGAGGAGTCCCCTCTCTGAGCCCCACAAAGCAAGAAGAGCCGGTTGACAAAACAGGTTTGTTACAAAGGAGTGTCAACCCTGAGCTTGGAATTAAGAAGTTAAAATCTGTGATTTATATATATATATATATATATATTGATATAAAAATAGATGATCATACTAAGACTAAAAAAGTGAAAGAAATCTCCATGTCAATACTATATATATAGTGTTTTCTCTCTTTTGTTTCTGTCTTGAGTCTTTTTTTTTTTGTTGTCGTTGTGAGTTACTTTGTAAGAGAATGCCCTTGTGATGCTGAAACCAATTGGCAGAATCAAAGAGTCTATAACAAAAACTCACGTGTGGAGCTAATTGTCATGTCAGTAAGGGAACTCTCATTTGGAGGGGAGTCAGGAACCGAGGGGCTGAGATGTCTAATTCACATCTGGTGGAGAAAGTAGAGACTGTACCAATGAAGATGATTGTCAGTCAAGACCTAGGAGGAAGGAGACTTGACGGGGTTATCCGCAAGGAACCGAAGACAATGGGACACATGGACAGGTGTCGCAGACTGAGAAAATGCTCTCGTCAGTGAGCGTGGCATGAAGCAGGTGAAAGAGAGGTGTGGAGTTGCAGTAAGATTACCACTCGCATAAAGACAGAATCCTAAGTTTACTATTAGTACCTCCGAATCAGCGTGGGTAGAGTGCAAGACAATACCTCCAAGACAACAGCAAATTCCCACCACATTAAATAATGCTCCGCTTTCCCCTCATAAGCATTTTGTAAACGTGGCTCGTCACAGAGAAGCTCACCCCAGGAGTTGGCTGTCATCCCCAAACCTGATAGCACGAGAGTTCCTTTTTTGTCTCTCCTTTATTTGCTTCCTCGTTGAAAAGGCAGTTGTCTTGGGGTTTGGCCTGATTTGAAAAGAAAAATTATTTTCTTCCTATCTTATTTTAAGTGGGGTGTTAGAGGAAAAAAAAAACCCTCACAACATGAAATTCCTTTAATTTTGCAGCATAAAAGCAAACGACGGTAAGAAAAAATCTCTTGGTACGAAAGACTTGAGTAAGAATTCTCTCTGGAATAAACAAGGTCCGCACAGATAGCAGAAGGTAATATGCAGATCCTCTGGCACCCGGTACTCTTTGGGAAAACAAAAAGGGAGGCAGATTGCAAGACTGCCCTCTCGTCATAGAAAACGGTGAGTTTTTGTGGCATGGTCCATTGTCCAAGAGTGTAAGAAAAGAAGAGGGTTGGCCATCAAAGAGCTAAAACGCAGTTTCACTTGACCAAAGCCCATGATTATCTGTGGAGTCTCTGTAGGGCCAGCGCCATGCAGACCAGAGACCAGGAGAGCAGGGAGTAGCTGCTCTGTGCCGATGAAGATTCCTCTTCTCTCCGGTCCGGGTCCACCGCAGGAGCCTCGGTGGTGACAAACTCAAACTCTGTGGGACACACGTCATCCATGCAACCACTGCCACTGCCTGAGCCGCTGGATTCATCACCTGGTGTGGACAGATTGACAATAAACGTTAGATCACTTAGCCGGGAAGAGAGACAAACAGCCATAGTTCACGACAAGGTGTGGGAGGGAGGAACACTCCTTCAAAGGGTTGCTCATCTGCCTGTAGGCTTGTTCTTCACTGACAGATTAATGATGGGCCAGAAACACAAATACCCACAAATACTGAAACACAGTATTTGTGGGTACCCACCCAGAGCAAACCTGTAATGGGTGGCCTCTCAATGACACTGATCTTAGACACTTCTTCTGACCAGTAATTAAATGACTAGGAAATTTTGTTCCTGGAGCTGGAGATGTGGCATAACGTCAAACAGCAGTATCATTTGTTACAGAGGTCCTCGGTTCATTGCCATGAATCAGCATCGGGCAGCTCACAGCCACCTATAACTCTATTCCTGGAGAGCTGACACCCTCTTCTGACTCTCCCAGCTTCCACACACATGGAGCCAATAAACTCTCAAACTCTCTCTCTCTCTCTCTCTCTCTCTCTCTCTCTCTCTCTCTCTCTCTCTCTCACACACACACACACACACAAACACAATTAAATATATACATCTACCTACTATCTATTTACCAATCATCTATCATCTATCTACCTATCTACCTATCTACCTGCCTATCTACCTATCTACCTATCTACCTGCCTATCTACCTATCTACCTATCTACCTATCTACCTACCTATCTATCTATCTATCTATCTATCTATCTATCTACCTATCTATCATTTATGTATCTATCATCTATCTGTAAATCACCTATCATCTAACAGTCATCTATCTGTAGTCAATAATTTATCATCTATCATCTATCTATCTATCTATCTATCTATCTATCTATCTATCTCTAAAGAAGCAGTTCTGTTCTCTGATACTCTGTATTTCAACACTGCTACTCTAAGCAGGAATCATGGTTTTTTTAAAGATAGTTTTTGTTTTTGGAGTCTAAGCTGACCCTAAACTCATGCTCCTCTTCCTGTCTCTGCCTCTAGAGTGCTGGGATTAAAGGTGTGTGTCACTTTAACCTTCTAAGAAGACTTCTAAGAGGCCATTTAAGGTAAAACAGAAAATAAAAGCAAGCAGCACAGTAAACTGCAGAAACAGCAGCGAGGGCTGCAGAAGGTAGACATCGCTATTGTGCTGGACTTCTCCCCTACCCCAGCTCCCATGATCTTGTCCTAACAGCCAAGATGTATCCTTTTCACCAAGCCTCTTAAGCCATGAGTGGGTGAGCTATTGTCTGATGCTTATTTCCCTGTGTTCCCAAATGTAAGACACTTTCTACATTTTCTAATGTTTGCAATAACCAAATGGGGGAGGGGGAGGCTATCGTGAGGCCCTCAAGAGGTCTACATGTGAAGTGTAGGCTGATGTAGGTTTGATTGTAACACAGGTACGGCTGCTCACCGCAGTGGCTTATGGCTGCTTTCGTGTTCCCAGGCCACAGCAGAGAGGCTGCTACCGAGGGTGCGTAACTCTGAAGCCTAACGTGTTTATTATCTATTCTTTTATAGAACAAGTTCCCTGTTCCTGCTTGATTCAATGCCCACACCTTCTGCAGTCTGAGGGTGGCATCTTCCCCTTCTTCCCACCATGCCTCTGGGTTTGCTTAATTATCACGTTTTATTGTTTGGTTTCCCCATGTTTTGACGACATAGTCAACCAACTCTGAATTAAAAAACAATTTCAAGAAGTTCCAAGAAGCAACGTGAACTTGCCAAATGCCAAGTTAAACCCATGTGAATAGCATGATGCCTGAACAGACCCCGATAAAGCTTCCTGCTGTATCATGGCTCCCAGTCCTTCTCTAACAGTTTGTACCCTGTAGTTCTACAACAAATATATCTACGTCAAACAAGTTTGCATTTTTCTTGCCATTATTCCCTGAAAAATACAGAACAACAATTATTTACATAGGGCATTGTACTAGGTGTTATCAGTAACCTACAGATTATTTTAAACATATCAGGGAATGTGTTTAGGGCATATGAAAATGCCAAGTCATTTTATGTGAAGGATTTTGAGCAACTCCGGCTTTGGGTATCTGCAGATGGTCTAAGACAACCCCTCTCACCATGCCAACTGTCACTGTGCCTGCTGGCTGCAAGTGCTTCCTAATACCCGGGCTTCTACTATTTAATGGCTTGTTTGCTTGTTCACTGTCCATACTCTACCAGAATATAGACTTTTTGAGGGCACAGGCTTTGAAAGACCATTCACTTCCTGGTGGCCATGATCTCCGACGTGAAGCAGATGCTCAATAAATCCTTGTTGAATAAGTCAATGTGTCTTGAGCACTTAATTCAATTTCTACCACCAGTTTCTATATCTAAGCACAAGCAATTGATAACAGGCTTCATGTAAAGGCAATTTGACGAAATGTAGAGGCAAACTCATGGTTGTCAATGATGCCAGATGGAAAAGATTTGTTTCCTCCAGGGAACGTGGCCTAACACTTAAGCTACCATTATACATTTAGACCGACAAAGTGGCCAGCTTCAACAAACATCTTTTTCCTTGCCTGTAAAACTAAAAGTAATAACGTCTATTTCCCAGAACTCTTATGGGGGATAAACTAGACAGTTTCTGGAGAGACTGAGGAAACAGTAATCTCTGTAATGAGGTTATACTCATTTGCTCAGTGAGTTTAGCTAACACTCCTAAACTCCTGCCCTGCTACTGGGCGCCACTGCTCCTGAGACTTGGGCACCATTTTGGATTCAGATGCTACTTAAAGTCAAGCCGAGTCAGTGTAGGGACTCTTCTATCGTTCTCCTGAGTGAAGAAGGGACACTCAGCATTGTTCTCCCCCACTAAATGGGACATCTAAATATCAGATAAGATCATCTGAATACATTATTCTTGTTTCTTATCATTTCTCTGCCTTATCGTTATTGGCCTTTACAAGGAGAAAAAAAATGCTTATTAATTAAATTCAGAGATATCAGAGTTGCAAAGGGAATTGTTTTGAATGCTGGTATCATGAGCAAGAAGTAGTATAACCTGTACAAAGATAGTACTAAAGTGACTTGAAATATTAACAATGTGGGAAGCGAGGAATGGCAAGTGGGTCTGGCTATGAAAAACAGTGGCCCCAGTCTTTTTGGAAGGAAATCCCAAATGCAGGTGTTATGGTGGTAGAATGCGCAACTTAAAAAATGGCTATGAGTCATACGTGTTGTGATGGCTGTGAGTGTGAAAGTGGTTCACAGGCTAGGCACTGTCTTAAAACAGCTACAATCGGTGTTTGAGTCAGAGCCAAGCGAGTATCTTCACTGCCCTTCAAGGTTTTTGTTTCCCTGTGAGAAGAAATTGAGAAAAACCACTGCCTCCTTAACATTCCTTGAGTTTTACCGAATGACATCTACTTAGGCCAGATAAGAAACTCGGCAACAAGGCCAACACGGGATAATTCTTACATAACTTCATCCCTCATCTAAATAGTGACTCTCCAGGTAAAACAGCGCATTATTACGTGGAGAAGATAGGATGGACAGATTGGGAAACATGAGGCTAAGTGATGGAGAAGCGATGAAGGCTAAAAGCTGGTGTAGCATTCCCTTCCGGAGAGGAAGAGAGGTCTAGACGAAGCAAATAGAGATAACGGCATGATTCTGAGGAATCTGATAGCAACGAAGTCCTTCGTGGTGGTAATTGCCCTGTGCAGAGAGAATAAATTCTTGAGTTCTTTAAAATGGAAGAATGCGCTGCAAACGTTCAGCAGGGAACAGCTCAGTAGGACGGCGAGGAGCTGAGATGACTTAATGTCTTCCATCTGTAGCTCGTGCCTTTCTAACTCATTAAGCAAATGCACGTGCGTCAGCTTCAGCGCACAACCTAAGTAAGGGTCGTTGGCAGCTTTACAACCAACGCTCAAGAATGTTTTCCCCCGTGCATTCTCTTAGGTTGCACACTCAAGAGAAAACCAACATACCTGAGAAGAAATCCCACAAAGCCTTTGACTCCGTAGTAGCTATGAATCTTGAAGCCATTTAGACAAAACCCAAATATACTTAGCTTCACTTCAGGGTTCACTTACGAGAGCCCATGAAATCACTTCAAATGCTTTTACGATCCCCACGGAAACAGTCATGTTCAATATTACTTCAGCACTTTAATATTTCTCTAATATTTCAGATATAAATGTTTATGGTTTGTGTCTGTGTACAACTGAGTAGGGAGGGAAATAACTCATTGAACCTGCTTACCACTCTCAAGACACCGTCTCAGCTCTTTACTAAGTTACCTCTGTGTAGCCTCCCAGAGGTCCCCAGCTGGAACCTCTTGCCATTATTTGTCCCTCACAGTTTTAGTGTCCTGAGGCATTTAATAATGGCATCGTAATGGAGGAATGCGAGTCTCAAGAAGTTCAGATTCTCCCCTACTTACAGCGAAGGCACTGATTTTAAAATATTACAACTCTGAACAAACTGAAAATGTACAGCTTACATAGCGTCCCGGCCTAACACAGCACCCATAGAATGTCAATGTTCTTGGAACTCCCTGCGGTCTGTCCAGAGTCACGAGGGAATGAATGCCATATCACATAATGATAACTGAAGAAAAGATCCAAATTTACACTCTGAAGTGCAACTTCTATGTGTGTGAGCCATCACAAAGCAAGGGATGTTTACATTGTTTGTGAGGGACAAGATGGGGATTCAAGCCCAGCATCAAGACATCTGTAGAGGATTCTTTAGGTGGTGATAGGGAAGGCAGGCAGGAGTTTGGAGTAGATATAAATGTTGCTATAGAAAAGGCAAGGTGAAAACAGTCACTTTGTTATAAATAGATCAACTGGTAGATGAAATTATGATTTTTGCTTTCACATGTCTCAATATTTCACCCAAAGCTGGGATGATAGCTTAGTGAGTAAAATACTTGCTGTGTAAGCATAAGAATATGAGTTTGATTCTCAGCTCTTACAAAAACAGCCAAGCGTGGTGGTGTGCACCTGAAATTTCAGCACTGGACAAGCATCGACAGGAGAATCCCTGCGGCTCACAGGCCAGCCAGCCTAGCTGAATGGGTGAGCTCCAGGTCTCATTGAAAAAGCCTGTCTCTAAAAATAAAGTTGATAACACATTCAAGGCTGACCCTTGCTCCACGAACATACCCGAACAGATATGAACGCACACGCACATGTGCCCCGCCCCACGCACACAGCCGTTCATTAAGTGGAATTATGATCTGAGCTAGCATGCAAATGCTGTGGCTCACACTGGAAAAGGTTCCTGATCAAGAACAAGTGTGACGTAACCAAAGCTATCGGTTGGGAGTGCAATCACACACAGCCATCTTCCACCGTGACGGTGCCCATGTCCTTACTTGTGTCTTGGAAGTTGACGTCATTGCCGTTGTATGCATTCTTCAGTTTGTTGGTCATCACCCGGAGAGCCATGATCTGCTGTCTGATGAACGTGTCGGGCCGGGTGATGTCCACCTCTACCTCGGGATTGTTGATTTGGTTGGTCAGCCCATCATTCATGATCTCAGGCAAATATCTGCAAGGTAGAGGAAGCCATGGGTCAGGTGATGTCGCAATGACCTCAGAACTGAACACTGTCCTGCCAGCTCAGCCGGGACACCAAATCACCCGGTGAAGACCAGAGAACGCGGGGGAAACGAGCAGAATGATAACGGTACGTCCTGAGAGAGCATAGCTCAGGCTAGAAGGGCTTCAGATTCATGTTTAAGTGCAATGAGTGGGTTCATCTCTGAAAACGCACAAATTGGGGACTAGGATAAACAATTCAAATTAACTACCCTGTCCCTCCTCCTTCCAGAGAGTTTTGAAGTCAAGCCCCAGATAGCTTCCTTGCTACTGTACTAAAAACCGGGTTAGGAATGGCATATGAACAGTTGTCCTTAGCAAAGGACAGCACTCTTTCTCCGTGGAGAAGGATTTTAGTGCAAAGATTCTTCTGGGTGTTAAAAAAGTCTCTGGGTGTTTTAGGAGGAGCCAGTGGGGGCTCATGTCTATGGTATGTCTAGTAGGGTTTTTATTTTCTACTTTGGTGGTGCTGGGAATTGAACCAGGGCCTTGTACACACTAGGCAAGTGCTATACCAATAGCTACATGCATATCATAGACTTTTAATTTTATAATCTCTAATATGATAGGCGTGTCAAATTCAGTAAAAGGGGGTAATATCTAATGAGACTTGATGTTTCTGGCTTAATGTTTGCGTCTGTCAAAACTTTCAGTTTTGGATGTGAGAGCCATCTGGCTGCGACATCTGGCACCGCGTTGATCTGGCTGGCGAGGCGAGTGTCCCTTCCTCCCTCACTGCTCCTTGTGCATCCCTCCTGAAGCTGCTCTCTTAGTCCAAGAGGACGACCTTCCCCGAATAGAGGAGGGCCCGTCTTCGGTCAAGGGCGTAAGAGTAGCTGTGCTCTCCTGCTAGAACCATCACACAAGCGCTCAGAATTCTCAGTCTTTCAACATGCTGCCTAGTGTCGTCCAGGCATCTTCATAAAAAGTGGAGGAAGAGCCCGCGAGCATCCTCAGAGACCCCGTGACCCCTCATGCTCATGACCTATGAACCACACAGCGCTGCCACCCTTGAAGTCAAAGCCTCCCAAAGCTCCCTTTTTCCCTCCCTGCGTTTCTGTGTGGGGAGTAGATGGCAACACTGGCTCAGACAATCTTCTTGGGCCACGGCTCTGTTCTCTAGGGTGCTCTGCCTGTGCTGTCTGGTTAATCTTCTTACACTCTCCCCTCTCCTCTGTGTAAATGACACCCCTACCTGTCAAGAACCTGGCTGCAAAATTCCAGCCCACCAGCCCATTGCCTTTTCCCCATCCTATTAAATTGAAAGCCAAGGCCAAGTGATAACAAGCAGATGTGAAGTCTAGTAAAGGGCAAAACTGAATTGGATGAGACAGTCAAGCAAGGAAGGGGGCACATATTTATAGTCAGATGTCACACACACAGCTAAATGGGGCCTGCAACTCGCCCCTAAAGTGTGCATGTGATCGTGTGTGTGTGTGTGTGTGTGTGTGTGTGTGAGTGTGTGTGTGTGTGTGTGTGAGTGTGTGTGTGTGTGTGTGTGTGTGTGTGTGTGTGAGACGGAGAATGTATGAGTATGTGGTATGTGTGGTATGTGAGTGTACTCTGTGTGTGTGAGTGTGTGTGTGTGTGTGTGGTGTATGTATGGTATATGTGTATGTGTGTGTATGTATGGTGTGTGTGTGTGGTGTATGTATGGTATATGTGTATGTGTGTGTATGTATTGTGTGTGTGTGTGTGAGTGTGTGTGTGTGTGTGTGTGAGACGGAGAATGTATGAGTATGTGGTATGTGTGGTATGTGAGTGTACTCTGTGTGTGTGTGTGTGTATGTATGATATGTGTGTGTGTGTGTGTATGTATGGTGTGTGTGTGGTGTATGTATGGTGTGTGTGTGTGTGTGTGTGTATGGTTTATGTGTGTGTGTGTGTGGTGTATGTATGGTGTGTGTGTGGTGTATGTATGGTATATGTGTGTGTGTGTGTGTATGTATGGTGTGTGTGTGGTGTATGTATGGTATATGTGTGTGTGTGTGTGTATGTATGGTGTGTGTGTGGTGTATGTATGGTATATGTGTGTGTGTGGTGTATGTATGGTGTGTGTATGTATGTATGGTGTGTGTATATGTATGGTGTGTGTAGTCTTAGGGACTGGTCTGCTTTACAGAGCGCCCAGGAATGTAGCCACCGTTGTATGCGGCTGCCCCGTTTGGCTGGGCATTCTGGGGACAAATCACCCGTCCAGGCTGAGGACTGGGCGGGCACTAACACCAGCCTCCGCTGTGGCCACGCGAGCTGCATCACAGTTTCCTTTCCTTTACCTTTGGGGTCACCTCCTGCATTTAGGAAATTTCAAAATAGTCAGAACTACAGGGGATAACATAATGAACCCGTGTAGCTAGTTTGAATGCCCTTTTCTGTTCCTACAATGCTGCCATCTATATCTGTGTCCCGGCAAGAAACCACTGGCACCTCAGAGGGGTGCTGAGGAGAATTCAGTGGAAGGGCTATTTACAAATGCGGTTTAAGGGCCACTCAACGTGGAGCCCTATAGACAAAGGAGAGATATGTTGCCAGACGTACCCGAGTCAAAGCCGTAGCCAAGGCGCCAAGGACACCGTGCCTAAGGGAGTCCCGAGAGCCGTGAGCTGGCAGAGGCTTCCTGGCCTCTCTGGCTCCTGCTGGCCGAGATTAACTGAAAGCCAGCTGGCTGTACAGGTGGCCTTCTAAGGCAGCAGCCAGAGCCAGGCTGGAGGACAGAGCAGCTCTTAGGAGAGGCCTAAAGCTCCTTTTTTTCAGTAGTGTGTTTTAGACGGACCCGCTGCATAGCTCAGGCTTGAGGTTGTCTTAGCCCTCTGCCTCCTGATTGCTGAGATCAAATGCATATAACATGATGCTTGGCCGTGGGCTTTGAGCGTGAGGTAACAATTCAGCTGTGGTTTATTCCCGCTTGGACTGGGGGCCCTGACTGATGGAGGCTGAGCAAACTCCCCTCTCTCTCATCACCCCCACTCAGATATCTGCATACTTCCCCTGTGCTTGGAAGTCATTCCCTTTCTGAAAAGTGCTTTCCAGATGCCAGAAACCACAGACTACCTGTGCAGGAAGAGCCGCTCAGAGAGAGCGGGCCCAGGCTGACGCTCAGGAACCAAGTGTATACACAGCATGTTTGTGTAGGGATGGTTTTCCTGTTTAAACTTGGCATCTCCAGAATCAGCTGTGCATTTTCACTCATCTTTTGAAGAAAACTGACCCCCCCTTTTTAATTTAATTTTGAAACAAAGTTGTTTTACATGTCAATCCCAGTTCCTTCGCCCTCCCATCGTCCCCTGTCAGCCCCACCAAACCCCAGCCCATCCTCTTTCTGCTCCCCAGGGAGGGTGAGGCCTTCATGGGGAGTCTTCAAGTCTGTCATATCCTGTGGACCAGGGCCTATCCCTCCCCCGTGTGTCTAGGCTGAGAGAGTGTCCCTCTATGTGGGATGGGCTCCCCAAGTCCTAACTGACACATTCATGGAAGAAAACTGACTTTTAAACAAAATAAAAGCAAAACTCAGAGTGGACAAGTTCTTTTCCACGAAGCTTCAAGTTGTCTCTGGCCTAAAATTAACACTAAGAGGAAAAAATATTAAAGCCAAGTATCCATATCTTTCCATTTTTGCAGTCAATTAAAATCTCCCGCCGGTCTTTTCAATATATTTGGTATATAAGCACATTCTTACTGGCCTCTGAGATTGTCCTCCCAGTGTAACTTCTACCACACACTGGCAGCTACCGGCAGGGTACTGTTACTAACAGACTCCCGGGGTTCAATAATGATGACGGTGCGCTGGAATAGGTGGCAAGCAGAAGCCATCGGCTGCTGACGTGGCTCGAGGGGCTGCGAGGCGACGGCCGGTGATGCTGCGCTGCATTCTGGTTATTACTCCCTCAGCGGTGCCCAGGCTGTGTCTGCCTCTCTTGCACGCCGTGTGCACGGCTTAGCTAGCCAAGTCTCGTTTATCAGCAGCTTGCCACAATGTCTAACATGGGAATGCTGCCCCTGGGATTCTGAGCATCCAGCAACAATAAAAGGCTGCCAGGCAAAGCCAGCATCTCACTGTGCCTGGCGGTGCTCAGCTACTTACAACCTAAACAAGGAACAGTGCATTGGAACTCCCCAGAGAGGTTTCTCCTCTTGGTCTTCTCCAAGGGTGACTTTAGAAATTTAAACACAAAACAGATGAAAAATAAATGAAACAGCTTTTTCTTTTCTTTTGCCATGGCAGATATAGACACAGATGCAATATCTGTAGAGGATCACCGTGTAGTTGGAAGGGTCTCAGGAATCTATAGGTTCATATCCTTCCATGTGTGGTTTAATTTATATAAATCACAAATTCTGCAAGGGCAGACCAATCACTGAAGCTGTCGGGCCCTTCCTCTGCTAAGCGTTAGCAGAGTCATTTGAGTGACAGCAACTCACATTTTTTTTTGGCGGGGGGAGGGGGGGATATAGACCAAGAGTGCTGGCACCCACAGCCCAGGTCGTAAGGCTGGATGCGTGCACTGGGAATAGGGGAACTTAGATCTGAGTACACATTGGAATGCCAAGTAGGGGTGTCGTCCTTGCCAATAATTCGTGCTGTGGTGTCACCCAAGGACAGCCAACCGCAGCCTCGCTTTGTTTGGCGTCAGTTGGCAAGGACGTGGCAAGGGGCTACATGTTTGACAGCGCCACAGAAACACCCTTTCTTCACACCACGTTTCATGTTGCTAATGTAATGTTTCTTGATTACACCCAAGCATGGCGGATGGGCGGGAAAGAGCCCCATGAGCAGTTAGCAGGCATTGGAGGAGTAACACATTCCACTCTGTGGGTGGGTGGGATCTACTCATTGTGTTCCTGGAAACTCATCGGCACAGCTGAGAGCTTCTGTGACGCCACACATTAACGTCTCTTACAGAAGTTTCTCAGCGGCTAAGCACTGTGCCTCCCATCCGCTCGCTCAGAAAGACCTGGTTGCTGCATAAATGTGTTTGCTGGGAGGAACAGCACGTCGAGCTATCAGAATGCAGGATTGCGCTATCAGAATGCAGGATTGCGCTATCAGAATGCAGGATTGCGCTATCAGAATGCAGGATTGCGCTATCAGAATGCAGGATTGCGCTATCAGAATGCAGGATTGCGCTATCAGAATGCAGGATTGCGCTATCAGAATGCAGGATTGCGCTATCAGAATGCAGGATTGCGCTATCAGAATGCAGGATTGCGCTATCAGAATGCAGGATTGCGCTATCAGAATGCAGGATTGCGCTATCAGAATGCAGGATTGCGCTATCAGAATGCAGGATTGCGCTATCAGAATGCAGGATTGCGCTATCAGAATGCAGGATTGCGCTATCAGAATGCAGGATTGCGCTATCAGAATGCAGGATTGCGCTATCAGAATGCAGGATTGCGCTATCAGAATGCAGGATTGCGCTATCAGAATGCAGGATTGCGCTATCAGAATGCAGGATTGCGCTATCAGAATGCAGGATTGCGCTATCAGAATGCAGGATTGCGCTATCAGAATGCAGGATTGCTTACAGCACACTCGGGGTAGTAGTTGTTCTCATATTAGCAGCTATGCATGCAAGTAAAGGGACACACATGCACACACGCATGCACACGCACACACGCATGCACATGCACACTCACACACTCACATGTACACACGCACGCATGCACACACGCGCACACACACTCACACACGCACACACACACACACACACAAACGCACACTCACACACACGCATGCACACACACACATACACACACACACACACAAACACCTTTGAGTTTGTGCCGTATTAGCGAGTAAAAGTCTAAGCAGTGCGGTGTCAGGAAACGGGAACTGAGCGGTAGCTACGGACCGGGTTCGCCATGAATTCAAGCGGGAGCTATCAGGGAAAACCAACAAAAAGAAGCAAGGTTTGATCTTGGCTCACTGTTTGGGTTTCTGTCCATGCTTATCTGGACCTGTCACTCTGGGTCTGAGGTGAGGCAGAAGACCAGGGAGAGGGACGCATAGCGGAGGGAAGGTGCTCACCTCACGACAGCCCGGAAGCAAGAAGCAAAGTGACAGGGGACAGGGCATATTCGTTAAGGATGTGTCTCCAGTGTCCTACTTTCTCCCAACGAACCCCACCCTGCATCCATCGTCTCTTGATGACAGCATTAAGTTATAAACTGATCAACTTGTGGGCTCATTGATTAGGTCGGAGGTCCCGTGAGCCCACGGTTCTTTCTTTGAAGCTTCTCTGAGAGGCACTGCTTTCAGCATGTAAGACTTTGGAGCTGAAGCAGACGTGGGTGTCCAAGCTCTGGCCTGGGACCCTTTTCAAAAGCCTGGTACTCCTGGCTGATGCTGTGCTGTTACAGCAGCTTTCACTCACTCATTACCGTAAAGCAGCTGCACGCAACACATATCTCTGTAGAACTTTCTAGCTGTCATTCTCAGTGTGTTCAAAAGTCCTCCTAATGTAAGGAGATGCACTGTATGTACAGACTCGGAATTTCTTATGTGCAGTTCTAAATCTTCAAAGTCTCCGATTTTTCCCCCCTCCTGCAATCCATTTGTTAGCAAAACATCATCAAATCTGAAATGCGGCCAATTACAGTCCTCATTTCTCCCACTTGGTGCCACGCTAATGCATTTTTCTACGGAAATCCTAATGCATTTGATTGCGGGCTGTAGGTCCAGACCCCACTGGGAGCATTACATAATATACAGTTCATCCAGTGTGGCCATTTTCTCAAATGAATAAAACAAAATCTGAATTCAAAAAGACATGGTCTCAAGGGTTTCAAGTAGGAATTGCAAACCTGTGATTACCTGTGATCTCCTTTAGAAACTTGTTTAGATATGTGTTTTAATTTCACACACATTAGGATGGCTGAGTGTTGGCGAGGATGCAGAGGATGCGGAGAAACTGGAACCCTGAACAGTGGCGCTGGCACAGTGAAATGCTGCAGCCTGTGCAATGGACAGCATGGCATTTCCTCAGAACACGCACACAACCTGCTGTGCTACCCCGCAATTACACCTGAGACATTTACACAGGAGAGTTAAAAGCAAAGACCTGTGAAGATACTTACACCTCTGCTTACAGCTCAGCATCACTCTGTAGCTGTATAGGGCGAGGGAGGAGCCTGACAATGACTGAGAAAAGGACTCTGAATAACCCCGATCATCCAACGTTCTGCCAGGCAACCTGTGTGCTGGAGGGCCGTGGCTTCCAGACTGAATCAGTTATCTGTGTCCCCTCTTGCTTTTTTCCCCTTTTTGATAGCCCATAGGTTCAGAAAAAAAGCATCCGGAGACAGAGAAAGCAATCCTAGAGGAAGTTACAGGGCATGTTGTTTACCGTAACCCTGTCCTAAGAAAGCAAAACTCTATCGTCCAAGAGCAGTAAGTTAAGAGGCTGTGTGGACAGCAGCGAGCTTTGTTTCACTGCTGCTTGCTGCTGGGCAGAGCTCTGCCCCGATGTGTCCAGACCATATAAAAGTTTTATTTCCCTCTAAGCCTGCGCTTTCCTGCCTCATACCTCATCACTCTTCCCTAGTCCTGCACAGACAGCTCATTCTGGTCACAGGTTGCCTAGAACGTCCTTCTCAGGCAATGACTGATGGCTATTCATGTCCTCCTAGGGTCCCCAGGATCACCCTGGGAACTTGAGAAGGCCTAGATTTGTAACCTGCTCCACGAGTCTTTCATTTATTTCTCCGTTGGCTTTCTAGATTATTATCGATTTCTCCCCTGTAACTTACGAGCTTCTCTTCGGTTCCTATTGTCTGGGTTCAGTCAGAGTGGTCCTCCATCTTCTCCCATCCCCCCTGAGAAATTGCTGAGGTCAGTGAAAAATGAGAGGCATAGAAGTTCCCACCTGCAGACTTGCTTCCTGCTGGTCACTGAAGGTGAGTCCTAGACTGCCTCTCCCGGGCAGTAGATGCTGACATTGATGCAAAAGGAAGCTCTCTGGAGTGAGCTGGGCTTCCCTGCTGTGAGCCAAGTGTCCTCACTGGGATGGTAATTTGGAGGTTGGGACTTCAGGAAGGGATTGGGGTTGAATGAGGTCGTGACAAGGAGGCCTTGCTATGACTGTAGTGCTTTCAGAAGAAGACTGGTCCAGAACTCTCCCTGGTGATAACATGGGAGGAAGCAAGCCACACCCAGGATGTTCAGCAAGACTCCTTTGCTAGGACCAACCATGCTGGCCCTCGGACCTTGGATGTTCCAGTGTCTAGAACTGTATCAAGTGAGGCTCTGTTGTTTTAGCTTCTCTCTATATATATTTTTTAATTTTCTTTGCTACACAGTGGGATGATGAAAACACGGTCACTGACTCCAGGTTCAGGGTTCAAAGTATTCCTTCACCCATCATCAAGGTCTCACCCGTGTCAGGTACAACCTTTGGCGCAAAGGCCATGTTATGTTGGAAACTCAAAGTTCCTCCTTGGTGGATCTGTGAAGCGTTAGCGCCTTTTTTTGTCAAGTGGTAGACAAGATGACTCCAATGCTGTTTGTTGTCAGTGGGTGACATGACAATGAACTGCGTGGTGTGACCTCCCCCATCCCCATTGCTACTGTTGGTTTTAATACAAGGAGAATCTCACTAAGGGAATCAGGAAGGGCCTCTCTCTGTGAATGTAAAAAGGAGACAATAATTTGTGACGTGTTTCTGAGGCTTGTGTGTGACTGAGGAAGGAGATATATGTTAATGAGGGATGGGAGTAGTAATGTCAGCTGGCACAGAACTGTTAGATACATTTAAATTTGAAACCAAGATGGAGTACATTCGTAGTGTTTACGTGTTCTGGCTTTGTCTGTGTTTTCCTGAAGATTTACTCTGTGTGTGTGTGTGTGTGTGTGTGTGTGTGTGTGTGTGTGTGTGTACGTACGTACGTACGTACGTACACATTCGTGTGTGCATGAGGCTTCCCCTAGAGGTGAAGATACAGGTGATTGTCAGCTACGTGAGGCAGGTACTGGGAGGCAAACTTAGATCCTCTGCCAGAGCAACAAGTGCTCTTAACCTCTGAGCTATCATCTTTCCAGACCAACTGTCCGATATTTTAAAGTACTCGCTGCTCCTGCAGTCCTCCCTCAGAAGATGTGTGTTTCCTGCACCACCAGCAGCTACAGGATATGGGCAATTGTTACAGATGCTGAGTCTTACCCAGGTCCTGCTTATAGTTCTATTTCCGTGGCTGTGATAAGAAAAAAATACGCTGACAAAAAAAGAAATTTGTGCTTGCTCAGCGTACAGTACCAGGTGGCAGTCATCGGAGGGAAGTCGAGGCAGAACTCAAGCAGCAAGTCACCTCGCATCCAGTCAAGAGCAGGACAGAAGGAGCGTGTGGGTCCTTGCTTGCTTTCTCACTGTCCATCGGCTTCCTCTTCTCCTATGTGGTCATAGAATTTTTGCCTAGGGAATTACACCACCCACAGCAGGCTGGGTCTTCCTACATCCATTAAGTCAAGACAGCCTCCCACAGACAAGCCTACCAGCCAACCTGATTTAGATAACCCCTCACTGAGACTCTCTAAGTTGGGTCAAATGAACAATGAAAACTAATCAGCACAGGCACCATCTCAAAATCACAACCTTATTCAACTCTGGCTTCCAAACAAAAATGCCATTAACTATATGACTTAAACAACAGACACACATTTCTCCAGCTCTGGGGGACCGGGGATCCGAGGCAAAGGCGTTGGCAGACATTCTGAGGTGATGTCTCACTTCCTGGCCTGCAGATGGCTAAATTATTGTTCTGTTCTCACTTGGGGCAGAGGACAGAAGAGAGTGAGCTGTCATGAGGTGCCCTCTCCCTCCCCCCCTGTCTTACTCTCCCTGCCTTCAGCCCTCCCTCCCTCCCTTCCTTCCATTCTCCCCCTACCTCCTGTTCCAAAGGCACTAATCCATCCTGGAGGGCTCTGTGACACAATCACTCCAAATTCACAACCTCTAAATAGCAACACATTAGGGATATTGGGTGGGTGGGTGACCTTAACCTATAGGTTTAAGAGGAAGCAGAACTTCAGTTTACAGCACAGTCAGTATCCGGTTTTATGCAAGGTTTCCAAAAGTTAAGCCAACACAGCAGCAAAGCCCGAGTAGTCCTGCTTCTGAGGACCTGTCTTACTCATCTTCCCAGTGTTCTAAGACAGCAGTAGAGGCAAAGGTCCTGGAGTCCATCCAGTCTTTCTGCCAGAGTGAAGATTTAAATGCTAGTAGGGCAGGGTCTCTTCTGCTACGGGGATCTCAATGGAGCAGTGAGGAGATCGGGCAGGAGGGAGGCTGTGGCTTGTGTCTTAGGGCAGCCGCTGCAAGCATATCCTTGACCATGTTCTTAACACAGCATCTGTGTGTCCGTATCAGATAACCGTCAGTTTCCACAGGTGGCCAAGCTAATAACAGCTCT
Source organism: Cricetiscus sungorus (assembly GCA_030556225.1). Taxonomy (NCBI): domain Eukaryota; kingdom Metazoa; phylum Chordata; class Mammalia; order Rodentia; family Cricetidae; genus Cricetiscus; species Cricetiscus sungorus. The sequence goes on along the minus strand of JANBXA010000741.1, from coordinate 55,741,133 downwards.
TTGGAAAAATAAGACACTCACTGTCATAAATGGGCATTCCCACTTAGGGGTCATTTCAGAAACATTAAAGCCATGTAAAACGCCAACGCCGTGCAAACAGAGGGATGAGCCTCAAGGAGTCTGATGGGGACAACAGAGGAAGAAAACCCTGGCTTATCAGCAACATCCGTTCTTCGGATTTGGCTTATAAACTCCAGGCCCATGATACCCTATCAATCCTAATGGGCATGTTCCCTATCCCTCAACTTGTCCTGAGAGACAGTTTTCTTAATAACATGTGGTCACATGATTGGTAAGAATAACCTGTGCTCTTAATTTTTGTTTTGAAACTGAGCCCAAGCATTTTTATTAAAGAAGTCTGATATTTTCGAATCCATACATTGAAACTGGGGAAACAGTATTTTTTTTTTATTATAGATTGATTCTTAGTTACTATTATAATATGTTTAATCAGCACATCAAGTTGTACAAACTTATGGGGACTTGGGTGACATTTGGATACATGCATACTTGTGAGATGCTCAAATAAGGGTAACTGTATCTATTTCCATAAACTGTCATTTTTTTGTGGTAAAAACATGCAACATATTTTCTTACATGTTCCTGTTGTGTATTATGACTGTATGGTCTCCTTCCAGCACACATCCCTCCAGACCTTATTTCCGCTCCCTACCTGTAACACAGCACCCGCTGATTAACCTCTCTCTGAAAGTGTTATCCAAGTCTCTCAATCTTCCTGTGTAATTTGTTTGAATTATTTTCATGTGATTCTAGATCCCTAGGCATTTACAAGAGAAGATAGGTTCCGTTAAACTGAAAGCAACAAGTCGGGTATGTTCTTTATTTACACGGTCAGCAGACGTAAAGTTATAATACTGATACCCCGCAGTAGAAGAATTTTAACCAGAAAATAAAGGAACCGTGGAAATGCAATTTTTCAGTGGGAGTATAATTGAGTCATAAATATTTGACAACCCCGTCTCTTTAAATAATACACGCATTGCACAGTAAAAGACACACTGTATAGGGTTAGATGCGGACATCTTACCAGATTGCGTCATGAAGACACACTGCCGCCGAGGGCTAGGCACGGGCATATTCCTGGAAATGACTGCATCAAACTTTGTTTTCTCACACTGCTTAAGATTTTCCAGGTGCTTCCTACTGGTTCGAATTCAAGTCTGGCTTGTGGCTGCCGGTAGGGATACTTCAAGGGCCACGGTGTAAGGTCTGGATATTGGTGTTCCCAGACACTGATCTCTCGCAAGCCACTGTCAGTTGTCACCTGTTGGCCTCATTGCCCTCTGTGTCACCTATCAGCCTAAACTGTGGCTCCTGACTTCGTACGGAGTTGTCCAAGTGAATGTGAAGGCATGGAAAGCTCTGGCAACAGTACATGGCTTCTCGAAATACAGTAACAAAATTAATGTGAGATTGAATGTGTAATAATAAATCTGGGATGTTTCTGGCAGTGGTTGCTGGTGTTGAATCATACAACATCACCGCATCCTTGGTTCTAAACATGTAGCATGAACCCTTTGCACAGTACACGATGCCCCCAGATCATGTAACCACAAAGGGTGCTTCATGAAACAACTTGGTTTACAACCAAGACGACGGAGCGTTATGAACCTCAGTGCTTTTACTGAACGTACTAAAGTTCACTCTTACAGAAATGCAGTGCTTTACTTATAAGACACAAAAACTTGGGGGCTGGTGGGGTGGCTCAAGTATTAAGAGCACCGGCTGCTGTTCCAGAGGACCCTGGTTCAATTCCCAGCACCCACATGGCAGCTCACAAAAGTTCCACGGGTACCATCACCATCTTTGTGCTCGGCACACACTTGGGCACAGACGTACGTGAAGGCAAAATACCCCACACCGGAAAATAAAAAAATTAAAAAATTCTCAAAAACCAAATCGACTTTTTGATACTTTCCTATCGTCATTCCTCAGAACGTAAGTATCAGATTAATTTATCTTTAGATTACATTATGTTAGGATTTTGATTTTTAAAACCTGCTACTTGAACCGCTGTCTTAAATTGTACACACACACACACACACACACACACACACACACACACACAAAGTCATTATGTGAAATTTGGCTTGGAATTACAACAGAATTCTCCAAAAGTTCTCAAATTAACACATTTCTGTCATTTTATACTACATATGTATAAAAACAGCATTAAATTTTGTTTGCTTTCTTAACTTTAGTGTTTGTTTGTTTATTTAAGAGGCAAAGGGATACTAGGCTGGAGAGGAAGACACCCAGCACCTCATTCGTGCAAACTGGGTGCCACTGGGTACCATCTTCCTCTTGGGATGCTGTAGCCTGAGGAAGATGATGGATAAGCCACCCCATCTGCCCTGCAGCCCTCACTTCAATGTTCTTCATGCTTCTACTCATCTCTTGGTAGAGTTTAGTCCCTTCTCCTGCCCACAAGTATGAACATTCTTCACGTTTCCTTTTGTAAGAAGTCGCATATGTGCAAATCTCCAGCCACCTGCTGACTGTCCGTGGGAAAGAAGTTCACAGCACAGTTATTATTCCATCCAGGGCTGAAAGGTAAACACTGTCACCAGCATAGCTGCCCGTCAGGTCACCAGCATAGTTGCCCGTCAGGTCACCTGCCTTTTATGAGTGACATGTCGCTCATACCATCAATCTCTCTCTAGTCTCAATCTTAGATTTGAACAAGACATTTTAGGCCACTTGAATTGGATGTTGCCCTGGTTTCCTTTTCTTGGCTCTTCCCTGTAAGATTAGCAACACCATCCCCAACAGATCCTAAACAATGCCACGCATCAGTGTGAGCCCCCCTGGTACCTCCACGCTCTCTGCTTACCGGCAGATTCCTCGCAGCTCAGTTCTTACACCCCTCCTTCCTCACTGGGACCGCTGCTGGCTCCCTCCTTTGAAACTGCCCAATAAGACGCTCGCAAGTAGACACCCCTGCTAGCTTCTCCAGCTGCTGGTCGGTACCCAAAGACTCCTTGAATGCAGTTTGCCAGCTGCTTTACCCACCGCAGCCCCACTGACAAAGGACTGCCCTCCTCATGTCCTGCTCAGCCTGCCAAGTCCCAGGCAGATTCCTCATCCACCCTCTCCACCCTAGGCAAGCTTGAGCCAAGGCCAGTCTGAGCTAAAGCACCAGATCCAGAGATTCCTAATCAAACGGCGACAGCATGGTCAGTAGAGCAGGAATATGAAAACAGAGCCACGAGAAGGTTCAGCAGGACTTTTGGAGACACGGAACCTCCTGGGCCCTTCCTCATTTGTCTCTTAGTCATTTCCTTTTACCTTTCCATTGAATACTTCAGAGATTTTTTTCCCGTCTCTCCAAAGGTGAAAATATTACAGTTGGAGTTTCATTTTCTGCTTAACTTGTGAATTTAAAAAGAATAAAAGGGGAAAAAATTACCCGGCAGATTTGACTATGGATAAAAATAGCCTGGTTGTCTTAAAGTCGGGAAGTGAACGTAAACGGACCCTTTGTGATCCCAGGCTGTCTGGAGGCTGGCATCTGTCACCACCTCTGTCCTCATCCAGAAGAGAGCCGGTCAGAGCAAGGGTTGCTTGCTTAACGGCACCTTGAGTGTAAGTGCTCCCACGTGCCCATCAAACCTGCCATTCTCCACAGCTGTCACTGAGGGACTCCCGAGTCCCTCCTCCCTCTTCCCTCCACTGGTTCCTGCATAAACAGGCCTGTGGTGGCAGGGGGCCCTGTGTATGTGTGTGTGTGTGTGTGTGTGTGTGTGTGTGTGAGAGAGAGAGAGAGAGAGAGAGAGAGAGAGAGTGTGTGTGTGTGAGAGTGTGTGTGTGTGTGAGAGAGTGTGTGTGTGTGTGTGCAGCACTGTGTGTGTGTGTGTGTGTGTAGCACTGTGTGTGTAGCAGTGTGTGTGTGTGTAGCACTGTGTGTGTGTAGCAGTGTGTGTGTGTGTGTGTGTGTGTGTGTGTGTGTGTGTGTGTGTGTGTGGGGCGGCACACGTGTGTGCTGTGTGCCCTGCAAGCGTGTGGGCGGCTCACCTGGCTTTGCTGTGTCCGTTCCAGCACTCCTCCTCGTTGGACGTGCCTGCTGTCACGCTTTCATCCTTGCAGATGGTGTAGGGCAAGGCTGACCAGACCTTCTTAGAGAGCTTCAGCTTCTCCTTTATGTCTGTGACCTGGCCGAGAAACCAAGGAGAGACAGTGAGGAGACCCTTAGGCTTTGCTTGCCTCTCTGTGTAAGGATGGAACAAAGTGAAGGTGGCAGGCCTGTGGCAAGAGAGGGACAACTACCGTTTTAAACAGAAAGAAACCGGGCAGGAGGGCCCATTGCCTAGAAAGACTCCAACCGCACGTTCCTCTTGTTCCTCCCAGAGATGCTCAGGCTCCCCGCTTTTCCTCTTTTCCGTCCTGTCCTGGCCTCTGAATGTGCCTTGCCTGCTTTGGGGCCACTCTATTCTAGAGAGTACCTGTTGTAAAACACCCTAAATGCATGCGTCAGAATGTTTCCTGAGTGCCAGATGAATGTTCCAAAACAATGCACAAAGAGAGAAACACATTCCCCTGCGGACTATCTGTTTCTGCAAACAGTAAATGCTGCTGCTCAGCTGCTGAAATCCTCTGCTCTGGTCAGGCTCATACAGTGCACATTTGGATGGTGAGCAGTGAACTCCGCCCACCTCAAAATTTCTAGCATGGAAAGGTGACAGTCAATCCAAATACAAGCATCGATGCGGCTCTGAAAGCTGCAGGAGGTTTTAGTACCGGTGTCTAAGGCGTTTCCAGCTTAGCACTTACTTCAAACCTGTGGGGATGGGAGGGGCAAGGACCTGATGCCCTTGTGGCTCCATCAAGAACACCCATTCCATCCCACGCCGCCAGGGTGCTGATTGTCCAGCCATGATTTACAAACACCGAGAAAACTCATAGACGGATAAGGTGTACCAGCTACAGTTCGCACTGGGTACCCACAAGTTAGCATTTTTGAAGTCCTGGCCCAGAGCACCATAGAATATGTCATAATTTAGAGATGGGGTCTTGACAGATGTCAGGAAGTCAAAGTGAGTCCTATCAGAGAGTCTCAGAGTCAGGAAGGCTGGATGAAGATGGGGACCAGGAAGGGGAGAATGGGAGCATGGCCCGGGATGAAGATGACCGTTTAGAGGCCCCAACCCCATCCTTCCTGACAGCCACAGAAGGAAGCAACGCTGCACACACCTTGACATGGGACTTCTTGTCTCTCTGGCCCTCAGTTAGACTCAGACTCGATGCTACGAGCAGCCAAGAGTCCGTCTGTTACACGTGGCCCTCACCACATTCTAGCCAGCAGCTTCCTTTGCCTCTTCTCATCTCTATGGCTTTTTGGGGTAGGGGTAGGTTTGGAAATTAGCTCATCCTCGGTGGTTGGAAATGATTGGATGACCATTCACCCCAGTTTGGACTTGGGGAACTTAGAATTCTAACTTACATAAAAATCCTGATAAAACCAGGACGAGTTAGTGACATGTTTCCACACACTGTGTTGGGTAAATGTCCACCAAGATATTAGTTTTAATTACCCCATCTTGCTATGAGTTCATAGACAATATTGCAAGCACTACATAAGTGAGGTCATAGCAATATGTGTCCTGCGTGTCATGACGGCTGCAGCGAGGCTCGGAACCGTCCCTGGTCGTGTACGTGTAAGGAGCCCCTCATGAGGACTAGCTCTCTCCTGAGTCTCACTGTACCACATCTTATAACCAGGGCACGTTCTCCCTGGCATTTTGGTAGCTATACCTTCTCATTGTACAAGATAACAGCAAAGGAGCAGTAAGAAATGTAAACGCTGTTCTAACATTCTGCACAAACACCAGGCGGTTGGTTCACTGGCAGCTTGCAAAGGTGAGGCAGACAGTTGAAGAAATGGACGCTGTTAGCCACTGGTCAGGAACAGGCCTGTGACCTTAAAGTATACTGGAATGGCGGGAGTTTATTTCCGGTTTCAGGGAAGTTTTTCAGCCCTCACATTGTTTGGAAACACGTACCTACTCCTCCTTGCTGTTTTGATTTCTGAATTACAGACACCAGTGCTTTGCAATAGTCCCAGACTTGAGCTTTCTGTTCTGTTTTCCTGGCACTTAAGGGCCTGTCACTATAAGCAAAGCGTTACATTACAAGTGCTCCAGAACAAATGTATTATGGATGGCCACATCAGTCTGATTCATTATACAGCACAAACTCAAAGGAAACAGAGGCTTGGGGTCTTTATAACAGTTTCCTTTCTTTCCTTGTATCCCAGATGAGTTCTGCTAGGGTGCATGCATCACCACACCGGTTAGTAACGTTGGTCCAGCTTTATAGGAAAAATACTGTCATTACAGCACTGTTTGCAGCGGAGAAGTAGGAAGGGTTTTCTCCTATGTTATTGACATTCTGAAAAATATAACTGTTATTGTTAGTATTCAGGCGTCTGTGCTGGCCTGTCCTTGGGGTTCTGACAGGACACGCCCTCAGCTGCAGCCACTAAGAGCACCACCTGTGCAAGTTGACTGCGTTCCCTTAAAAGGGGCCTGCCCACTTCTTACCTTTCTCTCTCTCCCTGTCCCCTCTCCTCTCCCACCACTTTTGTCCCCAAGGATGGATCAGTCTCTGCCCCCTGCTCTGCACCCTTTACTGCCCCTTCTCTCTCCTCTCCCAATTAACCCCCTATGTGAGTCCTGTTGTACAGAGCAATTTCTCTTCATGGCGTTTTACAAATTGCAACAGTTGCTCCACAGGAACCTGATCCAAACATACACAGTTGGGGCTCACAGAGAAACCCCAAGGCATCCTTTATGACTTCTCTGGAGTTCATTTTTGACAATTTGACTACTGCCTGTCTGGAGCTGTATCTCTTAGCTGAAGGCCCGTGGGAAAGTCCACAGGAAGCTGACTTCATGGGAAGCCAGTGGAACCTTTCCTCTCTGCACCCTAATGTACACCAGAAAGTCACAGCACAGGAAACAAGGCCATGAGGTAGAATAACCACCAAAGCCGGAGATACGTGAAATCACAGGACAGAGAGGAAGGACATTCTCCCTCTTTAATTTGACAGCTCCACTCAGGGAATGAGCTCACCTCCAATATTAAACTCAAATTTCATAAAATTTCTGAGTTAACTCCCAATTTGCAGCAGATACTAGGGATAGAGGAACAAACTGAGCAAGGGCATAAATAAATGATCAGACACATCCAGTGAACGAGACATTGTATGAGACAACTGGGCTCAAACGCTCAAAAGAGTGCAAGCAAATAAATAAATCAACAAAGGCAGGAAGACTTCTGAAGATGAGAGGAATCTGTGTGAAACACGCCAACCAAATGTCTCAACCCGGGATCTGGAGGCAGGCACCCAGCTGCAAAAGAGTTGGGAGATAATGGGGCAATTCTGAGTGTGGGACAGACACTAGTTGAGTATACTAAATTTCTGTTAAGTTTCTCAAGGGGCTGCGAGGGCTCTCTCTTAGGTGGCTCATGCTGAGATATTTAGGGATAAAATGTCCTTATGACCTTCACTTATTTGAAAAGAGCAAACTAAGCTAAGGCCTTCAGTCACGATTGAATCCAGCAGTGGAGTTTACCAATGCCGCTCTTACTAATATTTATGAGGCATTTTGGAAATGTTTTAAAAAGAAAAAAAAACGACAAAACGTGTGTGTGTGTGTGTGTGTGTGTGTGTGTGTGTGTGTGTGTGTGTGTGTCGGGTAATGATGTATTGTCAGGAGTCTACCTAGAAGCCATTGACTCACTACCTAGCAGCCACTTAAATTCACTCTTCGCAACTCTGTCTTGCTGAAGGCAATCCAAGCCACACCATTTGCACAACAGGGACACACAGGTCTCCAGCAGCTAGGACATCTTGTCATCTATCTAGCAAATGGTAGAGATGAGACATGGTTTCAGATGTAGACTGAGTAGTTCTTCTTAACTCCCAGACTCGCAGCATCGTTGCTGACAGTCCCGGCTTCAAAGCCTGTGGCACTGGGGGTGACATTCCTGTGCATATGTCTGTGGATGCAGACATGACTCACCGTGCTGAGGCTGAAAACACACGGACGCTCCGTTTCTACTTTTAAAATATAAAAATGTAAGAGGAGTTATGCATCCCTAACATTCCGTGTAGTGATTAATATTGCAGCCAGGCCACGTGGAGATGACGGTTTCCAGTTGTGAGATGGACTGAAGAGAATCTTCCACAGCAGGAGGTGCCATGTGAAGGCCCATGCATGTACAGATGAGGTCCCGTGGTTTTCATCAACTTATTCAATGCAATGGTGACTCAAAATATGTTTTGAAGAGAAGGTTTGAACTTCTTCCAAACAATGAAAGCACACGAGGACAATGAAAAGGTTGGCTGAATGCATCACTGTTCCCTTGGTAATAACTTTGTCCTAAGATCCTTGTGGATGTCTCAAGCTATGCATAAGTCCTATGTTATGTTTTTTTTTTAAACCTCCACATGCATGCCTATGATAAATCTTAGCTTGTAAATTATTAATTTTAAGAACTGATAATAACTAATAACAAAATGGAACAGTTCCAGCTGCATATTATAATGGAAGTTAGGATAGTAATATTTCTCTCCAAGCATCTTCCGGTCCTGTACTGCCTTCCTCTCCCTTCACGAGGTGGAGTGATGTAACGCCAGCATTAAGAGGTGAAGGACATGCGTGTTCTGTAGTCTTGAGCTCCTGTGGAGTTGTTCATGGTGCATGAGAAGTAGCTTCTGTTGTGAATGGCGCATGATCTCAGTTATTACAATGTACCATCAGATGCTGGATAACAGATGTTTGCTGTCTTAGGAAACAGGGACCAGCACAGTGTGACTGATACGTCACCACCCTACTCAGAAAGGTGTGCAACTCAAAACTTAACAATTTCTTACATCAGAAATTTCCCATTTAATATTTCCAAAACATAATCAGATGCTGTTAACTGACTCCATAGAAAGTGAGATCATGGATAAAAGAAACTACATTTCTCGTTTTACTTTTAATTATTTTGTCCTATGGGTATAGGTCTTTTACCTGCGCGTGTTTCTGTGTACCACATGAGTATTTGCTGTCCATGGAGGCCAGAAGAGAGCATCAGATCCTCTGGGACTGGAGTCACAGAATGCTGTGAGCCACCATGTGGGTGCCGGGAGGAACTGAACCTGGGTCCTCGGGAAGAGCAAGCAGTGCTCTTAACCGCTGACTGCCTCCCTAGCGCTCTTCCTAAGACATCATTGTATGTGTCTGTGGCATGCCACATGACACTTGGATATAGGCTTGCATCATCTCATGATCAAACCAGGGGGAGTTTCATTGGTTCAAACACTCTTCTTTATGGTGACAACAGACACCTGTGTCTCTTCAAGTTTACTTTCTATGCCTCTGCAACACTATGGGGTAAGAACAACACAGAATTCTTTGTAAATTATTATCCCCAGAAGTGTTTGCTTTGGGAGTTCATAGAGCACATGATACATGAGGCCAGTAGGGGTAATATATAACTTAGGCATAAGCAATTGGAAGTACATAAAGTGCCCATGATCCTGAACATTTTGCCGATGGAGGTACAATTCCAGAAAACGTAGACATTACTTGCCTATAACACAGGGCTCACCGGCTTGTTTCAAATTAGTGATTTGACAAGCCAAAACGATCAGTAACGTCTAGTGACTCCAGTTTAATGAGACAGGAAGGAGGAGAAAATTTTCTTCCAATGCATCGGGTGGAGTAAAGAAAGAGAAAAGCAAGCTTTTGCTACTGGGATTCCTTCATTAAGTGCTTGCGCCCCTTGATGGGTCAGAGTTTATGCTAGGCTGAGGGTAGAAAGATGGCTGCCCTTGAACGGTGTGTAGCTGCACCGTTTGGTGGATGTGAACAGATCCGCAGGTAAAGGGACATGAGGAGCACAAGCCTATGCGAGTATCCCTCTAAAACAAGATATTTTCTCTCTGCAACTTTTGAATCCCACCATGGGAACAATTAGGAGCAGCAAAATTAGTAATTCTATCCAGAGGGCTTAAAACTAAAGACACACCACGTTCTATCGGTTTTACCCACGCAGCAGAACAGCGTTCAGCCTCTGCTCCAGACTCGAGCTACATTTACTAAGAGCAGCTGGACGTCCATGGCTCCCAGGGAGCAGCTGCTCCACATCCTGAGACTGAGCAAACAGCACTAAGTGTGTACGGGGTGCTTAATAAATGTTTGTTGAGTGAACACACACATGAGCAGCATTGGCAATTACCTGCTACGGGAATTAAGATTTTAAACAACTATCGATTATCTGTCAACTCCGGCCATCCAAACTTCCCTTTGGGAGGTCAGAAAGACACGGGCAAATTCAGTCAGGCCTTTAGAACAAACCTATTACCTTGAAGGGATTACAAACAGAGCAGAAGGGATCTCAGAGGATCCCTTCGATCTCCAGTGAGGACCACAGGCCCAGTGCACACGTCAGCCACGTGTTATTTACATGTGGGGTTGGAGGAGGGTCTCGGGGGTCTTGGCAATCCCGGCTTGTGGGTAATCACGAGAATTTGAGTAAGCATGAAAGGTCTTTCATTTTAAACATTCTTCACATCCTGTGCTGCACCCCAAAGCTCATTTTTTGGTTTTCTGGGTAAGACATCTACATAACCCTCATTTGGTTGTCACCTTTGTCTCCAGTGTGGATTACTTGACAGATGTATTCACCTTTCTTCTTCTTCAGGAGACTTACTCATGGCTGTCTGTCCAGTCATCAAGATTCCTCCCCTCACAGGGATCTTTCCTAAGCAGCCACCGTGAAGGACCACCCGCCATCCTGTGTCAATCACCCCTGTATTTTGCCAGCTACCTGTTCTGTGCAGTTGGCTCATGCCTGTTTACTTATGACTCCAGAAAGATTTAAGTGTGCTTACTTCATCTGTATAAAAACATAATGTAATCAGACGTAAATAATATATACCATATCTTTAGAAAAAAGTAGGCGATTAATATTTAAAGGGCTATACACTAAATAATACATAATAAGGGGGAAAACAATGTAAATATTTTATAGGCTGAAGGTCATTTGTTAGCTTTGGAATACAGTCAGTTTAAAGAAACAAAGTCTGGCCACTCCTCTACTTGTGTAAATTAAGAGAAAATCAGTGTATTTAGCCATCTCTACCGCTTAAGAGTTCACTAGTCCAGTTTTGGAGACAGCAGCCTTGTCTGGATTTACTTGAAGAGAAGAATCAGCTGGTCACACGGTTTCTCTGCTACCCATGAAGCCTACCTCACAAGTCTGGCCATATCTGTGCCTTCCGTGAGGAAAGAAACTCTGGGACCGTATCTGCTCACAACTTCTCCCATCCTCTTGGAAATACATGGAGTCTAGAGTATTTCCTAAGTAGCAGAGGGAATGCTATTTTTTTTCCCCAACATGGCCAATTATCTATGAATAAGGTAGATAGGAATTAGGATTTACCGATGCCTCGGAAATCAGTGAAGAAGCATGCTTAATTTATCCATTTTACGTTATAAAGCCTGGGCTCGGGTGCATCTCTCCCCTTCATTCCTCCTGGTATCTTACTCACGGGACATCAGTTTTCTACTTCCTAGTTTTCTTTTGTTAGATTGTGTGAAACTCTCTGGCTTGGTTTTCCCATGCCTCAGAGTGTCCCTGGCTGTCCTATAATGTTTAAGTTTTTAGAGCACTCTGTAGAGAAATAGTTTGTATCATGTTTTTCTTCCATCTAAGTCTTGGGGTGACAGCAGGGACTCTGTTGAGATGAGCCTGCCAGTGAACCTAAAGCAGATTTTGCCCACATAATGCACCCAGCATCTACTGTGTCCTCAAGTCACGATGTAACTTGAAACAATCCCACATTCTGCTCTTTGCCACGCACTCCCAGGGAACTCAGTAACAGTGTGTAGTCTATTGCCATGTGACATATTTTCTCTCCTGTGGGATGGCACTTCAACACTGCTCCCCAAGGAGGCAAAAACTCATGCATTTTGTAGGGGAAAAAAACAGGAAGGATAAAAACCCAGTAGGAAGCTAGAGAAGCCTTGATGGTTCTAAAAGACAACGCTTAGTTCTGTGGATGATCTCAGGGGATTGGGTGAAGAGTGTAAAGAGTGAATTGCCCCCTCTGGCTTCTGGAGTTTCTCTAGCTGAATGATCACACTCAAAGAAGGGCATGACCTCAAGAAGACAGATGGGATCTTCACCAGGCAAAATACTGATCCTCAAAGTAAATTAAATATTGGCAACATCAGAGATAGCTTCCCAAGATGTTCAGGACACACACACACACACACACACACACACACACACACACACACACACACTCTCACACACACACACACACACACACATTCACACAGTGCATATTCTATGTTTGTACTTAATGTGCTAATTGCACCTCATTGCTTGTGACGTTATGTTCTAGTCAAGAAGGTAAAGAAAGAGTGTCACACGTCCTTGAGCAGAGGCAATGTGTTTTTGAGCCACTACCAGTTGAATGCAATAGTCAAGAGAAAAGGGAAGGCATTTAGTACTCAGAAATCCAGACAAAAATCAAAGAATCACTTTGCCCAGAAAGCAACTCAATCACAGCATTATTTGTTTTTTTTTTTTTTTTGTTGTTTTTTTTTTTAAGATTTAAGACCAAGGAATGATACAAGGAGTGGTTTTGTTGTTGAACTGTCAACTCTTGAAGCTCAGCAGAGCTCCTGAGCTCCAAAGCTTCTAGAGGATTCACAATTTAAGATCTGCCTAGATTCCATTTAAATGTTCACTCTGCCATCCTCCAGGGTCTAATGAGAGAGGGCTTGGGATTCCTTGTATGATCTGAAGCACGTCTCTTCCCTACTCTGGGACGTTCTGGGAGTCTTCGTGGACCCCCAACCACAGACAAACATCTAGTTCCTCCTCCTGTTGTAGCATGTTGAGGCCCATCCCTCTTGCTTTTCTCTGCACATCCACAAACTCTGGTTGATTTGTTTTCTGCCATCCACCCTCCCTTCTGCTCCGTTTCTGGCCTTCGGTATGAGTTGTCTTTGTTCTCTCAAGCCCTGCTATGAACAACACGTCTGCTCTTGGCTGACTCTGGCCTCCCTCATTTCATAGACGTTATTTTGGCTGCATAGACACAGACATCTCCAAGGAGCTGCCATGATCTGTGAATTGTGACAAGAGCCTATTCTAAATTAGGTTATTAGAAATGCGGTCTTCATCATGTAGGAGAGGGTGATCTCAGGTGCAGCCGCACACAAAAGGAATAAATTCAATATTTTAAACAGTTTTCCGAGGCACATGAATCAGGTTAGGTATTTAAACACCGAGCTCTGCTCTGTTCTTCGCCACCGTAGCCAAAGAATGACAACCTTGGGAGGTTCTTTGTGGTTCAAAGCCTGAGTTTCCCTATTTCCCGTTGTAGTCAGCAACACCAGGGAGGTGGAGCGGTGCTCTGAATATATAATCAATCTAGGGATTAATTAGGAAACTACCAATTTTGTCCATATACAGAAAGTTAGAATGTTCTGAGCATAGAGTCTCGCTGAACATTTTACTTCCTTTGCCAACTAGCTCTTCAGAGGGACTTTGGTGACATCCAGGAAATTGGAACAGAGGCCCAATTTTTACTTCTGTGTGAGGCAGACATAACCTCCTGAAGTTACTGTTAAAATATTGAAATTCCATCTTCAGGAGATGAAGCCCAGGATATCACACGTGTCTGCTAATTAAAAAGGGAGGAGGGCGCTGAGGAGACCGCTCAGCTGGTAACTCGCTTGCCTCTGAGGGAGCAGTGCCTGGGGTTGCCTTCCCGAACCCAAGTAAAAATGCCAGCTATGGTGGCACCCTTGACATCTCAGCGCCAGGGAGGCGGAGACAGGCAGGTCCTGGGGTGTGCTGGTCAGCAAGCCGACCTTAACTGAAGAGTTCTAAGCCAGTGGAGACACTCCATCCCAAGGGAGATGCTTGGGATTCCTGGGATGACTTATGTATGCGGTTGTCCTCTAGTCTTCATACCCATCATCTGCGTGTGCACCCACATATGCACACACACACACACACACATGCACACACACACACTCATTCACACGCACACACACACACACTCATTCACACGCACACACATACACACACGCACACACACATGCACACACACACACACACACACACACACACACTCACACACACACACACATGCACGCGTGGGGTGGGGAGAGAACGCATTAGGAATTTTACTGCATGCTTGGATATCCCTCAGAATTTGTCATTTGGGTCTGAATAACTGGGCCTTTATTCTTCCACAAGGCATGTAAGCAGTATAGATATGCATTGTGCTCTGTTTCTCTGAGGTGGCAGCAGGTACCTGGAACTTAGCAGGAAGTAAGAAACATCTTTTGGCTCAACTGAGCACAGTGTAGCTGCATGTCCTTCCCCACTGAGACTATGCGAACCTGGTTCCAGCCAAGAGCAGGAGCTCACAAAGATGAACCCCTGGGACAAGCAGCTTAGATGCACTCTGAAGAGTATCATTAGATCATAGGTGAAAATCAGATTTATCTGTATTCCAAAGCCATTTAGGGTAGACGCGGTTGTCCTAAATCTTTTATGGAGTAGGCAATAAAAAGCACATAAATCTTTTTAGCTGCATGGGATTTGATTCATCCCTAACTGTGTAGACAGGTTCTGTGTGGAGCATAATAAATGCTTCCTTTGCATCAATTGTTTCATATTTGTGATACGACATGAAGTCTCGCTCTTTTCTCTCATGGGTTGAGCTGAGAAGTTTTTTTTTTTTTTTTTTTTTTTTTAGTTTAATTGTCAGTGACCTGGGCATACACTTAATCACACACACACACACACACACTGGGGAGAGAAGGAAATGCACTGAGGGAAGTCCTCTCTGTGGGTTTCCTTGTCTTAGAACTCTCTTGACACCCAGTGCCATTTAGGGTCTACAGAGTATGCGTTCGCAGGGTCCCTCGGATTTTCCCCCGTTCTGATGACTACCGGGTCTTCTTCTTAGTCTCCAGCCAACGTTCTGACAGGCCACTGTTGTTTTTGTTCACTACAAGCCAGGAGATGAATGTTCCATCTGCCAGTGCAACGTCTGGCCTATCTACTCAGTAGAGAGTACACGAATGAATGGATGGATGAATGAATGGAGTAGGCTGAAAAGGTCATTTGGACTCTGAATCTTCAAATGAAATTGTAGATGTGGACAGTGGCAAAGACTATAATCCTAGCGCTTGGGAGCCCGAGGCCAAGTTGTACTTAGATTACAATTGGAAGAAGAATCTCCTTGTGGACCACCCGAACTCATAGACAAATGGTTTCTTGGGGTCTGTGGGTAATCACTTCAACCATAATCCCACGCCTATTTAGAATCTACCATGCCCTGAGTGTTTTAAGTTCCCGGGCATGCAGATATAGAAACATCAGGTGGCCTCTGTGTCTACGGCATGGACCACGGGAGAAGACCTGACACTCTATGATTAGGGAGGAGGTGAGAAGAGGCAGCCGTTGGTCCGTATCTTGAGGGACCTGCAGGTGTCTGTGGGCAGAAGACCTGATGAGATTTGTTTGTGGCAGGGGACCCTTGAGCAGAGCAAGTTCATAGATGATACGCGTCTTCGACAGGGAAGAAAAGCCACAGAGGCGCCTGGGCTTGGCCCTGAGGTTGGTGAAGTTGTGTAATCTCACGAGAAACTGGTCTCCAAATGGACATGAGTTCCTCCTTTCTGTAAACAAGCCCCTCCTAGGCATCTGATAAAGTTTAGCAAGTGAATACATTGCTAGGGTACTTGGGACTGGAAGTCCTTAACGAGGAGACACATCACCACAGGGACAGATGGCGTAGGGAGACTCAACTGCACTCTTTCTTGGAAATCAAGCTTTTACCCCTGTGAGGTAAATTACCTGTTCCTGGGAGCCATCTGCTACTTAAAGATCCAATTTACCCCATGGGGCAGCAACCAGGGTACACCATGTACACCTCCTATGATTAGATCCAAGAGACACCGGCTCGCCGACTTTTACCTTTACACTGGAGGCAAACAAAGGTGCTAAGGATAAATGCCACAGGGACACTTTGTCTCCTACAAGACACAGAGATGTAGGCAATCCATCTTTATAGCTCAGTGTGAGAGAAACCACCTCGAAAACTGGATAAACAAGCATTCTGGACAAGGAAGTGATGAGAATTTAAGATAGCGACAATCACTAGAAATATAATGAGAACCACAGATGTCACGTACGTCTGTAATTTACACATTTCCTATAATGAAAAAAGTAAACTTAAATTAATTTTAAGAATATCTTTGGAGACAGAATGAAGGTGTATGCATTTAACTCTGTCACTTGGAAAGCAGAGTTGGGAGGCCCTATGAGTTTAAGGCTAGCCTGCTCTCATAGGGCCAGCAAGGGCTACATAGTGACATACTGTCCAGAAAAAAAAAAGAAAAAATGATTAGATAGATAGATGATAGACAAATGATAGATAGGTAGATAGATAGATAGTAGGTAGGTAGACAGGTATATGATAGATAGGTAGATAGATAAATACATAGATGGTAGGTAGGCAGATAAGTATATGATAGATAGATGATAGGTAAATGATAGATAAGTAGATAGATAGATGGTAGGTAGGTAGACAGGTATATGATAGATAGGTAGATAGATAAATACATAGATAAATGATAGGTAGGCAGATGGGTATATGATAGATAGGTAGATAGATAGACAGATGGGTAGATAAGTAATATATCTTAATTTAATTAATTTAATTTAATCCAGCATACTTCAGATGTTATGGCTTCGTCATATAATAATGGAACAGTCTATATTCTTTTTGGTACTAAGTCTTTGCAACCTGGCTTGTACTGTAAACTTCTAGTCAATCTCAATGTCTTCTAAGACACCTCCAGTGTGCAGCAGCCACAAGAGTCTGGTGGCTGCCATATTGGGTGGCCACGGTACCTCACTCAGCTGTCCATAATACATTAGCAAATCACAGAATTAAAGCCCGGCTTCAGTAGAAGCCTGAATGGGTTCCAGCCTATTTCTAGGATGGTTTCCATTTACATAAATGGGAACATGTTGGATTCAGACTTGTGACATCTGCCACTATTTTGCCTACACACAGAACTTTTTGGCGTATATTTGCTTGTTTTTTTATTATTATTGAAATATAACAATCATCCAGTAAATCACATAGATCAGAGCTTGATGAACATTCAGCAAGATGCTCATGTGACAAGCCATCAAAAATATGGGAGTTCTTTCTTAAAAATAGATCCTTTGCTTTTGTTTTTTCAATACAGGGTTTCTATCTGTAGCCCTGGTTGCCTTGGAACTAGGTCTGTAGACTATGCTGGCCTCAATCTCAGAGATCCTTCAGTCTCTACCTCCCAAGTGGTGGGATTAAAGGGGTGTGCCACCACCGCCCAGCTCCTAAAAACAGATTTAAAAAAAGATTTGTTTATTATGTATACAGTGTTCTGTCTACATGTGTCCCTGCAGCCAGAGAGGGTACCAGATATCATTCCAGGAGGTTGTGAGCCATCCTGTGGTTGGGAATTGAACTCAGGACCTTTGGGAGAGCAGCTCCTGCTCTTACCTATGAGCCATCTCTCCAGCCATAGAAACATTTTTTAAAAACATGTATTTTACTTTTAATTCTGTCCCCCTCCCCGTGTGTGTGTGTGTGTGTGTGTGTGTGTGTGTGTGTGTGTGTGTGTGTATAGGCTTGTCCACAGAGGTCAAAGAGGGCATCAGATGCCTTAGAGCTGGAGCTACAGGTGGCTGTGAGCTGTCTGGCAGGAGTGGTGGGAATGCAACAGACAGCAAGAACTCATTACCCTGGGAGTTCTTACATAGGAAAATCTGTTTAAAGGGTCTTATTCAATCTCTTTTTGCCTTAAGATCCCACTAAGGAGTAGTTTCTCATGAGGTCACTGTAATTGGGAATTATAAGTGAGTACATGTTGGCTTGAGCATGATTTAAAATAAAAAGGCTGTCACAAGCTTAATACTAAAGGTTGCCCTGAACAGCCAGACAGTTCACCTTCTCTCCTCAACCCAACCAAAAGGCTTGAAGGCTTTAAAAACCACACTCATCAAAGCCACCAGATGGCAGTATTATCCAATCTTTGTCCACCTTACTCCCAACACACACACACACACACACACACACACACACACACACACACACACACACACCCCACACTTCTGCCCAGCCTTGTCCCAGGGAATAAAACTGTAGATTGTTCCACTGCGTATTACACTGACAACCCTGTTATTTTAAACTTGAGGCTGACAGGCTGTCATTTTAATGAGGTCTGCCAGAGCCAAGGTTAACCAAAGCTTTATTTCCCTACAAAATGTTAAGGCCACAGTTCTAAAAGGGGGCTGTGAAATTTTATGTTATTGATACCTGCACTGACTGTACAAGTTTTAAGATATTTTTGACGAGTAGAGCTACATGACGAATATAGACATATGTTTATACAGTGAGTCGAATTCGTCATTACAGCCAGCTCACATTTCTCCCAATAGACCTTTTTTACTTTAAGTTATATTCTTGCAAAAGAAGAAGAAGAAAACGGCTCTTCTTTACAGCTATCCATTTTGGTCTATTTTGAAGCCCGGGTGTATATTTTTAGCACTTTGACTTCAAACTTAATGAGTCAAAGGGAAATTTGCAGCTTATTTCAATGCCATTAATATTCCAAATGAAATCAAGGGTAGTATTTGATTATTTCTGGGAAAGAGGCTTAGCGCCAGAGTGGCAAAACTAAGCTCAAATTTTCTCTTATAATGGACGCTTCCACAGTGCACGATTGTTAATGGCACTGTAATTTATTTCCTTTCCCTGGAAATGGCTTTTTAGGTTGATCAAGAAAGTATTTAAAATCAGTTGCTAACTATGACACTATTAAAAACATTAGAACCACCTTTCCCCAAGTGATTTTGCTAACAATTTTTTATGTCATATCTTTATACCCTCTTCAAAAGTAATTTTTAAATATTTAACCAGTCTTCTTGTATGGAACTGGTGATGCATATCCCACACATATTGGGTTCACTCTCCATACACAGAATTTACTTGGAATGCGTACGGCCATCATTGACCCTTGTCGTTGACCAGAGACCTGCCCGCTAGGTGACTTTGCATGCTTGGGTGGATGTTTGATTTCCAAAGTGAGCCTCAGATACATGAGTTTCACGTGTTGCCGCTGCCAGCTGAATTCAGTGAACACTCCCTGCACACACCCCAGGTAGGAGGGGCTGTGGCTGCTGTTTACAAAACCTAGGTAACCTGGGGACAAAATGCAGCATTGAGAGTGTGGGTTTCTCACTCAGTAGTGCTTAGAGTCTCAGCAAGCTGGGGCTGGTGAGATGGCTGGGCGGGCAGACAGACGTGGATGCAGGTGCTGCCGCCTGACGGAGACCTGAGTGAGTTTCATTCCTGGAGCCACGTCAAGGCAGAAGGAAGGTGGGAACTGAATCTACAGGGCTGCTTTGTGATCTCCACAGGCATTCCTTAGCACACGTGTACACACACACACACACACACACACACACACACACACACACACACACAGTTTAGACATGCCAATCAATCAGACCTGAGAGCTCTCAAGATGGAGCCTGGTGTACCTTCCCCGGGCTGTGAGCCCACAGAGGCCTCCTTCTTCTTCAGCTAGTTCTAATCTAGTTGGGTCCCTGGGGTGTGTATCTGACACAGACGCTGCTAACATGGTGATAATGGCCGTGATGGTTGGCACACCTGCCAGATGCCAGCGGAGGTACCAAGTGATTTCCCACGTACACAGAATGTTGAAAGGGCTTATCTGTGTCTCCACTTTGCACTGGATCTACCTGGGCATCACAGGTCTGTGGTGACATTTTGGAGTAGTTCCACAAGTGTGTGGCAGGCGTCTTGTTAAGCTCTTCCCTTGTATCTCACTGGCAATCACCACAACACTAGAGGAACCATGAGGAGTGGTGTCACCTAGCCTTGGTCTCATGGCACATACTACAGAGTTGGGATGGGAGCAGGCACAAGGCACCAGAATCTACATCTCATGTGGACAGCAACAGAGCGGGGAACTAGAGAGTGCTGGTGCCTCCCATAGCCCCGAGACCTAAGCAGAGAGCGCTGCTTTCAAAAAGGATGGAAAATACCCCTGGAGTCGGGTGGGAAGAGCCGGATGTTCTGGAAACCTTTGTGTCTCTCCAAGATAGATTGCTAGTTTTCCCTGACACTGAGTCTAGTAGTTCTCCAAACCAGTCCTTAATTTCCAGACTTTTGTAATACCACCCGGTTAGAGCTGCTCGCCATCTCTAACAATATCCTCTGGTAGAAGGATCCAGAAAAATACAACACCACACGGTTTAAAAGATAACAACACTTTCTCCCTGGAGGTCCAGAAACCAAAGGAACCAGGGCTATCTGCCCAATCATCTTCTCAGTCTGGGTTTCCACAACAATGAGTTACATTGGGCTCCAGTTCCTCTAAATTATTGTCTACCCATCATCTGTGTGCCTATCCTTTACCTACTAATCTATTGCCTATCATCTATGTATGTATGTATGTATGTATGTATGTATGTATGTATGTATCTATCTATCTATCCATCATGTCTATTATACACTCATCCATCTGTCTCCATCTCTGTCTCTATCCATCACCTGCCTATCCATCATCTATCTATTCATCCATCCATCCATCCATCCATCCCATCCATCCATCCATCATCTATCTGTCTATCTATCATCTATCTGTTCTCATTCATCCATCTAGCTGTCTGTCTATCCATCATCTATTTATCTATCCATCATCTATCACCTACCTATCATTTTATTTCTTGTATTCTCACTTCTTCTATTTTCTTTTTTTAAAAACATATTTATTTTTGAGATGGCCTCATGTAACCCAGGCAGGCTTGAACTCATAGCTGAGCATGACCTTAAACTCATGGAGATTCTCGGCCCTACCTTTCAATTGCTGAAATTCCAGGTGTGCACACTTTTTTAAAAGTGTGCTCTACTTTTTAAAAAACTATTATTGTTATCTCAACCACTAGCAACAATAATAATTCTCTGTTTTCTCATTCTATACAGAGAACATTGTAAATGCCTACCAGGCCCTTTCAGTAGCATCCAAAGACAGAAGTCCTAAAAGCCATTCTTTGCTTTGAAAATGGAAAATGTGTTCTCCTTCTGGATTTTTAATTCACAAAACAGCACAGACCATCTCCTCCTCAGGGCTTCCATGACAAAAGTGGAAGGCTGTCCCTTAGGTGCAGACAGAGGGTGGAAATCTGGTCCCTCATATTTAATGGATTGTATCTAGCAAAAATCACATTAGAAACCCTCTCCTTGACACAATTTCTCTTATGAAATGGAAAGTAGTAAAGAAAACAAAACTTCACCACCTTGCCACGGGAGCCCACAGGGACCAGATGGAGCTCTGCATTTCCCTATTACACTGTACTTGGGAATAAGGTTGAGGAGCCAGGCAGTAAATCTGATCCGGCCAAATCCTGAGCCCTTGGAAAAAACACCTTTTCATTGCAGATAAGTGTAAAAACAGTAGTGCAAGCACACAGAATCCTGAAATCAAACACCAGGGCTGCTAATGGACTTGGTAGCTAAGCCGTGGCACATTGAGAATAACTCACTCCACCAGATCTCAGCACAAGGAGCAGAGGGTGTAAATAATTAGAGTCTTGTTAGCCTTGATCTTGACTTGTTTATCTGGTCCTTTAGGAAGAGCCATGCATTATTCCTGATAGTCAAGGAACCACAGAACAATAGCTACAGAAGTCCAAGAGAGTGGGGTGTGACTGTTAGCAGGGACGGTCTCTAACCTCTCAGAGTTTCCTTGGAAAGCTGTGAGAGTCCCCGTTTTTGATAACCGTATCTTGTTATCAGAACTATTTCTGAATTATTATAACATTCTACGGTGATTCAGAGTCAACATGCTTCAGTTTTCTCATTCATGTTAATGTGAATAAAAGGGAAGCTGTTTTTTTTAAGTAGTTTTCATTTTCTTATTTTTTTCCAAATTATTTTCTATATGGCAAGCGACCACTCTCTTCGATCAAAGTCACAGCCATTAAAACAAGGCTATCTATATCTACAGCTTGAAGGGAGAACTTTCCTCACGTCATGGAACCACTGGAGAAGGCTTGGTCTCTAACTTTTCATGAGTTAAAAATCCATAAAGATTTCAAAGTGATCTTTAAAAAACAAACAAACAAACAAAAAAAACCCAACCAACCAAACAAACAACCAAACAAACCCCAACTTTTTTCTTGATGAATGGCTAGGATATGTGTGGCATGAGCCTATCTTCTTGGCCCTGGGGGACTGAAGGAGAACAGAGTGTTTGTGACTGGGCTGGGCTCTATAGGAAGATCTTATCTTAAAACCAAACAAAGAAAGGCTCAGCCCAGGTTTTCCTGTACAAGGCAGTGGCCTGGTTCACAGAAGTGGGTGCCTCTTATGGGCGCTTACATAATGGGGCAGCATCTCAATGAAGATCCCCCTTTTCCACTGTATGTGTGGCCAAGAAGAAAGCCTAAACTTCAGAAGAGTTAGCATTGATGCCCAGAGCCTGCTTTTGCTTTTCTTGGAGTAGTGTGGCAGTGTTTGCAGCTTGACTGGTAAACATTCCCCCCGGGGCAGGGCTCCCTCCACCCTGATTAAGAAGAGGTGTGGAGAACACTGGGAATCCCAGGAACTGCATAGTGGTTTCAGGAGCTAAGAAGCCTTTTTCCAGTCAACTGATCAGGACATAATGGTACCAAGGTCTCCATGACTACTGCGAATCTTCATTTCCAGAAAGTCCCTTACCCTCAACACACACCAACACCCAGGACGGGTGCAAATGGAGACGGGGACCTCCCAGGGCACATTCAGGCTGCAATCGTAACACTGCTCTTTTACTGGAAGAAACTGTAAAATTTAAAGTGTAGTCTAGCTTCTTATGCCCACCTTTTCATTTCTTCTATGATGTCATGGCAGATTGTCATGATGCCTTAGTCCCACCAAAATGAGTTTGCAGAAGTCTTTATTTTCTTGATTTAATTGTTTGGCACACTGTGTTTTGTCATAACTTTGTTCATGGACTGCCCCTTTAAGGACAACAGGAGTGGCGGCCTGGCTGTGTTCATGCATTTTGTTAATTATACATGCCTAAGCTCTGTTTCTATGTGAGGTATTTCATCAAGCATCGGAGCTATAACGATGAAAACACATCGTCTCTACCTTCAAGGAGCTTTTTCCTATGGGGAGGTTATGCAGCGAAACAGTGGCACAATGTAAAATCTGATCAGAACTGGGGAGAGGATAGGCGTTGCATGTAAGAGGGGGTCACAGCTGGTGTGTGTGTGTGTGTGTGTGTGCGCGCGTTTTCAACAGGTATCACTGGTTCTGCTTGAAGCCAGTTAAAGTGAGAGGAAGTGGGGCAAAGATGAGGGGACTTCACTCACAGTAAGGTAGGAAGGCTACAAAATAAAGGCACTTGGTAATATGTAAGAGTTGCGACTACACAACTAGCACGCCAATCAATTTCTAGGGAAGGAGCAAGAGTGAGTGGTGACGTCTTTGAGGTCTGGGCACATTCACTTGGCTGAAAGCTTAATGGGTACTTTAATTGCAGGATGATTGACATATGTGTTCATGTGGTGTCTTACAGGCCATGAAAATAGCTCCTGGTAAGTAAGAAACATCAAGTGTCCCCAGGACTGCTCAGGGTTTAGTGGGAGGTTCACACAGGGGTCCTATTTAAACTGGACCTTGATGAATTAGCTGCTCTGTGTTGGGAGGTTGGAGGAGCCATTCCAAGTTGAATCTTGTAGAATGAGTAAGGAATGAGCCTGTGACGGAAGAATGGATTGGGCCAAGGCTCTAAGAAGGTGAACTCCATGTTCAAAGTTTCATGTGGGTGGAACCCTCTCAGGCTTGGGAAGTATTTTGCAGTAATTGAAAAGGAAATGCCTGGATTGGAAAGTAGGAGCTGTTTCTAGAGTAGGTGGATCCCAGCAGATCCAATGAGATTTGAAAGTCTGCAGTGAGCAGTGAAGGGGAGAGAAGAGCTCAGCCAGGGACCAAAAGAGAATAAATAATTCCAGGAAAGCCAAGCCAGGTGTGGTGGCCTGGTTGCTGGTGGTGGGCAGGTAGATAAGCAGAGTGGGCAGGGGCCTGGTTGAGGGTGGTGATGGGCAGGTAGATAAGCAGAGTGGGCAGGGGCCTGGTTGAGGGTGGTGATGGGCAGGTAGATATACAGTGTGCTATTCACTCTTAGCACAAGATGGACAGGTTGACAGTTATGGACTAACTGGCAACTCTACAGCACACTTTCCACTTTAGCTAGACTCAACTTCTTAGAACTCTACACACACACCGTGCCCCACCCCCCTGCCTGCTCAAACCTTTGCCCATCCTACCAAAAAGTATTTTACTACCCTGGGAGATGGGAGGGATAGTCTCCTTTTCTCCCTTTCCACAGCCTCTTCCTCCCTTCGGGCGAAGATCCCGCAGGGAAGGAGGCTGGGTTGAGGTTTTTCACCCATCCTTATGTGCTACTCCTCCATGAACTCTCGGAATAGAAAGTGGAAACAAGGACAAAGCCTCCAATTGCTATTGTGTGGGGATGGCCTTGAACATCTGCTTCTTCTAGTGCTCCCACTTCCAGCACGAACTGCCATGCGCACATACTGAGCAGTCTACCACTGAGCCACAGCCGCCACTTCCACAGACTTTGAGTCAGCTCAAGATGGTTTAGTAGTCATCGCTCAGTGTGAACCCTGCAGACTGGCAGTTGTTACACGGAATGACTTAGTGACTTTTTAAAAGTCCTCATATGATCAGAGCAATGGCTTTACTTTTTCTTTTCTTTTTTAAGAATGGTTTAGATCGGCGCTTGGTAGGAATTGTGGATGTGGGCCTACAGACTATGGAGCACTGAGGTCCGTGCTAATTAACAGTCCAGGAGGTTTAATTAGTGCTCTCGGGTGACTGGCTGAATTTTGGCATTGACGATTTGTGGAATTTCAATTTTCAGTATGTATGCGCACCGCTCCAGGTTGAAGGCACAAGTGACACTTCACCGAATTCGCAATGGTGCCATTGAGAGAGGGATGTGTATGTTCCTCTCACTTGCCTTCTACTTCTTTTCCCCAGGAATGTGTTAATTAGCAGAGACTTTTTGCCGACCCAGATCTGGATTGTCTTATTTTATTTTCTCTCCTAAATTCCCAGTTGAGGAGGAGCATCCTGCTTTCTTGAGGATCTGGGCATGAGGGAGGACAGAGCAATCTCATCTTACAAGCAGACAGGATGTGGCAAACATTAAAGTCAAAAAAACAAGGCTTTGGATGAGATGCTGGAGAAGGTCTCTGGGCAGAGACCGCACAGATGCGGGAGCTGCAGGACAGCCGTTACAGGGTGCTTCAGCCCAACAATGTCATGCTCTGTGACTGAGGGAGGCCCTCTGAGACAAACTCGGATCCCTCCTTCCGTCCCCCTCGGTGACTTGTATCTGCCTCTGTTTCCTGAGCACTGAGACAGGACGTCAACCCACTCGTGATCCTTGGTGTCTGTGGGGACCACTTGTGATCCTTATGAGTCTGTACCGATGATGACTCACACATAATGAACTTACGTCTCTCTCAGCCTAGGTGCATGTGGTTCTCACAGGTCCCCCAGGCACTGGAGACCACTGTTAGCCTCTGGTGCCAGGTTTCAATGTAGGAGACATTTCTAAGTAAAGACGGAGCCTCAGTAGCCTAGCCCTGCTGGGATCACACAGTGCGGCTTCATAACTGTCATCTCCTGGGCCTGAGGGTCAGAACAAGTGGGCGTAGGAGGAGGCAGTGTGGTTCAGTCATCAGCTTAGGGCTCAATAAATGACTTGATAAGCAGGTTAGTCATAATGGGGTTCAAGCCTTTGTGGGCGGAGAATGGGAGGAGGAAAGAGCCCTGGGCAGGCCTAGGAGAGGAGCTGCGAGTTTCGTCTGTGCTCAGCCAATCTGCTGCACCCTCACGGGAGGAAGTAGGGCCATGACCACGAGAGTCTCGCTCTCCTCCCGCAGCTGTGAAGCCCCCACGACTAACTAGAGCCCTTACAGGCCTTGGCTACACTTTGAATCATCAAGCTTCCAGGGTGGAGCAGGCTGGTGACAAGGACGGATGGCTCTTTTTAGGGGCACAGAGAAGCCCCCACCAGCGCCCTGTGTGGATTCAGTTTGGTGCTGGCCTTCTTAGCTTCATGCAGTCATGCACAGCACACTCCTACAGCCGAGTGGCACTGCCCCATGTCTCATGGCGTGGAGAGAAGGGGGAGACGTAGGCGCCTACAGACCGGGACACTTCCATTCGCGCTAGCTGACCAGACACGCTTCTCCTCTGTGACCTCAGCGTCCGTCCTGAGGGCTCAAGCTGTCCCAAGACCAGCTGCCTTTCTTCTGCCTCTCAGAAACTTGAGGGGTGTGCAAAGCATGTGCACAGCGTCCTAGAAACCGTGCCTGCCACAGCTGAGCCATGGCTTCCCACTTCTTTGCTTGTTTTTCTGCCGAGGCCTCTTCTCTTCGCTTTCCCCTGCCCTTTGTTCTGTTTGCAAGCCTTCCTGACCGTGTGGTGTAATTAAGCCTGCCCTTGCCTTGCTGAAATCGTCTGGAATGTTTCTGAGACATCCAGTGCTGACTCCAACCCATCAGGGAAATTCATGAGGATATGCTGCAAGGATCCGATTCCCTTAGCAACTGCCTGTCACTGTTTCATGTCTGGTTATTTTCATTCAAATCGGAGACGGAGGGAGTTAGGGTGGTGGGCTGAGGTCACAGAGCTGCACACCAGACCCATGACCTAGCCACAGACGCACATTCTTTTGGAGCTTTTGGCAATTGAGCAGATCTCCTTATTCAGGGGAGGGCTGATTGCTATTCCTCTTGGCTTTGTGGGATAAGGAGGCGGATTTCCCCGGGGGGATTGTGGTTGAGTGAATCTGAGGCGCAATCACAGGCCCAGATGTGCCATCCTAACTCTCGGGAGCCTCTGTTGCTCCGATGCTGTCTCGTAGCTTTGTGTTCCCGGAGAAGTCTCTCGTGCTGCAGGGGCTGGTGGCTCTGTCTTAGGATCAGTGTGATGTGGGGCCGCTGTATGAGCCGATGCCCCCTGAGGAATCATTCTGGGCACACTGGGTTTTCAGAAACCCTCATTAGGCGGGAAAGTGTAGCGGGATCTTCACGGTTCTCTGTCCCCATGCGGTGCTTCATGGAAGGTTCGGGGAAGTAGTCATCTATAAACTTTTTATCATGAGTTTATTTCTATGGGGCTCCCCCTTTAGTTTTCTCCTTTGTGTTCTGGAGTCGAGTAGATGCTGCTAGCCTTTTTCTGTGAGAGACCCTTGTGGAAAGACACTCAGGGAGCAGGAAATGCAATCGGGACTGAAACATACATGCGCCACGTGTGAAAGGTTTGCTTACTCCGGTCCTTAACAAAAGTTGCCTTCCCCATGAAGACTGTGGTGTGTGTATGTGTGTTCGTGTGTATGTGTGTGTGTGTGTGTGTGTGTGTGTGTGTGTGTGTGCGTGTGTTTTAGTGTGTGTGTTTTAGTGTGTGTGTTTTAGTGTGTGTTTTAGTGTGTGTGTGTTTTAGTGTGTGTGTGTTTTAGTGTGTGTGTTTTTGTGTGTGTGTGTGTTTTAGTGTGTGTGTGTTTTAGTGTGTGTTTTAGTGTGTGTGTGTTTTAGTGTGTGTGTGTTTTAGTGTGTGTGTTTTAGTGTGTGTGTGTGTGTGTGTGTGTGTGTGTGTGTTTTTAGTGTGTGTGTGTTTTAGTGCATGTGTGTAGGCCAGGGGTCAATGTTGTTATTTTCATGAATCATTTTCTTCTTTTGAGACGGGAGAGCTTCACGGGATCAGGAGGGAACCAGCTTGTTTATCTGGTTGCCCCATGAGCATCCTGCCTCTGTTTCACCAACACTGTCATTGCAGACGTGCATGTTACACCTAGCTTACTCATTGGGTTCTGGTGGCTGGAACCCAGCACCTCATGCTTGCACAAACATTTGACCGATGGAGCCAGCTCTTCAGACATTAACTTTTAAAGTCACAGTGCACTGCTGTCAGAGACTCATGCAGGGCCAGCCCTGTGCCCGAGAGGGTCAGGCTTGTGTGTGGATGTCTCCCCCGCTGTCGACTCCCTTTCCTGATGCAGGGCCAGCCCTGTGCCCAAGAGGGTCAGGCTTGTGTGTGGATGTCTCCCCCGCTGCCGACTCCCTTTCCTTATGCAGGGCCAGCCCTGTGCCCGAGAGGGTCAGGCTTGTGTGTGGATGTCTCCCCCGCTGCCGACTCCTCTTCCTGTATTCTTCTCTGCTTCCCCCCTGCCCTGCTGAGGCTTGTCCAGAAGTGCCCAGGGAACGCCCAAGCCTCTGCGACCAGTCCACCCAAGCACTTCCCAGAGGGGGTTTCTTTATGTCCTTCACAGACCCAGGGCATGGGTGGATCACTCCTCCCAGGAGCACATGAAGATCTACAGTGATATCCATATATCCATGTGCCTGTGCTATTGAATGCATCACATACCTGCACCACATATATCACACGTGTGTCTTCAGTGTGTCTTTTGGGGAAAGGGATACAATTCAGAGGACCATTCTTTCACCTTATAGTAGGACCCTCGATGAGTTGGGTCCCTGCTCAAATGCCCCAGGTGCTGTGCCTGTGCCTTTGTTTGCTTTCGTTTTTGTTTGTTTACTTGGTTGGTTTTATTTTTGTAACACAAGGTCTTGCCATGTAGCCCTGGCTGGCCCGGAGCTTGCCATGTAGGTCAGGCTGGCCTTGAGTTCTCAGCAATCCTCTGCCTCTGGTTCCTGAGTGCTGAGCTTACAGGTGTCATGTCCTGACCACACCCAGCCTGTGTTTCCTGTGCTGACAAGCAGGCGAAGCACGGAGATATTTCTTTCCAGCACTGTAAAAATACCAAGCCTGGACCTAGATACTTGGATGAAATTATCCCATCTGGAACACAACCTGAGCATGGGGATTTTTTTTTTTATAGAAGATCCAGGTGGTTGATTACAGTATGTGGCCAAGAATGAAAGAGCATGCAAGAGGAATTGCCCGTAGGCTTGGGGTGGGGGAGGATGGTGACGGGGTGGGGGCTAATAGACCCAGCGGCCAGGTGTATGGAGTTGGAAAGACCTGAGATATTAAAGAAGTTTTCAACATATGTATTTTTTTTTTTTTGAAGAGCAGGGCTTTGTGGGTTCTTAATCAACACACCGGAAGCACCGCCCAGCATGCAGCTGACACAGAGAAATGGCCAAGAGACATCTTGCCCTGGACCTCAGGAAATTTTATGAGCTACTGAGTGACAGACATAGATCCACATGTCACGTTTTCTCCAGACTGTGACAATAGTGTGTCACTCTGTTTAAATGCTTAGAAGCTGTTATCTGTGACTAAGGAAGTTCTCTCGAATAAAGTGATTTTGAGGTAAACATCGAAGAAGTGTCCCGCTGTGACTAAAAAACTGGGTGAAAGGCTAGTGAGGGACAGCAGCCATAGCCATCGGGAGACGGGCCAGAGGCTGGAAAAGGCGGGGCAGCGTGGAATACAGGGCTGGTAAACTCACTGCCAGGCACTCAGGGTTTTAATTCCACAGGCGATATAGACAACCTCTGGGCATCCAGAATTGCAGAGTGACAGAGAAACTTCAAAGTCTGCTGAATCCAGGGGTAGTGGGAAAGAAAACTGGAGACCAAGGGGCTGAGAGTGGAGAGGCAGGAGGGGAGGGCGGGGCTAAGGCGTGTGGGCATCGAGGACCAGAACTTTTGCAAAGAGGAAGATGCTTATGTGGCTGATAGATCACAGAAATCTACAATAAAGTGGATGGTTTTGGGTGGCAGAGTGGAAGACTATAAAGCTGACCCTGGAGGTTCTTCCCGGGGCGACTGGGCCTGTAGGCGGCCAGCTCTTCCCACAGGTCTCAGGCAAGCATCATGGGGGAGGGGGGTGGGGAGTGGAGGCTCTGCTCTGCTCACCACGTTGTCTCGGGCAGGCACGGGTACTTGTTGCCCAGACAGGCACCTGTGTGAACACATAAATCGGTTGTCTGAGAAGGATGCACACATTGGGCAGTGTTCAGCACAAGGCCGTTAGGGACTTGATTTACTCCACGTTGACTTTGGAGTTCCAGCTGGGTATCGGGTAGCTGGAACTGTAGATGTGAACTACAAGACAGCCTCCAAGACCACTACGCGATGAGCACTCTCAAGGAGTGAAGCATCCAACTCAGGATCCGAGCCGTGCACACGAGAAGCAGCTAAAGGCAAAATTAGCACGGGCCGGGTGCCAGATGAGTGGTCCGGAGACTGCCCGGGTGGCCGGGAGAGAAAACGGAGAGAGAAGAGCAAGTCAGAGGAAGACAACAGACAAAGGAGCACCGAGCGGTTCTCAGGATTCTGGGGCTGCACTGCGTGCGTGTGCCCGGAGACTAGGTCTTTTGTAGATGTAATTATTTCAGAAGGGTCCTGCTCTAGGAGGGTCGGCTTTTACTCAACCTTTATCACTGGAAGGAGACAAGATGGCTGGAGACGTAGCTCAGTGGTAGAGTGCTTGCCTAGCTTTGCCCAGGCCTTGGGGGAACAGGGAGCAACCTTATGACAATAGTGGACCAACTAATGCTCTGCCACGACAAGCCAAGGAAAGCTGAGGGTAGAAGGCATGAGACACAGTGCCCTCACGTCTCCAGAGGGATCTGGGTTCACATGGCTCACTCATTTCAAGCAGCTAGCCTTCAGATAGGCGAGACAGTCAGCTGCCGTGTTAAAACATCAGCAGGAAACCAACGCACCCTTTGAAAAAAATAACGGACAGCAGTAACACTGTATCGTATGCAGGCAGGAGCCAACCTTCATATGCAAATGTTGTCAAGACAACTGGACAGCTCTGTACAGCAATACCCACGGTCTCCAGACACCCTGTGCTTCTAGACCACCAGAAAACGTGGCTGCACATGTTTCTCATTAAGCACGCAAATGGCACTGCGTCCCTTCTTGTGAGGGATAGTCACTTTGCAATGGGCACGTTCTTCCAAAGAGCAGAGCCCAGGAACCCTACATGGCAGTGGGTGAGCAGGATGCTCTCTGCTATGCACCAGGAACATTTTGTTAAATTGAATCATATTTTAAGGGCTCCCAGGGAGCTTGCTGTTTAAATTAAATTCTTTTGCAAAGCAAGTAGTACTGCCTTCCCGGCCCTTCAAAGTAGGTTTTATTTTTTTAAAAATTTATTAGTTTTTATCATCTTCTTACAGTGGAAAGCACAACCATGTATTAAATAACACTAAGGAAAAAATAACCTCAATACTTGGTGTTAGGTTAAGAAAGATGGAAAAGGTTGATTAATCTGCAGATTCCTTCCTGGACACTACAAGTTGGCAGATGTGGAATGATTTTACCAAGAGTTTTTCACTAGCAGATTCCAAATTTAGAAACGGGAGTGAATTTTATTATCACCTTCAAACGTCTGAGATCCTATAAATGCATTTGCTTTCTATAAATGCAATAATTCTATTACCAATTTAAGGATATTTAATTTTCACATCCTAACCTAGCTTGACTGCTAGGGTCTCATACTTTTCCAAAAAAGGAAATTCCTTGGAATGTTCCAAGCACTTAAGATAAAATAGGAATCAATTTAGACAATGAGAAACACTTGCAGAGGAACTTCCTTAGCTCATGAATAGATTTCAGAATACTTGGGAGATTTCAGATATTCATGGAGGAAGTGCTTGGAAGACACCATGTGCTTCTCTTATAGAGTCTCTGCAATGCATAATTGGTTTGGGGGGTGGGGAGGAGAGGAAAGGCTGGCCTTGAACTCCCAATCATCCCGCTTCAGCTGATGGGTTGTTAGGGTTATTTGTGCCTGGCTTGCCATCTTAATCCATGTGGAGACATTCTTTTATATCAGTGGCAAGGCAGGTGGACAAGGAAATAACCATTGGCTTTGTAAATGACCAAAAGCTGAAAACAGTGTGAAGCTGTCATCCACGCTCTGCAGTGGGCGACAGTTGTCCTGGGAAGAAATGACGTTCACTGCTACACAACCTTCGCTCATTCTGGGTTCCCGGCCAGCCATGAAGTCCACAATGCCAGTTTCTGTGTTATGAAGCTTTGGGCTGGTTGTTATGTGCCCCACCCAGCAAACCAACACATTTAAATCACAAGAGTTAAGGCAAGTCTGAATTGAAAACCATTTGCCTGATAGCAAAGGCCTTGTTGGTACAGAGAAACTTGTTCCATTACGGATTTATCCACGAGTCAGCACCCTACTTTAGACATTCAAAAAGCTCACTAAAATTAACACCTGAAGCTTTATAATTCCTCTTAATGAAGTTTTTTTTTTTTTTGTTTGTTTGTTTTGTTTTGTTTCTCGGTGTTTCTAAAGAGGAAAGTAAACGGAGGCCATGTTTCAGGAGTGAAGGATGTTGAAAAGTTTGACTTCGGACTCACACTCAATAAAGCAACATAAATACTGTTTCCCTGCAACCTTTGAAATATTTCAAAATAAATGCAAACAGAGTCTGTGCCGAAATAAAATATCTACATTTTAAGTAACGGCAGGATCAATAGTGTTGACTTTTTAAAAGAAAATCTCCTTTCGCCTCAGGGTCTGTTTTAGTCCGGGTTCACAGTGGTTGCTTCTAGAACTATCAATCAACATCAGCTAGGTACTTAAAACTTTCTTAATTCCAGTCTGGAGACAAAAACTTTTCAGTCAAGGCAATTTAATGTTTTATGTACAAGCCAGCTCTTGCTATCATCCATTCACTTATTTTTCAACACCTTTGTTGTGTTGAGGGCCCTTGGTATTACTCAGGAGAATCTTCCACAAGCCATCAGAGCCTATCCTTACTTCATTCTCCTTATTTCACACGCTTCAGCTTTCATTT
Source organism: Cricetiscus sungorus (assembly GCA_030556225.1). NCBI lineage: Eukaryota > Metazoa > Chordata > Mammalia > Rodentia > Cricetidae > Cricetiscus > Cricetiscus sungorus. The sequence continues at coordinate 55,708,176 of JANBXA010000741.1, read as the reverse complement.
TCCTGTTTCAGATTTGGTGGTGGAGGGTACTGACAGATCAAATGATCGTCCAGTCTACTAAGGGCTTTTCATATCTCCCTGGGTGTGCACGGGGTTACCCCACTCAGTAAGCTAAGCAACCTTGTGCTGATTTGGAGCCAAAAGAGGGATCAGCTCCATGAAGAGAGGCCATGGCCTCCATGAGGAGGCCGGGGTCACAAGCTTTCATTAGAGACAGCTGTGAAGGAGACCGCATAGCTGGTGTCGCTTATGAAATGCAGGCTTTCCTGGCAAATGAGAAGCCATTTATAGCTCACGACTTCTCCTGGTGGGTTAAATACCGTAAATCCTTAGGAGTAATGCCACAATCATAGAATCAATAAAAACCAAAATGACCTTCACTCAGCCTGCCCTCTAAGTAGATGATTCCTGAGTGACAGACGCCTCATTGCCACACTGGGCAAACATTATCTGGTGGAAGGGACAATGGTCACGTCTGCGTGGCTTTATTCTCTGCCTTCCCCCACTTTTAATCAGTTCTGGCAGGGTAGGACATTTTTTTTCACAAGTATTTTCAAGTTTAATTTCTACAACCTTCAGACTTCAGGGTGACATTGGCCGTGGAGTGGATGATGCAATACCTCAAGTCCCTAGGAGAGTGGCAGTCAAAACTCAGATGAACACCCAGACAGTTGCTCTGATGGTACTGGACCAGGGACTGACCGTCCATGCAGAACTGAGATGCATTTTGCTGAAGATGCAGGAGGCGGCTGTGCTAACAGCATCACACCACAATTAACTTACTATATTTGCAAATGTGTTCTCATGTGTGCAGGTACATTTGAGTGTGTTTGTGTGTTTTGAGACAGGGTCTCATTGGCCAATTAGCCTGTGCCAGAGCACCCTAGGGAGCCTGGAAAGACATGTGAGCGGAGGAGGAAGCTCAGTTTGTAGGGTGCTTCTTGCATAGTGCACATAAAGCCCTGAGTTCAGTCGCCAACCATCAATCACGTGGACTGGGTGTGGTTGTGCACGCCTGTAATCTCAACACTCGAAAAGGCTGAGGAGGGAGAGTCAGAAGTTCAAGGCAATCTTCAGTAAGAGAGGCAATTCAAAGCCTGGGCTACATGGGACCCTGCCTCAAACAGAAGCAAAAATTCTAGAGAACTTTGTCTCTCAATGTGCAGAGGCCAAGCTGTAGAAACAGAATAATTTCAATTTAGCTCCATGAGTTCCCTTTGGGTTTTTAGTTTTAAATTTCTAATTCTCTGGTGTTGAGAGATATACTTAATTTATAGGTATCCAAGAAATTGCACAGAGAAGCAACCTATATGCTAAGGCGGGTTCTCTTCCAACTCTGAGTGAATATCAACAAAGCTCCCCACTTCCAGATTTGTCTATTTGTGTGAATTTTAGGTTCCTTTACAGTACGGCTCATCGCTCTCCTCCCCCTGCTGCCGATAATCAACTCTGCCTTCTTGATATCTAAACACCACTGGGTGGAAGCACTAAGACGAAGAAAAATGACAGTTTTCTCATCCTTTATATCTTTTGGTACCCAAGAAGTTATATAAATTATAGCCTCCATCATCATTTGTCTTAGAAAGTTTGGGTCAAAAGAGCTCTACTATTCCAACCCACTTTCATTTTGTTATTTTGAGCCACAAAGATCATCACTCTTGATCTCTTTTCATGCATCCCTGGCCTCAGAATTCTAGCAATACAGTGAACCTAAGTTAACAAAATATTCTCGTGCAACTTTTTTCCCCCCCTCTAGCGATAAATTCCTTAAAGCTGTAGCCCCGTCTGACTGTCACAGGCCCCGAGTGAGTCGTCAGAGATATAAGTTACATTGTGTGTCTGTATGAATGACAGCGAGTGTTAGGGAGGGAGCGATTCGGAAAGAAAACTCCCAAAATAATCCTCCTTCACACGGTACCCATGGTAACATCAGTTAACTAACCGATGCAGAGGGATCCGTGCTCAGAGTGGCTCACGCTTCTTGTTCCGGCTTAGAGCAAAGGTAAAAAACGAAGGCTAGCTACTAAACACTTTTAATACGCGAACCCACCTGCCACTGTGACACACCCTCCGAGGCAGCCACTAGCGTCTACCATGCAAGCCAACCCTCACATCGTTTTATCACAGGTTTCTAAAACTGATGAAATTCCTTGGCCACTCCACCCCTACCCCCGCTTTGCTCAAAAACACGGTTAAAGGAGCGTAGAACGGAGGAGGGCTGAACTCATGAACCCGCAGCAGGAGCAGCAGCAGACCCACATAAGAGCAAGCCAGAGCACCGGGCAGCAGGGGCGGAGGAGGGCTCCCTAGCCCCTCCCCTCGCTGAGGACACCCACAGTAGCAGGCTTTCGTTAAGGGTGTGGCCTCTTGTGGGTCTACCCTACCACAGTCCACTGGTTAGACCCACAGCCCTGAGCTTATTGGCAGCACAAGCAAGCGGGTTGAGCTTTCGAGGCCCGGAGCCCGTGGGAAAGTTGTGGGGGTGGGTCTGGGAGAAGTTAGCGGGTGACAGTCTGTACTTACAGCCACTGTATGTGGTCTACATTTGCTCTTAGCCAAAACCAAAGGCAGATTAGTGAATCCTGGGAACGGTTTCTCCTATGAAAAGGCCGTGATGAGCATGGGAACCTCGGGGCCCCAAAGTGAGAGCTACCATTACGAAGAATGATTTATGCTTTCAAAAACGATTTTTGTTGGCGAAGAATCTGAAGTATGATGACAGTAAATCCAGTACAACGAGAGGCAATGAATAAGCAAATGAAAAGATACGGTCGCAATTATCACAGATGCTTAAGTGGTCTAGGGCAGGTCTTCATCCACCTTATCCCTTGAGGTCCCAGAAAGCATAAAGAACTTGCCCAGAGTGATGACAGGATAAGAGGAAGAAAAGTAGGACCAAACATCTACAGAGGCCTCACTGTGCATTGGGCCGAGCCCTGGGCTCTGTCGGGTTTTATGCCCTTTACTTCTCATTAGGGACCTCCACTACTGATAATCTTTTAGTATAGCATGGATTCAATGTACAATCTTTGGAACTAGCCTCCCCAGGTTCAAGTCCTCACTCTTTCTCAGCCCCCAGCCAGGGTGTGAATTTAGACAAAGTACTTTATGGAGCGTTATTTATTGCATGTTACAGACTGTTAAAGCTTGGAGAAGCTGTTAAGGCTTGGAGAAGCTGTTAAGGCTTGGAGAAGCTGTTAAAGCTTGGAGAAGCTGTTAAGGCTTGGAGATGCTGAGGTCTCTTCTCTGTGGGTCAGGACTTTCAAGGAACCCAGGTAAAAGTCCCTGATGATCTGGCCTCTGTAACCAGTGGGAGGAGACATGCTCAGAGGCTCAGTGATCCTGAGCAAGGTGGCAATAGATCTGTGTGTCAATAGTGTGGCAAGTCCTTCCATCCCATGATAACACCCTCTGCTGACAGACATTTATCTCCCTTCCACAGTTCCTGCAAGAACATCCTTCATAAATTTCTTTCCACGAGCCTTTATTTAACATAGAGATCATTAAAATCATTAAACAGATTTACCCCCCCCCCCATCATTGATGATTCAACTTATTCATGTTCTGGGTTTTAGTGTTAAACTCCAAGGGAATGAAATTGTACAATGCGACAGTAAAACACTGAGCAGGATTTTTTCAATTTCCCTGAAACAGGGTTAAATTTATTTTCCTTGCTTTCCAGATTTTTTAGTGCAGAGAAAATAGACATGCCTTCATAGAAGTTCCCTTCATTCCTATTTCTGGAAAACTTTCCATTCTGGGAAGAGTACCACGTCCAACATCAGCATCTGTGGACAAATGCTTTTCAGTCCATTCCAGTGAGAGACTCTGCAGTTTTCATACTGGGAAGCAGAGCATGACCTAGACAAGACCCAGTCACGGACTCACAAGAGGCTATGGTGCTCTAAAGTTACCGCCTTGGTCATGGGAAGAAATGTGAGCAATCGCAGCCATCCATCGGGCCAGGACGGTCTTTGGGGGCCATCCGTGTTTGAGAGGATCAGAGCACATCTGCAAGCCTGCAGAGTGTAGGCTGCTTCCCACCCTGCTTGCCTCATTTGTGAATGGCAGTCAGGCTGTCATGAGAAAGGGAGCTTGGGCTGATCTTCCGGGACTAGGGGATTTCACCAAGGCTAGAAGGGACCAGCACGGAGCCCTCCCCCTTCACGGTGCTCCAACTGAGCGCGGCCACTGAAGTCCTGATGTGTCAAGGCTCATTTGAACCTCCTCAGGTTTCCCACAGCATCTGCTGGTAAACCTTTAGAACAGTGGATCTCAACCCTCCTGATGCCTCGACCCTTTAACACAGTTCCTCACGCTGTGCTGTCCCCCAGCCGTAAAATTATTTCATCGAGGCTTCATGGCTGTAATTTTGCTACTGTTATGAATTGTAATGTAAATATCTGATATGCAATAGCTGATGTGTGACCCCCCCCCCAAGGGATTTTGACCCACAAGGTTGAGAACTACTGTTGTCGAGCATTCTCTTAATGAAGAATATTATCTAATCTACATGAGAACATTTCCCTATACTGCTTTCTGCAGCTCCACCCAAGTCAGGATTGTCAAAGCTCTCTCTGATGCTTTCCCCACCACCAAATCTGCAAATGAACCAAAAGATAAGGGAAAGAGAAGCATGGCATCAAAGAGACTGGGTCCCCCAGGGAGACAGGAGACAGCAAAGAGAGAACAGCACAGATGATAATGGTTTTCGTTCCTGTAAGGTAGTTGATTCCCAGGGAATTTTATTCTAGTTTATTCTAGAAGCCTCAACTCCAGATCACACAGTTATAGGATAACTGGCATCTTGGGTTGTTTCATGGTTGTGAACACACGGGAACTCAAAAATCACTACAGTTATAGCCTTCCTACATGGTATACTGCAAGAGCTTCTAAGGTATATTTTATGTCCAATATTTATCCTCTTTGATGTCAAACCTAAGGACCATAAATCTGCCCCCAAAGCATTGCAGTTTGTCAAAGGAACAAATTATGTATGTTATTCATAAAGGTATCTAGTCCTGTGTGGACACATTTGTGATTGTAATTGGTACTGCCTCTTGACAGGTGACATATATCAGGGTGTGCCACCCACTATGTCTCGGAAGCTCCTAGAAAAATATCCTGGCAAGATTCACAGTTCACTCCCCTCTTCATGTAAGAGGTTATGGACTGAACACATCATACGAGACCCAATCGAAACTACTCTTGCTTTGTCTGGCAATGCTCTGCTTACCCTCTCGTCCATACAGGCTCTTCTTATGGCCCTCCGTTCTTTCCTTTGTGACGTTATCACCTTCTAGAGGGAGGAAGCAGCCTGGTTTTGTTAAGGAGAAGACAACAGAGTCACTTGTAACTTTTGAGATGGTGGAATAGTCATCACCTCAATAGGCACAGTAGCTGTCTGGACCAAGAATTAGGGATGGAAATGTACAAATGCCACATGCCGCAGCATACATACAGAGGTCAGAGGACAACCTGTAGGCTCCCTCCTTCAACCATGTCAATTATGGTAGTGAAAGTTGGCCACTGGGTTTGGCAGCAAGTGCTTTTATGCACTGAGCCATGTCACCAGCCCAGTATTACCCTCTTACACGATGGGCTCACCAAAGCTAGGGAGATGAGTAAACAGTCACCTGTGGACATGGAAGGATTTCTGACGCTACCTTCAGTGTTGGTTTAAGTCTCAAACTTGCTGGTCTTTTGAGGCCACCATATCCCAAGTCTCCTAGAGAATCAGGTATGGAGGGCTGGAGTAGAGGTTAGCGTGGTTCCTGAGGCCAGGCGGAGGGAGGAACTGAGCCAGGTGATGGGGAAGAGGTCAACACGGGACTTTAAGCCCCTGCATTTATAGGGTTCTTTGGCTATCCATTCTGCGCTTTGCTTGAGGAAGTCACGGTGGTTGAAGAAGGATGGGGGCTGGTGCTATCCCACGTTTTCCCGGGTGACAGAATGTGCTGCCCAAGGTTGAAGTCATCGTCCTAAGGCAGGGCTTAGCAAAACGTGGTCTCCAGCTGCCTGCCACTTTACGACGTTTTGTGAGAGCACAGGCACACTCATTTGTTTGTGGATTACGTGACTGCGTTCACGGTACAAGGGCAGAGTCAGTAGCTATGAAAGACAACTAACTATTCTGCAAAACCATCTGCCAACCCTCTGTCCCACTCTGCTCTAGGTAATGGGAGGCACTTAGATGAGGGGTGATGTCAGAAGCCCTCTGCTGTCCTTTCAACTGACCTCGCTGAAGGCATTGTAAGGACTGTGAGGGAGAAGATGGACATTTGCTAATGGCCTGACTCAAAGCTGGGACTCCATTTCTGCCATTCTGTGGGCTCCTGTCCCTCTCCCTTTCTCCTCCTCTGCAGCCACACAGCCTCCACCACTGGCCACTGGATACCCCACAAAGAGCCTTTCCCCCATCAGAAGATCAGGGTTTTAGTCCAGCTTCTGGCACACAGCTGTGAACTCCTGGAGAACCGCCTGAGCGTCTATGGACTGGAGTTTCTTGAACAGGAAAACAGAGCTGACTGTACCTCACTCAGAGGCTCACGGCGGGGGTGAAGGAAGGCTCGTCAATGTGTGCTGAAGACTGAAAACTGGAAAGTCATCCAACAACACATTTCAACTATTGTGTTTGGCTACAACACTGGAGGATTCAAGCAGTAAACTAAAGACCAACGTTTTAGCTTCCTTTTGGGAACAGCAATTGTTCAGACTCTGCCAAGGTGTTTATTCCAACTGGCTTTCTCCAGGTGGGTGAGACCTGCAATCCCTTTGACCACAGTCTACCGTCTGCCAGAACATCTTTGGAGGCACACTCTGATGCCAGTGCTTGTCCAGGGCTGGCCTTTAATGAGGTTTATGGCCTTGGCTACAGCTAATGCAAAATCTGGAAGACAGCTAATAAGAGTAAAAAAAAAATTAACTAAAACTTCAAAGTTGGAAATAAAGTGGAAAAAAAGGTTATAGACAAAAATCAAGGAGCCCCTGAGAATTTCACAGCTAACTGCCAGGGCTCACAAGTCTGCCTGGCTCAGAGCAGCCTTAAGAGGGTAAAGCACACAGATATTAGCTCATAAAGCACACGAAGAGCCTGGGATCCTTTCCCATCCCTCATGCACAGACCAATTTCATCCCTAAATCCCTCATCTGTGGCTCTTGGGAAACTCTTGTCATGTGCAAAATCCTCAAAATGATTTCCAGAAACTTCCTGTAAGTGTGCAGAGAAGGACAAGGTGGACCTTCCTGGTAATGTTCGCATATGTGGTGGCTGCAGAGAAAAACATCCTGGCTGTAGGCAGGGAGCCTGACTCTGTCACTTCTCATGCAATCTCCCTGCGTCACATTCACTCATGGCAAAACTCATCACTGGCCAGTTCAATCCTAACCACCAAGTGTTTACAAGAAACTTCAAAACACGCAAAAGAAAACCTTGCCAAAAATCCTTCAGGAAAACAACCCTCTTTTTTTTGGGTGGGTGGGGGGGATTGGCTACAATGCTGTAATGTTTCCATGTAACTATCCTAAGTTTGTAAACTACACCTTTAGAGATCTGATCTCAAGGCAGATCCAGCCACATTTTGATTGCCTCATGCCAGAGACCAACAGCTGAGCCTGCTCTGGCTCAGAGGTACTAAGTCCGTAATAAAAATCATGTACAGAGAGATTCTGCAAAGACTTCTTTCTCATCGTCCCCTTTGATAAAAACGTTCAAGCTGAACCAGCGAGGCTATAATCTGACACCCGTATCTTTTGCTTAGGTCTATTGCTTTTTTGTTGCTCACCAACCACATCACGTGTCAAATCAGACCATTTGCATGGATTAGGACGCAGCTGGTTTAGTCAGGCCTCAGTTCAATCTAGATGGTATCCGGGATGCCTTAGACCTTCTAGTGACTTGAGGCTTGGTCGCCCAAAAGTCTACTAGAATATAGAGAAGAAAAGTGAGAGTAAGAGCTCCACGGCTTTCGGAGAGAAGATCAGCATCTTCAAAGACACCACACAGACTCAGAGGAGTATCTCTGCTTCCCAAAACCAAGCCTGGGGACAGTCATGCCTACTTATTTCTCATAGAAGTCCTGTTGTCTAGAACATTCTGACCTCATCACTAACAAGGCCTTATTCTCAGCCAGATGGCAGAGATCACATCTTCTAATAACTAGAATTTGTGGTTTTTCTCCACAGGGTTTCTCCATAGCTTTGGAGCCTGTCCTGGCACTAGCTCTGTAGACCATGCTGGCCTTGAACTCACAGAGATCCCACTGCCTCTGCCTCCTGAGTGCTGGGATTAAAGGTATGCACTACTACCAACTGGCTAACCCAGAATCTTTCATAGTTTCATGGTGAGGATGCTGTAACTCTAGAAAATTTTCTTAGTATTCACAATTGGCTCTGTGTGTATCGTATAAATGCTCGCCCCGTGAGGAGGGCATCATTTATTGTCTGAAAGAGCCTGACAAGTGAGTTTGCCTTTGCCTTTGAGGAAGCTATACGCCTTGCTTTTTTTTTTTGGTCTAACCTTGTTTCTGGGTTTAACTGATGATTTCTTTCCTCAGTGACTTTCCAAGGCTGTTTTGAAATCCATTTGGTTCCGGGGGCGGTGTGGAGGGAGGGGGAGGGGAGTTGCATGGGGATAGAAGTTTAAGCAGTGCCTCTAAGAACCTGACGGATACACACTGCCCTGCATACAGAGCTGGTGTTTCTGTGACTTCTACGCGTTCTCCCAACATACATCAATGAGGGTCAGTCCCTGCCTCCCTCTGTCACCATGTGGTGGCTTATGTTTGGTTGGGGATGGAGCTAAATGCTCCTTGTAACTCAATAAAGAAATGAGCCCAAATAGCCAGAGAAGACCCAACCTTTCTATCGTTTACCACTGGTTCTATATCTGTGCAAGGCTGGTAGTGAGCACAACCAAGTCCGTGCAGGAGACGGCTGGCTACCGCCATCGTGCCGCGGACGCAGCACTAACCACGGAAATGAGCCTACATCCTGATTGATTTTCAAAGTGGGGCTGCTGGAGCTCCCGAGCTCTGTTGTCAAAAGTGCATGATGCTTGATCTGGGCGATGAGCAGAGTTTGGTTTCTGGCACTCATGCTACACAGCTCACCAACAGCTATAACTCCAGCCCCCCCAGCAAGAGAATCCGTCTCCCATCTTGGTGTCTGAACTTTGATATTATAAATGCTTTATACCTGCTTTTACACTGGTTCCGAGGACACAAATTTTGTTCTCATGGGTATGTGGCAAGAACTTCACCACCTAGCCAGCTTCCCAACCTTTAAAGGCACATGCACATTCCAAAACGTACAGTACCTTCCTTCAGCTGCTTCAACGAGTCACATAATCAAACTTTACAGGCTGAGTAATCACATTTGGCTTCCTTCCTGCCTCTTGGGAGGTTCAAGAAGTCATGTATGTGGGGATGGACAGAATTTCTGACCGAGCGATTTCTTTCCCATATAGGACCAAGGATAATGGAAGAAGAAGAAGGAGGAGGAAACAGAGTTAGGGAGATTTATGAACGATCCAAGATTTTCCAAGTCCTTGAAGGGCTCCCAGTCTGGCTGTGAGAATGGGAATCTGTAGACGCACACATCTCGGCTACGTTTGCACAGTTGTTCAACTGTAATTGTTTGAGATCTGATCACTTTTCTCTCTCTCTCTCCAGATCCTGTGGAGAATAAACTCCCTCTAGGCTGAAGACCTCGCTGTGTAATTTGGGACATGCTTCCTGAAAGAGGAAGCGAGAAGCTTGTTTCTCCCCCGAGAGAGCAAACTTGGATGCTTCCCAGACTAAGCAAGCAGCACCAGCTGCTCAGGACACAGAGAGGTGCAGGCCTGCCCCGGGGAGCTGCTCCTTGTAGGTAGAAGACGTGAGGGGCGTGGGGAGCGGTGGAGCCTGGGAAAACTATGAACTCATGTGAAAATTTATAGTGTTGAGCACACAGGGGACCCCGAATTTGGCCAAATGCTTTCAGAGGCTTACATTCAAGCACGGCTTTCTCCGCCTCTATTCTTAGGAGATGTTCCTGAGGAATTTGTTTGTTTGTTCTGACTCTCTTTTGGGAAACAAAGAAATTTGAGGCATTGGCTAAGAGACACTAACTTGCTACTCTGCCAAGGACTTAAAACTTTGAGGGCTGCCGAGCCTGGAGGAAGGGGCTCCTCGGCGTTGTTTTGGTGGTGCTCTTGGCGCCGTCCTTCACTGTGCTCCTCGGGATTGACATCTGCAGGGCTTGTTTGGGCTTCCCTTCCAGAAGGAGTTGCTCTTCCCAGTCCCACACTCATGTAGATGGTCACGATTGGTTTGCCCGCAGACTGCTGAGCTTTTAAAGTTTACTACTTGCTTTAAAGAGGAGTCACCTAGGCTCAGGGAGGGGATGGGTCCTGCCTAAGGCGACACAAAGCTGTAGAGCTCCAAGTCTAGCGCCACGCCCCTGGCTTTAGGTTCACATTCCTCCTACACCAGGCTACCCATTTCTTAACAGACCACGCAACCTCACATCAAAAAGGCGCCCCATCTCAGGACGGGAAAGTGTCAGATACAGTAAAGTGGATGCTCAGAAATAGTGTCTCTTAGAGTGTTTATCTCTGCAGTCCCTTTACAGAAGGGCTTGCAGGAGGAAGGGCTGTGTTGCTGTCATCTACGGGGTCTGTTTTGACAAAGGTCAGGGAAGCGATACAAGACAGCAGCTGACACCAGCGAGACCCATAGCAGAGGCAGCCAGAATGGAGAGCTGCAACCCCACATTGCCAAGATGGGAGCCTTTCCTGTCTCTGTTGGGGAACTTGCTTTCAGACGGACTCAACCATGCATCAGCCACAAAGGTCTTTTATACCTGCTTAGTACAGTAATCCTCCAGTAATATCCACAGGCTGTATTAGTCACGGGGAGACAGCTCGAAGCCAGCGTCAGTCTCCCTAACACGGCAGGCAGCGTACATCTGAGGCATCTCATAGCTCGTCAAATGTGTGGATTAAGAACTGGGAAGCACTAGCACTAAGTTCAGATCCCAGAACCCACACAAAGTGTGTGGCAGGCACAGAGAGATCTGTGACTACCGTACTGGGGATGCAGAGAAAGGAGACCCTCTGAAGCTCTCTGGTCAACCACTCTAGCAGAACTGACAAGTGCTAGGGTCAGCGAGAGACCCTGTCTCAAAAAAAAAAAAATTAAAATAAATGAGAGGAAGGAACGAGACACTGGATGTTGGTCTCTACATCACGTGCGCGTGCACTACACACACATGCACACACACATACACGCACGCATGCACACACACATGCACACACATGTACACACGCACACGCACATGCAGACACACACCACGCACACATGCTCACACACACATGCACACACACATACACGCATGCATGCACACACACATGCACACACATGCGCGTGCGCGTGCACACACACATACACACACATGCGTGTGCGCGTGCACACACACATACACACGCACATGCACACATACATGCTCACACACGTACACACACCCATGCACACACACATGCACACACATGCATGCATGCACACACACATACACACGCACATGCACACATACACACCTACCACACCACACCACACATATAGACACAAATATAGACCTCTTGCCCTCGCCTCCCATAGCTGATTTACTGTACCTCTTGGTTGGTCCCCCATCTTAATGCAGGTAATCCACACAGTCTGAATGCTGGTCTAGCCTAGCGGGCAGAGAGGCTCTTAATAAAAACAGTGACAGCTCTTTCCACAGCACTGGGCTCTGTAATGTAGCACATCTCTGGGAGGCAGAGGAGGTAACCCTGTGCTAATTCCTTTCCCACCAGATGCACAGGGGAGGGTGAGGAAGCGTGTGTGGATGGAAAGTCAATTTTAACATCCCCAGGTGTACAGCGTGGCTCGGCTTCTCAGAGTCAGGAAACCCTCTCAGCATGGATTGCCTCTGCCCTGAGGAGGGAGGTGCTGGCGCTGGTGAGGAGGGGAGGGACGTGAAACCGCCTGATTTATTCTGCTTGACTCTGTGACACACGGTCTGCAAGTGGGGAAGCAGACTGAAGAGCCTCTCAGGCTCGGGCCTGTATCTCCAGTCAGCCTGAACACCCGGTGTCGCTGAGACAGGGACAATTGGGCTGAGGTGGGGAAGGCGGGGGAGAGGTAGAGAGGAGGAAGCACGGTGGCTTCCGAGGGCCTGGCAGTTTCGAATGCTTTGATTTTGTTTTAGCTCTGGCTGTAGGAAATGAACCGTGGTATGAAAACACCTCGGTTCTTGTGTTGTGGTCTAGAATTCCAGGAAAGAAGCCCCAGCTGTGAAGTAGCCCCAGGGTGGGGGCATGGAGCTAGAGAGCAGGAAGGGGAGCGAGGGGCCCCCAACCAAGCAGGTGGAGACATCTGGGATGCGGTGCTCCTAATTAATCATCGCTGTGAGATTCCGGTAGCCCCCAAGTCCCTCACGCGAGGCAGTTTGCTGACACAGGGGACAATGCCACCACACACGATGCCAGCAAAAGCGGTTACAGCTACACACACAGCCATGCCCGGCAGAAGGCACGGGGTCTGGTTTCTACAATTATTATGGGTGAAAAGAACGTCTTAGAATATGCCTCAGAACGCCAGAGTCCACGTTCGGACTGAGAGTGTTTGCTGTCTCGTGTCGGTGGAGGGGGCGTGCAAACTGTGAGCTCGACCCCTCCGTGAGAACTAGATGGCTGATAGGATAGCGTGGGAGCTGAGGCAGACTCCCCCATTCCCATGCTTCTGCTTGGGGTGGGTCTCCTGGGAGGGGGGCTCAGTGGCTGGGGTGACCCTCAAATGGCTGTGTGCTGGAAAGCTGGCAAGAGTGTCAGAGTTCTCGTCACTTCTGCTCGTCCCCTTGGCTCTCCTCATTTCCTGCCCTTTTACCTAAGAGGGGAGAGGTCCGGGCTCTCACGGGAAGGCCTTATCCCTTAATCTACGTTTTTAACAGAAAACGACAACATGTGGACAGGACTCCCTGTAGGGGTTAATTTAAAATGTTGCCTTGGAAAAGATAGCAGTTGTAGTGGGCTGATTGCAATGAATTACCTACTGTCCTGTGGCAGCAGAGGTGGCTCAGTGCGTGTGCGTGTGTGCACGCATGTGCCTGTGTGTGTGTATGTGAGCATGGGCCTGTGTGTGTGTATGTAAGCATGGGCCTGTGTGTGTGTATGTAAGCATGTGCCTGTGTGTGTGTGTATGTAAGCATGTGCCTGTGTGTGTGTGTGTGAGTGTATGTGTGTATGTGAGCGTGCGCCTGTGTGTGAATGTGAGTGTGTGTGTGTGTATGTGCCTGTGTGTGTGTATGTGAGCGTGTGCCTGTGTGTGAATGTGAGTGTGTGTGTGAGTGTGTGCCTGTGTGTGTGTATGTGAGCGTGTGCCTGTGTGTGAATGTGAGTGTGTGTGTATGTGCCTGTGTGTGTGTATGTGAGCGTGTGCCTGTGTGTGAATGTGAGTGTATGTGTGTGTATGTGCCTGTGTGTGTGTATGTGAGTGTATGTGTGTATGTGAGCGTGTGCCTGTGTGTGAATGTGAGTGTGTGTGTGTGTGCCTGTGTGTGTGTATGTGCCTGTGTGTGTGTATGTGAGTGTATGTGTGTATGTGAGCGTGTGCCTGTGTGTGAATGTGAGTGTGTGTGTGAGTGTGTGTGTGAGTGTGTGCCTGTGTGTGTGTATGTGCCTGTGTGTGTGTATGTGAGCGTGTGCCTGTGTGTGAATGTGAGTGTGTGTGTATGTGCCTGTGTGTGTGTATGTGAGTGTGTGCCTGTGTGTGAATGTGAGTGTATGTGTGAGTGTGTGCCTGTGTGTGAATGTGAGTGTGTGTGTATGTGCCTGTGTGTGTGTATGTGAGCGTGCGCCTGTGTGTGAATGTGAGTGTGTGTGTATGTGCCTGTGTGTGTGTATGTGAGCGTGTGCCTGTGTGTGAATGTGAGTGTGTGTGTGAGTGTGTGCCTGTGTGTGTGCGTATAGTGATATATTATTTACGATTTATTAAAGCTTGCCCAAGAATTCAGAAAGCAAAGTCAGCCACAAGCCATAGAAGGCAGCCACATCTTTAATCCCAAAAGCCAGAAGCTAGGAGGTGGCGGTACACACCTTTAATCCTAGGACCCAGGATTAAGAGACAGACCAAGGAGCATCAGATCCTCGGGAACTAGAGTTCTGGGTGGTTGTCACTTTCCCACTATGGATTATGGGAACTGTAGTCTGGCTCTCTTAACTGTAAGCCATTCCCAGCCCCCAAAGAGTCTATTGTCTTTGATACACAGAATGGTGAATACAACCAGTTTGATTCGACGTTTCTTTTATTTTTTTTCTTTGTGATGTTATGGCTCTTCCTAATTCTTAAATATGTATTATTTCAGTATATATTAATATGGAGCCTATTCTGGAACTAGCTCTTTAGACCAGGCTGGCCTCAAACTCACAGAGATCTGCCTGCCTCTACCTCCCGAGTGCTGGGACTAAAGTCGAGTACCACCAACACCCGGCAATATCCCTGACTTTTAGTAGAAAAACATAATAAAAATGTGCTTTACAACCAGCATGGCACTGTGTAAAATTCTATTTCTAGGTATATCACCGGACTATAGGTTGAACTGATTTTAGCTCGGATTATCCTCCCCATGGGCTCTGAGCAGCGGGCATGGCTAGCTCATGGCTGCCTCCCTCTGCTCCCCCCATGACCATTTTGAGGGAGGATCCACATTGTTGGTGAGGAAAAAGCCCGAGCCATTTCTCTGCAAGCCAGCACGAGCCAGCCCAAGGCATTGGTGTTGCTGGTAAGCGAAGGACCATTAAAGTCACTTTGCTTCAGGAGGGTTGGAAAGCAGCTGGCCACAACTCAAGACAACGACATCCTTTGGACACAGAAGATAGACATGTAACAACGGTTTCAACCCAAACAATTTCCGGAGGGGCCCCGCAAACACCCACCGGTGTTTTAAATTACTATGCTGAACCTCTTATTGTTTTCAATCAATACACCTACAGCTTTTCCTCCTAGTCCACAACGTAGGGAAAAGAAATTGCGGGATAATACGAGGAAGCACCCCCAACGGATGCTTTGAAGCCCAAGGCTCAGAGTCATCAGCTTTGAGGACAGGTCAACAATGTATGGAGAAGCAGACACACAGAGCCGGTCGAATATTCTCAGCACATTCCCAGTAGCCTCTGGCACCCAGAGCCCACTGTCCTTTGTCTCCCTGTCCGCAGAGATCCCTCCTTTGTTCCCCTTCAGCCGAGCTATGAGGGGAAGAGCGCGCTTTCCAGGATCCTGCCATCTGTGTAGTGAAGCTACCCTGGGCCCCGAGACCAGTGCTAGCATCAGAAAGGCAAATCCCACATTTGCTGCTTTCCTTCCTCTCCTTCTCTGTCAATCAAAGCGTATGAAAGCACTAGGCCATAGAATAAAAACATCAGCAAGCCCATTACAGGACCTTGTCACCTCTAGGTTGACCCTAGTTGATGGTAGACATGTCACAGACCCTATAGGGGTGTGGCATTATGCATCTGGGAGTGGAAACCATCCCTGACACCAAGTGACAGCAGGTTCTGGCTGCTCCCAGCTCTGCAAGTGAGGCAGTGCTGTGCAAACCATCGGTCTGTCCCAAAGCTTCACAAACTTGTAGCCTCTGTGTCAGGATTTGCTGCTCTAAGATAGCCCGGGGTTGGGGTGGGGGAACCCTGATGCAGCCTGGACTCTGTTCTGTTTCGTAGGACAGACAGACAGACAGACAGACAGACAGACAGACAGACAGACAGACAGACAGAAGAAGCGAGAAGCCTGGGTTCTTATGCTGGCTTCTTTGTCGCTTGTCCTTGTGCTGAATGTTATGCTTCTGTCCCAGTGTTTTAAAAGAAGAGAGGTCAAAATGGGGGAACACAAAAATAGCTGCAAGATTTTTCTTCTTGTTGTCAGTCCTGTAGTCAAATGTACTCTCGAAGCGCTGATCATTGTGCAGGCAAATTACAGTTGGAGACACGTCCCTGGTGTCACCTTCAAGGGATTTTTAAAAGAGAGCTATTTCAAATGCATTTCACCTTCATATTCATTTCTGTCGCCTAATTTGGGTTTTTCATATCAGCTGCCAGTACTTTTACCTAGCCTGGCTTGAACGTGTTTTAAAAGCTTTTCTTCCGGATTGCGGGACAGTGGCATGAGGCCACAGCCGTGCATCCCGCTCTCAGCAATGAGTCCCTTGCCTCTTTATAAGCCATCGTCGCTCTAGTTACTTTCATCCACCGTTTAGCTGCATCCTTCTTGAATGCTTTCATATAAGTAGAGTCCCTTATCGGCTTCTCAAACATGCACCCCGGGACATGTCGCCACCAGCTTGCTCTGTGGCTGTGTCTTAGAGAAGCTCTGCTGTTAATGTTATTTGACAACAGAGTGGGAGGCCAGCATCCACTCACTCCCGTTTTCTACAAGTCATCAATGGCCCGCCCATCTGCACTCTCTCTCTCTCTCCCTGGAAGCTTAGGTCTTAAGCTCTGTGAGACCCTGTTCCTATGAAGGACTTAGGTCAAGAGGCTCAGGCTTGGTCCTGTTGGAGCCACAGAGTCTGGGCTGTGAACTTTGCCTATCAGGACTTTATGTAAGCACCTGGAGCGTTGTTAGCCAACCACACCGACTACCCTGTAGCTCAATGGGACAACACCTTCTAGAAAAATTATCAGAAGCAGAAGACCCAAATAGATAATTATCGCAAAGCTCTGGTGAAAAACGGACACTTCAGTTGGTCTTCTAAGGATCTAAACAAATCCTTGGAGGAGGAAGTTACCCTGTGTAAGTGTGTGTGTGTGTGTGTGTGTGTGTGTGCGCGCGCGCGCGCGTGCGCGTGTGCATGCGCGTGCGTGCGTGCCTGGGAGTTTCTGTGCATTTCTTGGGAAATATAGAAACTGGATCCCCTAACAGCTCTGCCTACTGAAATCAACTAATACCACATAAAATATAGAAATTATATTTTTAAGGAGTTAACAGGTTGGCAAGAAAGTGAGAAATCTTCAGAGGCGTAAAGCTAAGTAAAAATGAGACTCTACATTGGGAATAAGAACCGAGGCTGGCTTTTGCCAGAAAGACATTCCTCAGACCTAGATACCTTAAGCTTTGGCTTTAATTCATTTGTAGGTTTAGTAAAGGGCAGAATATTAAAGTAAGTCTTTATGTGATGAACCTGCGTCAGTGCCACAATAAACACTGCTGGGGAAATAACGGGGAACCTTCAGGGAGAGCATGGAGTGGATATAACCTTCACCACAGGTCAAAAAAGATATCTAGTGATTGTTCAAGGAATGTGTACACACACACACACACACACACACACACACACACACACACACACACTCACACACACACTCACACACACTCACACACACACTCACACACACTCATATACACACATACTCACACTCACACACACAGACACACTCACACACACTCACACACTCACACACACAGACACACTCACACACACTCACACACACTCGCACTCATATACACACATACTCACACTCACACACACAGACACACACACACACTCACACCACACTCACACACACACTCACACACACTCATATACACACATACTCACACTCACACACACAGACACACTCACACACACACACCACACTCACACACACACTCACATACACACACTCACACACCATACACACATCACACTCACACACTCACATACAACACATTCACACACACACTGTAACACATTCACACACACACTCACACACACACACACACTCACACACACACACACACACACAGTTGGAATACAAAGAAATAAAGCACTATTCCCGAGAATGTGTAGACCTACTAGACAGGAGCAGTGAAGTCTTGAACATTCAAAGGTAAATGTAAGTGTGGAGTAAATGCGTTTAAAATGGGAAGTGTAGAACAGGAACATGAGGAGCAGCAGGGCGTTAAAGCTAGTGTATTTGGAAGGAGGAAATAAACACTGGAAATCAACAGTCAAACCCATGTACACAGATGGATTAAGTGGGAAATTATGTATCAGCTGAGATGGGGGGGAGAAAGGATTCTCATCACAGCAAGAGGTAAAGATAGGTAAAGAATCATAAAACAGCCAAGCATGTGCCATAGCAATGAAGCAGAAACGGAGAAAGGAAATAAAGTAGGTTGAAACAATATTTGAAAACATAATGACTTAGAATTTCCCAGAGTAATGAAAAAGGAGGTCAGATTCATAAATCTCAGTTTACCCAAGGAAAATAAGCAAAAAACTTTTACATCTACACTTATACTACAATTGTAGAACAAAGGTCACAAAGAAGGGAAACTTAAAAATTTAAACTATTAATTTGTGTGTGTGTGTGTGCGTGCATGCAGGTCAGAGGACAACTTGCTGAGAGACTTCTCTGCTCTCAACTGTACCTCAGGCATTGAATTCAGGCTGCCACTCTTGGAGGCAAGTGTCTCTAACTACTGAGCCGTCTCAGCACCCAGAGCTCTTTTTAAAACGGAAGTATAAAAAGCTTGTAAGTGTATTGCCTTTATTAAAAAGTCTGCACCATTGAGAGGATGAAGACTTCTAGGCAGTATCTTCTTCTTGAGAACAGGTATAAACAGAAGGTTTGAATTTCCCGAGTAATGTGTGTCTTGTTCTACAGACAGTCTCTGGGTCTTCGTATTTTACACGGGATCAATTAAAACAGTTGGTTGTCTCTGTTTCTTCCCCATGGCTGTTCCAACCCAGGCCTCTTTTCCCTAGCACTCGGGGAGCTGGAAAAGAGAAACACAGGAAGTGCTCATCTTTCCAAGCGAATAGATGAGTGTATTTCACAGAAATGAATGCCAGCTCCTTTGGGGGAGTTTTCTGAGGTCAAAATCCTTTAGAATAAAATTTACAAAGTCATCGGTTTCCTGCCTCATTACACATAAATAATTTATGAATTTGTATTGTAATTTTTCTCCCAGTAGGATCAAAGCTCTCAGATTTTGCAAATGGCTCAGTGCAGAAACCAAAGACACACACACATTCCCTAGACTGCTCATTGCGATCGATAGGTTTGCTGTTGCTGTCAGTGGCTGCAATTTCCCTGATTAACTTGTAAAAAGTCCTCTCCTTCATGGACACCGCACACAGATAAACCAGTGCTGTAAGAGGGGACAAGGGCAGGTTCCAGAACACGACTTCTCAGGAATCTTAAATGATGATGTACGAAAGAGAGGAGAGGAGGGAACAATTTGATTTGTTCCGACAAGGTTGACCCAGAAAGGAGAGAGGCAGAAAAACTGCTTCGCCTAAGCAAACATGACACGAAGTCATAAAAGATAGGTATTCTAAGCCTGCGACATGGAAGCTGCCTTGAAAATATGTATCACCTGGATCCAAGAGATGCTTAAATGCCAGTAAATAAAAAGCGTCTTGGCTCATCATGTTTCCCTGTGGCCACTTTTTTCTCCCACTCGTTGGCAGTAGCGTTTACTCCTCTCTTTGGGACACTAACGTCAGATCTGGGGTGAGATGTCTATGCTGTGGTTGACTCAGGATTGAGTTAGAAGCTCAGAGGGGCCTCATAAGCAGCGGATGCTAGAATGCCCAGTTGATTCAGTAGATTTAGACAGTAGAGCAAAGCACACCTTTCTTTCTTTCTTTCTTTCTTTCTTTTTTTTTTTAATTTTTTGCCAGTCCTGGACAATGAACTCGGGATTCTGCACCTGCTGGGAAGGCAAAGCCCTCTAAAACCATGTTACATTGCCGCCTTCCCCATTTCTGTCCATGCTCACTCATTCAAAGGCACATAACAGGATCAGCCCATGGCACACCAATCACTATGGCATGTCCTGATTTAAATTATGGTTAACTGTATTGTCGTTTTCCATGGACTTGTGAGCTCTGACTCTGTCACATGAGAGCCAACAAATACTTCCTTAATGAACAAGGGACTGATTACTCTGTGTGTTTCCAACCCAAGGCTTGTCTTAGCGAGTGGGGATAAAATAGTAGATTGTCAGTTTAAACGTCGTGACTGACAGGTGTAGGGAATCTGGAGGGGAGGGCGTAGGGAGTGACCCTGATCAAATTTGTGCACGTGTGAAAATCTCAAGCAGTACAGTTTTTAAAAGAAGGAAAAAGAAAGAAAGAAAGGAAGGAAGAAAAAAAGGAAAGAGATGGCATTGTTGTCACCAACATGTTTATTTTCTATCTTGGTGAGATACACACCAGTAAGTATCCATCACTGGGTTTTGGAAGGCTGCCCTGGTCACATGACCCACTTCGGCCAATTAGACATGAATGAAGGAGGTGGTGCATTCCTGCCAGGTAGAGACAGCCGCCTGTAAGAACAGTTACTGTTCTTACAGGGCCAAGCTTTCCAACCAGTGTAGCACACACAAGTCTGTCAACAGCGTCTCCGCCACCCAGGGGTCTGGAGGAAGGACGCTGCAGATCCCCAGCCAGCCAGTGGGCATTTGACATGAGTCAGAAGTGAATGTGTTTGCTTGTTTGCTTGTGCACCACAGTGGGGCTCTTCTCGCGTTGTTTGTGGTCCGTCTAGATCAGTACAGCGTCGACACCTGTTCTGAAGCTATTGCACCCACGCAAGCATCCTCTCCCCAAGCTTTTCCAAGATAACGATGGTGGATGCCTCTCATAGTGCATTTATTTTTCTAATACTTGGCCAGTCTTAAAGTTGTAAGAAAACACCTGTGGAGTCAGGCTTTTGATGACAATGACTGCGAAAGATTTTAAGTATAAAATTATTGCATATTGTAGATATTTCTCTACCGTTAACATTTATGAAGGGAAGCTAATTTTCACTCAGGTGGGCTCCTTTTCATTTGGTTTTTCTCTCCAATGTTTACGCCTGAGGTTTATTGCCAGCAGTAAAGAGTATCCAAGTATGTTATGGGAATAGCCAAATCCCCAGTGCTTTAAAATATATATTACGTGGGCCCTAGGGTCAGTTAAAAGCTGATTGATTATACAGCAAATATATCAGAGGTGGTGGATATGAAATATCAAATATCCCATTTCTCCAGCTCTATCTCTCATAAGCATCAACTGGGGAGCTGTGGTGCAAATGTCTCCGACGGCTTGGGAGAAAAATTACTGCAGGTTTTTCCGTGACAAGACAAAGGTCTGGAAGCTGAGCAATATTTAATAAAAGATCCATGTCAACTGTTGTGTCACATGAACAAACCTTTCTAATTTAAGTAGTTTAGTGCAGCTTGCTGGTTAAGGTTTTTTGTTTGTTTGTGTTTTTTTTTTTTTTTGTTGGTTTGTTTTTTGTTTTACAATTCACCGAAACAACAATGATTTCACTTCTCGATAAAGGAAGGGACTAGGAACAAGTAGGCAGATAGACTTCTTCATTTGAGTAGTTCGTAACTGACAGCAAAGCTTTCATTTAATTCGTCCAAGACTCGGATAGAAAGTTCTAGTGTATGAAAGAGAAAATGAGCTCTTAAATGCGGTCTGTGCCAAGGATGTTACAGATGTTTAATGCATTCAACTTGCATATTTTGTCGATAATTATTCATTTGCTAATATTTTTTATCTATCTATTTATTTATTTATTTATTTTTGGTGTAGTCTGTCCTCAGACATGAAATCAAATTCCTATTTACTGTGGTGTGCTAATGGTTTAGGAAGCCCTATGCTAGCTGCTGCCCTCTGGAGGTGACAGAGAGGATCTGACGGACATAAAAAGCAGGCAGAATAACGCTCCCTCCCTTGTTGATGACAGCCAGCACTAACATCTCCCTGTGAAGCAGATCTTACTTGGCAGGGAGTTTTACCAAGTGCTATGCGACAGGGAAGAATTCAATGCATGTGTGGATTGATTGGAAGTATAGAATGCATCAATTTGGATTTTTTAGCTGAAGTCTAGGAATCCTGAAAGAAACATGAAAGTCTGAAGCAGAGGGTAAATATACTGACGTCCTATAAAAACAGACCTGGATCCGGGACAGTCCTCTATAACTCTGAGCATGGGGCATTTCATATCAATATCACGCACATTGCCAACGTTTTTACTGACATGTTTATGAGGTTGGAGGCGTGTTTAACAGAGTTGAACAGGATGTTTTTTGGTTTTTTTTGGGGGGGGGAGAGATTGACTCAAGACTGATTTTAGACCACTCATACTGAATAAAGACTGTGGAAGATGCTGCACCTTTAAAACTTGCTGTGCGTTTTTACGATGCTGCCAGGACGTGTAGGCTCCTCTGGGCTTGCCTTTGAAGTAGTGATGGCGGCTAAGTATGCATCATGTCCCAGGAAGTTATGTGGCCAGGTCTCTGAATTGTCTTCTTCCTCCGGGAAGAACTCTTCTCTCATGCACCCCAAAGAGGTGGAATGGTCTAGCATCTGTGGGTAGGAGCTGAGTATTCTAGGACGGCCTTTCGGTGGGTTTCCAGCCGCACTCACCATCTACTTGAATTTGTGCATCCTTCAAAGCCACAGCAGATGTGGAGATAAGCCACCCCCTTTTATGGGTGCCTTGTGAGAGGCCTCACTTGGGCCCAGTCAAGGGCAAACCGGCTGAATGGGAAACGTGTTTCTCTGCAGCCCCATGCTGCACCTGTTGCCAGTAGAACAGCCAGAAGCAGGCTGAGTAAGTGGGGTGGGATGGTTTTCATGCATTTTTATTTTCTCTTGGCTTTGAAAGCGCACTGCATTTTGCTGCTGTTATTTCCAATGGTAGGAAAGAAACTGGGGTGTCCCAGTGGGGTTTTTATAGCAAACAGATAAAGCAGGTTAAGACAAGACAGGGCAGCTCATGATCTGAAGGGGATTGAGCAGTAGTGGTCCCTTCACAGGGGTGAATGGGGCATAAGTTCCTCAGCTGCAGCCCAGCCTGGAAGCCAATCTAACTCTGACCCATTTATCTTTAGGAAACTAATTAAAGTAGAGAATCTGGTTTACTGTTGTCAGGGATGTTTTACTTCACCTTGTTTTGGCTAAGCAAGGATGTAAGTGTGAGCGTGTGTGTGTGTGTGTGTGTGTGTGTGTGTGTGTGTGTGTGTGTATGAATGTGTGTGTGTGTGTATGAATGTGTGTGTGTATGAATGTGTGAGTGTATGAATGTGTGTGTGTGTGTATGAATGTGTGTGTGTGTATGAATGTGTGTGTATGTATGAATGTGTGTGTGTGTATGAATGTGTGTGTGTATGAATGTGTGTGTATGAATGTGTGTGTGTGTATGAATGTGTGTGTATGTATGAATGTGTGTGTGTGTATGAATGTGTGTGTGTGTATGAATGTGTGTGTGTGTGTGTATGATGTGTGTGTGTGTGTGTGAATGTGTGTGTGTGTGTGTATGAATGTGTGTGTGTATGAATGTGTGTGTGTGTGTATGTATGAATGTGTGTGTCTGTATGAATGTGTGTGTGTGTGTGTATGTATGAATGTGTGTGTTATGAATGTGTGTGTGTATGAATGTGTGTGTCTGTATGAATGTGTGTGTGTGTGTATGTATGAATGTGTGCCTGTGTCTGTGTATGAGTCCATATATTGGGGATAGACAGTACAAGGATCAGTTGTGACCTAAAGAGGGCGGCTGAACCCCTAGAAGTGTTTCTTAAACCCAGCTGGGCACCCTTTTGACATGCAAAGTGGCAGAGCTGGCCGGATGCAGACTCCTTTGAGGTGGCAATGAAAAGCCATGGCAATGTGAAATGAACAACTGTTTCCCAATCCTTACGACCCAGCCTTCCTAAATCACATCCAAATGGCCCCAGAGAGGCTTGGGAGAACATTTTTTATGACTAGCACTTTGCTCTGAAAATGATATTAGCCACCAGATGAAAAAACAAGTCTAGAATGTTTGTTGCCACATCCATTTTGTTTCAAAGCAATAACTGGGAAAAGTTAAAGTGGCCCCTTCCCCTCCCCCTCTCCTTCCCCCTCCCCCTTCCCCTTCCCATCCCCTTTCCCCTTCTCCTCCCAATGCAGGAGAGTGGACCTTGGACTGAGCGTATTCTAGGCCAGCACTATAGCGCCTTCCCAGCTCCAAAGTACATATCTTGATGGGATTTTGCAAGTAGTACTCAAGCCTTCATGTGCTCATTAATGACATTAATTATTAATACACGTTTGCTTCTACTAAAACCCATTGACCTGAAGAGGCTGCAGAGTTACTTTGTTGCCTTTTGAAAGATTCCATCAACAACAGAATTTGGGGTTTTAATATTTGGTGACAGCAGATCAGGGGTGCTGGTGTGATTACATTCACCCTGGTACATTGAGGGAAGGTGCGGTTCTAGGGGTGGAGTCGCAAGGTCATGGTAACCACCCACAGGGGAGACCACACTGGCTCCTTAGCCAGAACACACGGGGACCCTGAGGCAAAGCCCAGGCAGGAGAGAGTGCACAGCTGGCTGCAGCCACCCTGCCTGTTCATCAGGCCAAACTGACGGAAGCCTAACAGGCCCAGCCATGGTTTCCCTCTCGCCCTCAGTCTTCTGGTCTCTCTTTCCAGGTCCTTCCTTCCTTTCTAGCATGCTCCTGCTGGAGACTTAACTCTTAGGTTCTCTTACCTCACCCAAGTGCCCCCGGCTAGGATGCAACCATGGATGGTGGCCACGGACAGGGCCAGGTTCTCTTTGAAATAAATCAACTCTGAAGGCAAACTTTCACACACGGTAGTAGTACCGCCTAGGTTAAGGCAGGGGAGGGGTGGAGAGCACCATTACAGCAGGTGAACGCTCACTGAGTAGATATGTACCTCCTTTCCTGGGCCCAGGACACACACAGTGTACCTGTCTTTATGAAGTTAATTTTGTCTCCAGCAGGATGTGTAGCCCTAGGCTGGCGGCCTTGGGCTCGCTAGGTAGCCAGGCTG
Source organism: Cricetiscus sungorus (assembly GCA_030556225.1). Taxonomy (NCBI): domain Eukaryota; kingdom Metazoa; phylum Chordata; class Mammalia; order Rodentia; family Cricetidae; genus Cricetiscus; species Cricetiscus sungorus. The sequence continues at coordinate 55,683,335 of JANBXA010000741.1, read as the reverse complement.
GCTTTGAACTGGATTACAGGTTTGTACCACACTCCTGGCTTGAGGATTCAGGTCCTTCTGAAGGAATGTCACCATCATGAAACAGTACGGGGGAAACCGCATTGTATAATGCTTTAGTTAATGGGAACCGTCAAGGCAACCTAGTCCTCAGCCCAGTACAGGCCACTTTCAGGTAAAACAATGCCCAGTTTCCCCTCCCACCATTCTCAAACAAGCAAACAAACACCACCACCAAACTAAAACATCACATCCAGTACATTCAAGCAGGATCAACAGTAATACACACGTAGAGAGAAAACATTCTTGTGCCATAAACTACTTTTAACCCCCTAAACTCTCTGTGTCCCTGCTAATGGAAACATTAGTTCCTTGTGTTGTTATCAGTTTGTCTTTATCATTAGTGAAGTCATTATCATCTCAGCACAAGAAGAGGCCAGCGTAGCCCATTGGGATGGGCTAGGTCTTCCGACAGATGACAACAGTCTGCACATTGGGGTGGAACGTAAACCAGCCACCAAATTCGACAGTGTTTCATGAAGATTCGATTGGACACCTCGCCGTGGGGAAAGAATACCAGAGCAGCTACGGACCGTAAGTACCAAGCAGAGAGGAAACGAGTTGACCCAGCACAGGGGTCGACTCATCCCATCCCGGATGAGGGAAAGGGGTTGGGGTTGGGGTCCATAGGGAAGGAGGTATTTCTCGGGAATGTTTGGGAAAGGGGATGAGGAGAATGGGACCAGTGCTTACACTATGCTGCATGCTCCTCCACACACTCCTCTGGGAAGCAAGAGGAAAACAAATCCAAGAGAAAAAGAGAAAGAGATTATTTTATACATCATAGCACAGCACAGGCATAAAGCGTACAGTAGTCATCAGTTGGCTGACATTCCACATTCTTAGTGTCTCGGAGAACAACCAGGAAATCTTGACACCAGGACAAGGTGAGATACTTACTGGGTTGCTTTGGAATAAATCTTCACAGCCTGATGAGTTAACTTCCAAGTCTTTTCTCTCTTTCTCTCTCTCTTAAGGTTGACTTTTACAAACCACATTCCTCTAAGGGCTGTAATTTAGAGTTCAGATTTGCCCTAATGAAAACGCTGCTGTAAGTAACAGACAGTGCCTGCCTGAGCGTTCCGGAGCGAGCACATTGTGCTCTAATTTTCCGAGCTCTCCGTCTAATTGCCTTTCGGGAGGAAAATGCTCCACACCTGTGTGTGCGCAGACCTGAGAACTCCAGCAACTTCGTGCTGAATTAGTGTTGTGCCTGATGTTTCCAGTGAGGCGTGGGGGGTGGGGGGGCTCCCTGCCTTACATCAAAGTATTACAGAGGATATGGAGAGGATAAATTTGCAAACAGGAGAAGAGGACCAATCCCCTTCAGAGTGCAAACAATGACCTCTGGCCCACTTAACGGGAAAGAGTTAGCAGCCTGTGAGGACGGGAGAGCTGCTGGGGTGAGGGATGATGGGGAGGTCAGCTTGTGAGCTAGATCAGGCTTTGGCATCCTCGAGAAAATGCAGCTGTGGGCAGTGAGGACTCTGGTGATTCCTCCAAAGCCAGCTCTGTATCAGCAGCTGAACTTACACAAATTCAGTCTTTTGGTTTTGGAAAACAAAGCATGACTTGAGGGTAACATGTTTGAAGGCTGCTGCCCATTTTAGCTACCCCGCCCCCTGTCAAAGAACAATCAGAAACTTTTCCTGGTGACAGGACAATTTCCAAGCTCCTTAGGAAGGGATCGGGCCTTCTGGAAGATACCATGTTCTTTCTGACTCTCTTGGGGTTTGAAACCTTTATTTCTGAAACAAACCCCTTAATTATCAGCTCACATAAAAACACAGTTTTACACTAAGTGACATAAGAAAATTTACCAACAGATCCCAGAGTCGATGCCACGGGCACTAACTCAAAAGATGCGGAGAAGCCACCCTCCAGGGGTTTCAGAAGGAAGTTATTTTCTGGAGGGGTGAGTGCAGAGCGAGCTCTTTGGGTGTGTTGGCTTTTAAAACATTTTCTCTGCTGAAACTGAGAAGTCTTTTTCAATTTTTGCCTTTTCTGGGACACAAGCTTCCTACAAGTTATACAGGAAACCAAAATTAAAACAGGAGTAGCTATCACAAGGCTTGTTTATAAGCAGCAGGGACAGGCCGTAGCAGAGGACAGGCCCTTCTGGAGAATTCACCGGGCTCTCCCCTTGAACAGGTCTTTAAAAGACCACGCGTGCCTGCTCAGCTCTCTTCGGAAGGAAGGGAAAGTGCCTTGGGGGAGCCAGGGGCTGCGAGGGAGCCTCTGATGGCAGCTTGGGGCCAGCAGTCTGTCTTAAGGACAGCCTCCGTAGAACATGTTTTGATGTGGGGACAACTTATCTCAGGAGCAAAGGAGAGGGAATAGAAGGAGGCTGGCTGCTACGATGGCTAATTCTCAGATTTGAAAAGGGATCCGAATTTCACAGACACGACCGCTACTGCAGGTCTCATGTACACAGCCCGAGGTCACGCCCATGGGTGACGGCTGACGGAGAGCACTGTACAACAAATTTAGGTCCTGGTGTGGATACCTACACTCGGGCTGGCCTTGGGTTTTATAGCTAAGTGACAGGTGGTTAGCCATTGTCATTTATTGTTTGAAAAAGACGGATGAGCATGAAATAGAATGCCTTCCATCAGTTTGCTGTCAATACTTTCCCAGGCTCCTTCTGGGGGTGCACTTTGAAGGTTACTCGGGGAAGGTTTGTGTTTTAATTTTAAGGTTCAAATCCCAGCTTTCATATTTGTCAGACATTGAAAGTCATGAAATTGGCAGAGCTGTATTTCACTTAGTCTGTCTTTTGCTGCAATAATACTGTGTAGAGTAGCAGGATTTTGGGTTTTTGTTTGTTTGGTTTTTTTCTTGTTTTATTTTCTTCTTTATTTACTAAGCCCAGAGAATGCTTCTCTGTTTCAAAGGAAAAAAAAATTTCATTGATCGCCACAGATCTCGCTACTGTGACCAAATCTAACGCAATTTAACTAAGCGTGTTATATGCCCTTGTTCTTTAAAAACTATATTCACCTGTTGTGGTGAGAAGATTTAACAGGAAGTTTCCTGTAAGATTTCTGAGGCGCGTAAAATAAAACTGTCCTCTCTGGGCACAATTTTGTACATGAGATGTCTAAAACAGATTCATCTGACATTGCATTCCAGTTTTAAACCGGGGTTTGCAGAAATCTGGATGGGTCCTAACCTCTAAAGACTGAGTTCATAGTAACAAAAGTGAGATCAAATCTGTACTCAGCAAACGTTTCTGCGTAGAGAGACACAAAGAATTTTGTAAAGTAGAACCCTAACAATGCACTCTAAAGACAACCAACACTCTTAGAAAAAGCTGGCCAAGTCATCGGTTGGCAGAGTAGAGTTGGCTGCATAAAAGAAAAACTAATTTTCAAAATTTCTCGAAAATGTAATGGGGGACGATGGGAGTGAGCAAGGTGGGGAGAGGTCAGAGCAACTCCACATATGATCATGTGATCCCTTTTCCAAAACCTGTGCTGAAGGATTTTATTTGCTAGTAAAGGTAATAAATCCAAAGCATAATTTAGCAGTTAATGAGAACAGACACTCTTTCATTTTGACCCTTAATGGATAGACCTTCATGTTGTGACACTCATTTATTTATTTATTTATTTATGGAGAGAAATGCTAAGATTTACTTAAACGGAGGCCAAACGCAACCAATTTAATCTTACAAGTTCTACACTGTAGAAGGGGTATTAACTAAAACCATAAAGCCATTCGTAACAGTGACTAATAAAAAGTATTTCACAACCAACAGCCCTCGGGATTGAGTTTATATGACACAATCAGGTGTGGCTCAAATGCTGTATGACCCTGGGGTTTTATCTGCTAATTTTACATCAAGGTAATTGGCAAAGCAGCTTTCAGCACAGTAACAGTACAGGTGTACCGACTTATAGCCTTATGAATTGAAAACATTGAATTGGAATTTATCAGGCCATATTTCTCTGAAATTAGGAGCTCTTAATTTTTATGCCAAACTGTTTTTAAGAACACATTAAAAACTATATTTATTATTATGTATATAGAAGCCATCAACAGATACATTTTTTTTTCCTGACATAAAAGCCACCTTGACACACATTTAAATGATCCTAAGATTCCTATTTTTAAAAGACATTTAGGAAAAACAAAAAACAAAAACAAAAAACCAAACCAAAAAACCATTAATTTGGGACTTCCTGAAAGAAACTGTCCAAACAGAAAACTTAGCGTATGAGAAATCATAAGAAAATGACAGGATGTTATAATCATGTAAGCAAGCACTTGAAGAAAAGAAAGGAATCTCATGGCTTAGAAGCGAGGTTTTGTGACAATACATCTGGAATACCCAGCAGCCCAGCTTTCAGAGCAACACTTCAGAAGAAGTATGAAGTTGGAGTCCCAGTCACTGCACTAGTGGATTAGTAAGTAGTCTCAAGGATTCCCAAATAATCAAATCCATGATCTAAAAGAAGGGAAAAAAACCTTTGCCTGTCTACCACTCTTAATTGAGAACAGGAGCAGGTACAAGAATAAGATGGCCTTAACAGCCAACTCCAGGAACCCTAACCGCGAGAGCATCACAGCCACCGTTGGGACTACTCACCAGCCGGTCCAGGCTCGTGCCTGCTGCTGTTGTAGGTCTTTCCTCAGGGTTGTAGGGCCGGAAACGCGTGTTGAAGTTTTCTGGAGCTGAGCGAGCAGATCTGAGAGCTGGAGCAGGTTTGGGCTGGCCACAGCCTTGGAAAACCTAGGACAGAGTGGCAGCACAAAGTGACATTAAACTCCTGGGAACCAGCATAGAACCAAGCCTGGGCCCCTGGACGTGGGTGACAGCTAGGAGGCCTGGGCTGTCTATGGGGCCTCTGGTAGTGGATCAGCGTTTAGCTCTAGTGTAGGAATGGACTTTGGGAGGCCACTCCCCGTGGAGGGACACTCTCTCAGCATAGACGCATGGCGGAGGGCTGAGGCCCTGCTCCAAATGATGTGACGACTTTGATGACCCCCATGGAAGGCCTCACCATCCTTGGGGAGTGGATGGGGGGTGGGTTGAGAGGGGTCGGCGGAGGGCATGGGAGGACGGGAGGGACAGGGAACTGGGATTGATATGTAAAATAAGCTTGATTCTAATTTAAATTTTAAAAATGAAAAACAAAACAAACACACAATCAAAAAACTCTAAAACCTCACAATCTGAAGCAAGTAATACAGGACTCTGCACACTTTTTTTTTTCATGGAATTCCAAGAATCTCTAATTTCTGCTTTTTAAATTTAAGGCTGTTCAGACGCCAGTAGGAAAGATTGCTACATGAATATAGAGTGACCAGCTCTATGCGTGTCCTGTTCACAGTTTTACCGCACAGAGCCTGCCCTCATTATCTACAGACTTCATATTTGCGACGTGACACAACGGGCTTGTTCTCAGGTAACCCTGCATGAAGGCCCCCTCTGCTCTAGTCTCCATGTCATGCTGTAAAGAACAGCCCTCCGTGGTCTGCTCAATCCCTGTTCTTACACGGTGTGTGCCTCCTCTGTGATGTCACTGGATAAATGAGACCCTGTTGTAGACAGAGGGAGCTTACGCGCTGTCTAAAGTGCCAGACGCTAGGAAGGAAGCGGTGTGTCTTGCAAGGATAACATACATTTTACATACACTTCATTCAACTCTTAGTTTTGTCTCCTGAGTTCAGTGTTCATCAGCTACGCAGAGATCTTAAATAAGTTCTCTTAAACTAAAACAAACTCCAACATGTGTCCAGCTTGGCTGCCATACTCCAAGCAGCAGCATTTAATCCTGGGTTTCTGTTAGGAATTCGGATTCAGTATTTGCCAAGCCAGTTCTCATGACCATATGGAACATAACCACTGCAAAATAGCAGGAGCCAACTACTGAATCCGGGCGTGATCCTAGATTCTTCCTAGCATGGTTTCGGTATTAAACCAATTGTGGCACAGACTCTCTTGTGTGCTCGGATTTGGCATTCAATAAGCAAGTGTTTGAGATACATGTTGTCTAACACGACACGTATATTTCATACGCAGCATGCCAAAGTCACCTGATTTGAAGGGCTCCCTTTTGGATAAGGAAAACCTCTACTGGGAGAACTTTTTGAAAATATTCTCCTGAGCAACGGTGTGGAAATAGGACAAGCAAATGTGGGTGAAATCCACATAACGGCATTTTCTTCTAATTTTCTTGTTGACAGCTGTTCATGTCACAGTCAGGGCTGCTGTGGGAAATCAAACGTTTTATTGTAATGAATTTAGGGACCGAGATGACAATCTTTGTCCACAGTGATTCCACTCAGGTTGGTATGGGAACACTTTCTTCACTATTTTGAGATTATTTTTCCTTTGTGCCAGTTATCAAGAGATAATCCCTTTCCTAGACTTCCAGGAATATAGTGAGATGGCTATTCTTGGTTGAGTACATCTGGAATTAACTAAAACCCAAGCAGCTGGATACACCTGAGAGGGATATATATGAATATATATATATATACATATATATATATATAAAATTAAATATTTAATTTGAATTGAAATGACCCACTTTTAATTGGGTCTTTTGGCCGAGGAAGAGAATTCTAGGGCCTGACCTACCATGACTCTGCATGCTCCGGAAGGAACCACTCTGAAATGGACAGCTGCGGCATTAACTATAGCCCGTTTCCGGGACAACCTTGGAAGAAGCCAGTGGAGGGGACCTTTCACAGTGGCCAGCACTTTGGGCAGCACACATGGTCATATAGTTTGTTTGGACGGGGACATAGCCAGATGTGTAGTTGTCCATTGACGTGTGGGGCTGTATGGTAAAGGGCTTGCAAAGAACAGGAGGGGAGAAATACACGCGGCCAGATCTCTGAGTGCGTGGAGGATGTGAAGACATTTGTGTCTCGTGTTCAACAATCATGTTGACAGGATGACCCATTCTGGGGACGTCGGGCTTTGCTCCCACACATGCCTTAGTTGCCCAGTGGGAGCACGGACAGAGTGGTGGTGGTGATGAAGACGGAGGTTATGTCCTGTCGTGACAACATGGGTTTCCACTCACCAAGGCTGACCCAGCTATAGCTACTGATGAGCACCAAGAGTAGAGATGAGCACTGAGATGCAGATAGGGCACCATTCTCTGGGGCACTGGCAGGCGACTTGGTAGATAACACTGGACCACTCCTCTGTAGAAAGGACAATGCTTTGTCCTTCCTGGAGTGGATATTTATCCCTGCTTCAGATCCACGTTTGCAACACATGACGCTTCTGCCAAGGTCACCATCCATGCACTTACAGGACGCCCTATCCACCATCGAGGTATTCTACACAGTAATGCCACCATTCTGGAGCAGCTGGCCTGCTAGAAAGATGGAATGGACTGTTAAAGACGCAGTTATGTCTCCAATTAGGCAGCATGGAGGTCTGGGGGACAAGGTTCTCCAGAAGATGGAATATGCTTTTAATCAGTGTTCAATATACGGTGCTATCTCTCCCATAGTCAGCATCCATAGATCGAGGAATCCAGGAGGGAATAGTTCCATCCACTAGGAGAACTTTTGCTTCCTGTTCCCTGTCTTTAAGTTATGCTGGCCTAGAAGGTTTAGTTCCAGAGGTGGGGTGTCCCTGCCTGGAGACCCAACAAGCATTCCACTGAACTGGAGGCTGAGGCATTGCCCTGGCTGCTCTGGGCTTCTAATGCCCTAAACCAACAGACTAAGAGAGGAATAGCAGTGTTAGAAGGGGTGATTGATCTAGATTGCCATGGGAAAATGGGATTGCCTCTCCACGATGGAGGTAAGAAGGATATGTCTGGAGTGCAGGAGATCTTCTAAGGTCTCTCTGGATGCTACTGTGTCCTGTGATTAAAGGCAATGGGAAACCACAAAAGCCTGATCCAGGCAGGGTGACAAAGGCACAGACCCATCAGGAGTGAGGTGTGGGCCACTCCCCCAGGATGAGCGCCACAGCCTGCTGAGGAGCCTGCTGAGGGCGGAGGCACTGCAGAACGTGTAGTAGAGGAAGGTAGTTCTTAATACCAGCCGAGGTCACGTGGCCAGTTATAGAAACGAGGCTTGTGACTGACACAAGTGCTTCTGTTGTATTTTTGTTAAGAATATGTTTATATAGATATTTGTGTTTTCTCCCATTTATCATGTAATATAACATCAATTAAGAAAACATGAGTGGCTATCATATTTAAGTTTGAGACACTAAAACAATGTCCATCAACGGGTATTGCCACCTATTGTAAAATTTATAGCATGTTTGAGGTTATACAAGGAGAGTTATATCACACTAGGCATAGTTATGACATGCTTAATGCGTATTCAATTGAATGTGGGATAGTTATATCATGTTAGCTGTAATTGCAATCTAATTATTGTTTTTATTTAGAAATTAATAAGTATAATGTAAGGAGCTATGACTGTGTGATGAGTTGAAAAGGCGTGGATTGTAATGGCCATTCTTGGTTGTCAAGTTGTCTACATTTGGAGTTAACTAAGACCTGTGGCTGGGTACACCTGTGAGGGTTTTTTTTTCTTAATTAAATCATTTTAAGTGGTAAGACCCACATTTAATCCAATTCTTTTGAGGTGGGAAGAGCCCCCTTTAATCTGGGTCATGCCCTTTGCTCACAGCCTGTGCCCGACACGGAAGAAGGAAGCTTGCTTTCTTCATGGGATCACGCTCACTGTTGGGGTAAGTCTACTCCTTCACTGGGACTGGAGAGTCATTCTTTGAGGTGCCAAGATTACTGAACACCAGCTAAGATGCCCAGCATTACGGACTGAGCAGCTACTGGATTCTTAGACCTTCCCTTGCTAGACAGTAGTTGTTGAAATAGCTGGACAATGGCTTATAAGCCACTTTTATATATGTATATATACATATATCTGATATATGTACATATATTATATATATCATATATATTAAATTCAAAAGATTTATAAAATCTTTTCTTCTACAGAACCCCGACTAAGGCACAAAGCAACAATTTTCAGAACATACTCAAGTAATTCTATATTTCTAGCATTTGTATATAGGAGGTGAGTTTTCTCTCAGATACTTTTTAGAAGAATAATGCCTGATACTGAAAACCTAGGCAGCTACCAGCGGCTAGTGAGGTCATGGATAGCCACCACTTTACCAACCTTGCATAATCCCTACTGTGTTCTAAATATTTATCTTTATGCCCACAAGTAAGTGAAGCTCACATCTGTCAACAAAGTTCTCTGCCACAGATAGTGACCGTTACAAAAAAAATGACAAGTAATCACAGTGCGGAGAAAGGGGTTGTTTGGTACCCAGACTCTACCAACACACCTGGGGCCCAGCCTCACAGATGCGCCTGGTACCCATACTCTACTGACACATCTTACAGATGCGCCTGAGGCCCAGCCTCCCAGATGCGCCTACAACACTGCTCCTTTGCATACGGCTCAGGGAGCATAGGTAAAGAGCAGGGTAGAGAGATGGTAACCGCTCGGGGAACGGGATGTCTGCTGTGAGTTTTCCTCTTTGGAAAAGCAGGGAAGCTAACCCTAGCAGCATAGCTGTCCAAACAAGGCCCAGAGTAAGAGTGATATCAGCATCATGCTAACATGCAAGGGGAGAAAATCTCACCAAAATCTACCGGCCACTTAGGAGTACAGAGACCGAGACAAAGAGTCTTCCCAAGAAAGAGGCCCCCAACTGGTTATCCGGCCCCAAATGGTCAGCCCTGAAATCCTACACACCCAAGTATCCTGATATTGATTAGGCAGGCTGTAGTTGTATACTTAGCTATGCTTTAGGAAAACAATGTATATAATAAGAATTAAAGAAAAAAAGGCCAGAGGTCATGGATTTGAGAGAGAACACGGAGTTGTGGGAGGAGCCAGAGAGAGGAGAGGGAGAGGAGGAAAGGATACAATTGCATTTTAACTTAAACTAAGGAAACTGTCCCCGACTACTTATTTGTGCTAATTCTTAACTCGCATATGAATATTTTCCGTGTGTTCATTCTTGTGCGGTTATCTGATTCCGCGTTGTTTAACGTGAAGCATTTTTCACCCTGCATATTACGTGATGGCGGTGAAGGGCGCAGGGAGCCCTTGAGTGCCATTCCGGATGACAAATTCCATTTTGAGACACAATTCATTTTGCTCCACTACTACAACTAATTTCTCTTTCGTGCATTCGAACTTCTCCTTCAACTCAGCATTTTGTAGCACGGGGATACTTTGTCTTGGCGTTCTTGGAGGCTGGTCTTAACACACTATTGATTATTCTTCTCTCTCGCAATGTCTGAGGCTGATGGTGTAACCGGTGTGATAAAGACAGTGGAGCCTGTCCTCCCCAGAGCTTACACCACTTCCTTCTAGCAAGGTCACCTCGGAGGGAAGGCCCTAACATTTCCAAAGCTCCAGGGGATGTGCCCACTGGGCTGTTCTGGATTGCTTTGAAAATGACAGTTGACGCTAAGAAGTATAAAGACCGTAAGGGGACCAAGAGCCAGGGCCAGGCACCGAAAGGGTTAATAGACCCTCTAACCACACCCCGGGAAAGGAGGAGTCTGCCACAAGGGATCCAAAGAAATCACAGGAATGTGGGGTTCCCTGAAAGAATGTACATGTGGGTTCTAGGGAGAGGCTTCACACCTGGCCGTGGGTTTGTTTGGCATTAACCAACCACAGATTAGTTAACTCAGCCTGGTAACTTTCCACTATTTATGACTAGTCCTTTCGGATTTTTGAGGGTGGTTTCAGGGCAGAGATTGCTGGGTCTATGACCCAAGCAAGGGAAAAAACGCTCACTTTCTCTCCCTCAATAGCACCATGTCACTGAACCTCCAAATCTGCTGGGAACTTTCACAAAACCTTGCTCACGATGACCTCAAGTTCTGAATATTGCTGAACAGAATACTACTCTTAAAAAACAGAGCCAGTATAAGAGCGGCCCTCTCATGGGAGGGTTCCAAGCCTGGGGTTAAAAAAATCTGTTTCAGAATCCTGTAAAACTTCAATGAGAACAGGTACAAGGAGGCCCCTGAGTACCAGCTTGTCTGCCTTTTCTGGAGGAACACCAAAGACTCTGCCAGTGCCGATTAAAAAACAAACCCACAAGTCCGTCCTGTAGCTGAGAACACCCAAAGTGAAATTCACAGCTCCACATCTAATGCATACTGTCTGAATAACGGTGTCCTTCCCAGATCCCTAAATTGAGACCTAATCTCTCAAGTGATGGGATTATGGTAGGTAGTAGCTAGGGTCAGTGACCTCATAGAGGAAGATACTGTTGTTCATGCCACTTTCTTTACAGTATTTTGTCATATTAGCTCACAGAGAGTAAGACAACATGTAATTTATCAGTTAGAAAAGGTGTTTTAAAAACACAGGGCTCTGTTTTTTTCCTAGATGACCTTCTTCTTCTTCTCCTTCTTCTTCTTCTTCTTCTTCTTCTTCTTCTTCTTCTTCTTCTTCTTCTTCTTCTTCTTCTTCTTCTTCTTCTTCTTCTTCTTCTCCTTCTCCTCCTCCTCCTCCTCCTCCTCCTCCTCCTCCTCCTCCTCCTCCTCCTCCTCCTCCTCCTCCTCCTCCTCCTTCTCCTTCTCCTTCTCCTTCTCCTCCTTCTATGCCAGAAAAGGGCATCAGATTCCACTAGAGGATGGTTGTGAGTCACCATGTGGTTGCTGGAAATTGAACTCAGGACCTCTGGAAGATCAGCCGGTGCTCTTAACCTTTGAGCCATCTTTCTAGCCTCAAAAAACATGAGGTTCATAGGGTGGGTGACAAATGAAATTATTGGACAGAAATTTGGAGTATTCCTGTTTTCTGAGTTTGCTATAATAGCTCTGTGAGCATAGGGGGCTCAGTCAGGTAAATACAGGAGGCATGGGTGGCTAGGTAGGTCGATATTTTATATCTTGGACAAAAGGAGTAGATGAGAATCTATACTATGAGTGACAGGTTAAGTGAGAGTAGTCCAAGTGGTCAGGGCTGGACATACAAACTTAGATCTTGAGATGTGTTTATGGAGGGAACGTGGAGGGACACGTGGCTGAAGGATGGAGCTGAGAACAGCCTGTGCTGTGTGAACAAACAGAGGAGCCTCCATGAGCCCCACCTTTCCCCTGTTCTGAACATGCGCATGAATACACAGATGTATGTATGTTCTGATTATACTTTATGTGTGTATGTGTGTGTGTATGTACGTATTTTTGTGTTGTCCTGGAACGAGCTCTGGAGACCAGGCTGGATTTGAACTCTGGCTCCTGAGTGCTGGGGTTAAAGGCATGCACCACGTTTACTCCACTCTTCTGCTCTGTAGGGATAATAATACCATTTATCATACTGGCATATGGTTGTGATCAAATTATGAAACAGGAACACAGGTATTTGATAATCATTACATAATTACCTAAGTCCATAACTTATACTTTCTGTAAGTTTTACTTTAAAAAAAAAAGAGTGAAGAAGAAAAACCCTGGCCTGGCTTTTGTTTCTTTCCCCCTTTTCTATATGTTTGTTTGGTTTTTACTGATGTGTACGCGCCTGTGTGGGCGCTTAGACACAAGATTGCAGTACCCACAAAGGCCAGGAGATGGCACTGGACCCTGTGGCGCTGAAGAACTAGCAATGGGCGAAATTCGGATCCCCCGGGAGGAGCAGCGAGCATCCTTGTCCACCGAGCCGTTTGTCAAGGCCGTGGTTTCTGTTTTCCACACAGTATTATTTGTAAGAGCACAGAGATGTGGCACAAGCAGCAGAGTCCAGGGGTCAAATTAGGAACAGGGCCTTCAAGCCACCACGTGTTCCAAGATGTTCATGATGTAGGATTCCTCCGAGAAGCTCCGTCCCAAGAGGAGGGGGCTCAGACAGGCAGAGAGAGAAACACAGTTCTGATAGAGCTGCCACTCCACCTTCAGTTAAAGTAGGAAAAGTCTTCCTCTTACAAGAAAACAGAAGCTTCTAGAAGTTGTAAGTGTAGGCAAAAACCCCGTCAAGGCGAACACATCTTCAGACCTACCCCTTCGAAAAGCAGCATTGGTATTCCCTTCTGCCCGATTCACTCTAAGGGGCGGAAAGGGGTCATTACACAGTTCCAGAAACCTTCCGTGTAGACAGACGCTGTGGCTGTCCAAAGAAATCATCTTTCCTACATAGCCAACTCAGAGGACTTGTGGATTTGGGGGAGCTCCCAGCCGCATGATTCCTCTTCCTTAAGAAGGTTACAAAGATCATGTCTCAGAAGTCTACCTGCATTCTGAGATGAAAGGCACAGAAGGAAGTGACGTTTTATTGTTTTTCAGGTAGGATGATGGGGGGAGGAGGGAGGAGAAAGGGGAGGAGGGAGGAGAAGGGGGAGGAGGGAGGAGAAGGGGGAGGAGGGAGGGAAAGGAGGAGAGGGAGGAGAAGGGGAAATAGCCGAGTATTAATAACAGATTTGCATTCGGTCATTGGTTTCTGGATGCGTTTGGAACCTAAGCCCTGAAACATGCTAACATATTTCTCACAGACAAACAAGCTGCTCATCATTTCAGAGGTTCTTACATCCATCCCCCGTCTGCTTGGTCCCTGCCTTGTCTTTGCTGCTTTGATATCATATTCTCTGAAGTCATTATCGGCAACTGGAGAGGCAATGTTTGTTTGTGGATATGCTCCATCTCAGTGGCTGCCTGAAAGCATTCCCATCTCTGCACGTTCTCCTAATTGGTTTTTACCAAGTCAAAAGCTATGGTTGACCGGTACCGTTCTGAAATCCGAGAGCGGAGCTCTGGTGTCTGTGTTAAACACAGACAACCCTTAACTGCTCGATTTACTCAGACTTGATGTTTTGAGACTAAGCGGTGTTTTCTTTATTTATTAGATTCGAATTTATATTTCAACACCAATGGCTTCACTCTCTGTAAGAAGACTAACTGGGAGAATTTCACTCTATCACAGATATACCCAAGAAAACAAAGAGCCAGCAAGTCAGTACAGGACCGTGTATAACGGATCCCGTTGTGGCTGTTATTTTGTAACAGACAGCTGTGCTATAGCAGATAAGTGTTTAGGAGATCTGAAATGCTACGATGAAATACCTTTCACCTTCCGTTGGGTCATTCCTAAATAAGACACTTGTAGTTCTAGACGCTGTGAAGCATAAGATCCGGGTACCAGGCAATGGATACTGCCTTCATGCTCCGACCTTAATTTTCAGATCCATCAGTGAGATCCTCAGATCTCCTCTACAAGGGACAACTCTGACACCTCAAGGCTCCAGGGGTTAACTCTCAGCATCAGCTCTGAGTGATGGACACACTTTTCCCATAGCAAGTCGCTAACAAGAGCCTAAGGGTTTGGAGTACTATCTCCTGTCCCCCAGTTCCTCATCTTAAACTTGGGTGACACTGGGACAACATGGCCTCCCAATTTTAAAAGCAACTTTAAAGAGAAATATGACGCCCCGAGAAGACACTGAAAAAACGAAATATAAGAGTGTACCATTTTAACTGACACGATCTATAATTACTCAGAGAAATACTGAATAACATGTCAAATGCATGGATTACACAGAGCCATGGATGAACAATTTAAGCTCTATGAAGAATAGGATTTTAAATCTTTTTATCACTGAGTCCTAGCTTCTGTGCATTTGTAGTGTGTGTTTTAAAAGTCAGAAATGAGTAATTACAAATGAGTAAAAGTTTTATTTATCATAATAATAATTTATTAAATAATAATTTATAAATAATTTATTTATATTATCCGCATTTTGCATTTGGTGAAGCCACCTAGCATGTGGTTATCTGTAATGAGGACTAAAAGTAGGAAAGGAAAATAAAGAACTCTTGAGTGTTTACTAAAGACGCTTCTCTATACCTTCACATGCTTGATCTCAAATAATCAGTTGTCTCTTCCAAACCACGGTTGTACACTTCCTTCTCAGCCTGAAGAACTACAGCAACATGCATCCATATGAAAAATATCGATATTGTCCTTGCTTCATTTACTATGTCAAGCTGAAGCCAAGTTCAATAAACAACTTTACTAAAATTAATAACTAGAACCAAAACTGTAGTTCTTGATCAGTTGATGAACTAGTTACTAACATTAATACACCGTGTAGAGAAGGAAGATCTCACATACAAAGTCATCACATGGACTCTCTGGTTGGCAGACTAAACTAAGAGCCGCGGGCTCTTTGCCTACGGTAGTCTCCGAGGTGTTACAGGATGCCAGACACTTCAGAGTACTGAACCTTGTCCTGAGTATTTTTTGTCTATATATGCCACTATGATTTTTTTGCTTTTTCTCCTTAAAAAAGAACTCCATTGCGCATCTCTGGCATATTAAAATTGCTTGTACCACCACTCATGTTTTGGGTCCATTTCTGAATAAAATGAGTGCTCTTGAACATGAGCACCGTAGTAAGTGACAGATACTCTGCAATTAAGATGTCCGTGATGTACCTAAGAGGTAGGTAGCATATACAACATAAATACACCAAGAAAAGAGTTAATTCCCGACCATGGTGTGATGGAATAGGGCAGTGTAAAACATCATTATACAACAGAAAACGAAGTACAATTTAAAAACGTTTCAGTCGATTACTTCTGTAATGTTTTCTTTCTGCAGTCTGGACAGCAGCAGACTGTCAAAAACTAAAACTTAGAGTTAAACAGGACCGGATGGGAGCGATTGCTGCGACTGAATTCAGAGCTCAGTCAATGGCATTGGCTATATCATTGGTCATTGGTACTCTTTACCAAGCTGCTGCTTCCCAGCATCGTCACTGTCTGGTCAAACTCCTGGCCAGAAGCATTCCCGCACTGCAGCAGCTGCACGTTTCCCGGCTGGCACTCACCCAGACCACACAACTCGAGCACAGAGCTCAAGGCCTCTCCTCAATCTGAACTGGTGCACCAGAGAGGTGGCTCAGTGACCAGGAGTCTGTCCTTACTGCTGTTGCTCAGGACCAGAGACCGTTCCCAGCACCCAGGTGGCTCCCAACCATTAGGGAGTCCAGCTCCAGGGGATCTGACGCCCGCTTCTGGCCTCTGTGGGTGCATGCCCACACACAGAGACACATACAATCAAAAGTAGAAGTCGTTCTCCAAAGTGGGCGTGGTGATGGAAATGAGTGTGAAGACGGCTACTCACACATTAATGTAGGTAAATGTGAGAAACATTTCATCAAGCTAGTATCCAGAAGAGTTACAAATTACCAGTAAATGGAACTTCCCCCCAGGGTGTAAGTTCACAACACGTCTTTTCTGGGTCCTAACAGCCTCCTGCTAATGTCTTAAGACACATATTCCTGGATACAACTTAACAATGTTGATAATTTCCCCCCCTTTGGTTTGGAGTCTTTGATTAATGATGCAAACATTTCGAATTCCCAGCTTCTCGTTGTTATTTGGGTTGGCCAGTCTCTTAAGAAGATGTCTCTTCACCCCATCATTTCAGCGCAATCTCCTTTCCCCTTCGACCCATCTTCCCGTCTTTCCTCTCCTCTCTCATCATCTTTCTTTCTATTTTCTTCCTGACTCGCGTTTTCCTTCCCTCCAAGAGTGATTGCAGTGGTCCCTGGCCCACTCCCTTCTCTGGCACACTCGAAGTCCCTGGGCGGATCGAGCATCCTTTTAAGAGAGTTCAGGACTCCGTGTCAAGCCAAGTCTTCGGCTTTTTGTTTTGGTCACTTTTTACTGGCTTCGGTTTTTCAAAAGTTGGCTGCCACGCACATTTTAAGGTTTAAACAATTTACTTCCAAGGCTTAAAGGGCTT
The DNA here is from genome assembly GCA_030556225.1 of Cricetiscus sungorus. Lineage (NCBI taxonomy): Eukaryota > Metazoa > Chordata > Mammalia > Rodentia > Cricetidae > Cricetiscus > Cricetiscus sungorus. Next base: position 55,666,550 of record JANBXA010000741.1, on the reverse strand, counting down.
GGCTCCAGGAGAGCTGTCAGATGTGTTGCCTACTTCTTAAGTCTTCGCTTCAATAAAAACACATTCTTTCCATTGGCTTGAGACTTTTTTTGGGGGGGAGGGGGTGGGTTATGCATTCCTTACACTGTAGGATATCTTGATAATTCTTTCTAAATGAGCCAAGGGCAGAGTTTCAAGGAAACAAACATGGCATATTTTAGTGTATGGAGACAGAGAAGCCCCACTTCTCTCTGCTTCTCCGTTAAATGGTTATTTCACATACTCTATGTTTATAAGGTTGGAAGAACGTCTTTACTTGGCAGGGTGCAAGTAAACAGATGAGTCACAGCACCGCGGTTGTGAACTGTTCATTCCCCCCATGACCCAACAAATAACTACATATTGAGTGCTACACGGGTCAAATTAAGTGGCATGGATATGACTCTTGGACATGTCCCTGCTCTCATGATGAATGTTTTGACAAGAGAGCAGGGAACTGGAATGCTCTGAGTGTAATGGGAATGCCCACAAGACTGGAGAATCCAGGGAGCTTCCTAGAGCACGCTGGGATAGGCTCCCATTGTTGATGAGGGGAAATGAGGCATTTCTGGTTTTTATAAATTATTTTATAAATCAGTTTTTAAACATGATCATTAAAAATTATGCTGTATATACTTACAGTTACATATTATACTCTTTCTGTCTCTACACACACACACACACACACACACACACACACACACACACACACACACACGAAACTTTCTACTTCCTAATCACTGTACTGTTACCTATGCTTTTGAGCATTTTCATGCCAATCACACCTATAAGGAAGGACTACTTTATCACAGTTTGTCACTCTCTGCTCAGTGACATTATGCTTGGGTTGTCAACCAGCCACAGCATGAGTATTTACACCAAGGAAATTGGCAAACTCTTCAATTAGATTTTTTTTTCTCATGGAGGCATGTCCTTTTCAGGCACACAAGCTACTCGAAGCTGTGATCCCATCAGGTTAGATCACACCACAAATTCCTTAGGAGAAAGGAAGCACGTCTGTGAGAAACAAAACATGGATTTGGACAGACTTCCCTACAAGGCAAGAGAAAGCTGTGAGATTTCTGTGAGATCCAAAAAATAGACTTCTTGCCTTGCTTGTGAGCACACACTGAGTGTTGAGTTAAACTGAGTTTTACTAAGCCATTCTTGGGTAGACTGCATTAAATAAATTCTCACCCTTCCTTCACCTTTGGCGGGAAAGAGTGTCTCCAGCTACATCCCCCTACATTAGAGATAATCAAGAGGTTTCCTTTGTCATCAAAAAGGGAAACACAATTAGAATCCCCTTTTCAAAGCGAGAAAGCGAAAGCTGGTTTTCTTCACTATTTTCTTTACAAATGAGCATATTTGAGCTTTCATTTTCCATTGCAAAAACTGCGGCTATTTCCTCTGAAGAAAATCTGGTTCTGTTACAAATAGGACTAGGAATAGAACACACACAGATTTTCTGCAAAGAGGAGAATAAATTAAAAACCATAAGGTTAGTATTCTCAGGTGTCATGTTGTATGTGAGAATTGGTGAACAGAACAAAATTTTGAATTTATGAAAAAGTTGGAGAAAACCCACAAGTCTGGAATAAAGGAGGACACACCCCTTTCCACTGAAAATGAGCTGTGGAAATCAATACGTTAAAAAGCTTTGCAAACAGTGTGGCCGTTTGCCGTTTTTCTCAGCGATCATATGAGACAGGACCGAACTGGCCACCGATGGAGGAAACGAGGAAAGAATTATGTGACCATGGGCAGAGGCCACCACAGTTCCCCCAAATCTCTTCACTTTGGGAGAGACAAGAGGCACAGACTAGAGCTGGGTTGCTGATGCTGTCACCAACAATTCGGCGTCCCTGGATCCTGCTCTGCGAGGTAATGTATTTAGATCCTGTCTTTGTCTCGAGGTGGAAACTGTTTGCTGACATGAATAAAACATGCATGGGATCAAATGTGAGTTGGAGATATTAAGCGTTTGCTCTTATAGGCTAGGTTGAAGCCTGTAGACTCTCCTAGATGAGTCAAGACCATAATGCCAGAATTTACTTACCACAGCTGCTGTTATTAACAGTTAAGAACCCTAACGTTCGTGGACGGTTCTGACTGACATGGTCCATGCTAAGCACTTCAGATGCACTGTTTCATCGCTCTTTAAACAACCTGTGAGTTGTATTGGGGCTTTCATTCTCAACACTGGTTGGTTGCGTTTAGACAATGATTTTCCCCAAGTCACATAGTCTGGTGTCCAACTCTAACCCACTAACTGCTGCCATGTTTGAAGGACACCAGAGTACTTTCAAACCAAGTTGAGCTATTTACTATTTCTCTTTTGTAAGTCTCCCTGGTGCCGTGTTCCCACACTGTGAACGCAACCAGGTGAAACACACTACTTCTTCCATATGTGACACGCTAAGAACTTTCTCTGAATAATTTAAGAATGAACAAGATGCAGCTTGTGTGTGTCTGGCCCTCTTAATCTCAGGAGGTGTGGCTTTGTTGGACTGGGTACAGCCTTGTTGGGGGAAGTGTGTCAATGTGGGGGGTGTGACGGGAGATGTTATTCTGTAAATATGATTCTCATACTGGTTAATGGACTTTGAGATTTCCTGTGCTCAGTGTCTCAGCTGACTTCCTGTTGCCTGCCAGGTGTGGAACTCTCAGCCACTACTCCAGCACATCTGCCTGCCTGCAGTCCACCATGCCCCTCACCATGGCGACAATGGACTACACCTCTGAAACTGCAGTTCACCCCACTTTCGGGTTTTCATTTAGAAGACTTGCTGTGGTCATGGTGTCTCTTCACAGCAATAAAAGCCCTAGCTAAGATACACCGCTTGTTCTCAAATAATTTAGAATACTTGCCAGAAAAAAAAAAATAGAGGAAATAACCACGACATATTAATGGTCTGATTTCTTTACAAAAAGCACATGTAATAAGGAGCCCTCGAAGACAGAAAGAGGAAACATTGCTGGAGTAAAAACACGAATCCTAGGTAATGTCCTCCAATAGGAAATAAAACATTTTCACCATTTAAATTCACAAGATAGTGTTGATCCCTCGTTCCCTGGGAGAGAAAGGTGCAGGGAAGAGAGTTGGGTGAGGGGCTGGGTGCTGAAAGAAGAGTCCCGTGTAACAAGAGAAGCTTGTGAAACTGAGAACCGTTATACTAGAAAGGGGCCATTAGGCAAAAATATAGATAGGCAAAAACTTAGACCCAAGAGCTAGAGAGGGAAGTTGGTAAATTCTCCTTAATGTTCTTCTAGGTTTTCCTGGTCTTCTTTTGATCCGCACACTCAGGAAGAACAGTCTAGAGAACATGAAGGGTGTTGGGGCTGGCTGTCTCGCTTTTCTGGAATGGGTACCATGCTCGTCTGTAATAGCTCTTAATTGAATAGATGGCTTCTATCAGGATTTAATACATCTTCCTTCTTAATTTAGATTATATCCGACAAACCAATCTTCCTGAGTTGGGTTTGAAATTATTCCTAATATAGCTATCTAGTGAAATCAGTTTTATCTTCCCTGAGAGGATAAGGGGAGGATTATCAACACATCTGAAGTTCAAAGGCGGAAACTGGGTTCAGGGAGCCGCCCTCCCCCACCCCTTCGGAGACTTTCCATAAGGGTGCAGTTCTGAACCGCTCTCATGTGGGAGGGATACAGAGGACGGCTGAGAGCTCCTCCTTGAGTCACGAAGACAGTGAGGATGCTGAGCTCAGCGTGTTTGCGGCTGAACCCTACGTCTACTTCTCCCGCAGAGGTTTCCCTCCCGCAGCTTGTCCTCCCAGCCCTGAGCACATTTGGTCCTGGTGGGGGGGGGGACGCTTCTAAAGGAGACTGTGGCGTGCTGGCTAAATCTTTCTCTTTTGGAACTGGGCAGATCTGGCTGCCACCCAGCTCTGCCACTTGCTGTCCGACCTCAGGCTAACTGTTTAATCTCTGCAAATTTAACATTCCTTTTTGATGAACAAGTAAATGGATACTTTACAAGATTTCGGGGAGGGTGTGAAATAAATCCACAAGTGAGGCACGCAGAAAGAGACTGCGTCAGCAAGGCAAGGGCACCGTTCCTCTTGTGCAGCGCCCCTTGCGCCTGGAGCGCGCTACGGTATTCGCTGAATGGCTACGGCCAGGGTCCAGCCACTAGCAACTGTGATAGCTTTCATTGCTGCGTGGTGATTCCCCACCCAAGGGGAAACAACCACAACAACAAAATTAATGTGCTGCAGTCCCCATCCTTCAAAGACGCACACACATGTACGTGCTCATATCTCACAATGAGCAAAGAAATCGGTCTTTAAATCGGTGTCATAACCTATAATAGGAATGCATATTACAACTGAGCTGTACGCTTTGACATAGCCAATCTATTTTTCAAAGGGATATTCTTTTGTCTCACTCCCAACTGCCTCTCTGAGGGCTAAATAAGAGAATGGAAAGGATTTGATGGTGCCTGCTACAAACAGACCTTGTAGAAGACAGGGTCATGAATACCCATGGTGAGAACAGACCTCACTAGTCTGTAAAACTCAAATTCACAGTATCAGTTATGAGGCAGAGAAGGGTTAGTCCTCCTTCCTCTAGATGTGATGAGCGCATTTAAGGAAAGACATCTCTTAAAGCAGAGTGTTCATGTGTACATTTTAGTGTGTGCATGCCGTGCATGCATACGTGTCAGCATATGCGTGCGTGCATGTTTGTGTGCGTGTGTGTCTCTGTTTCTGTGTGTGTGTGCTATTAAGACTCCAGGAAAGACTAGAAATGAGTGAGTACACTGGAGAAGAGAAACATGCAAACAGAGTTTATCCTCCTGGGCAGCACCACTAAGGGATCCAGACCATCAATGTTCTCCAACCAAGTCCTCCTTTCTTCACACACTTGATCTCTCTTGGAGAGCCTGGCTACTCCTTTTCCTTCCCTCTTGTCTTCTATAACCCCTCCATTCATTTCTCTCGGTGTCAGGCTTATCAGATTCACTCTGCTATTGCCAGCCCATCTGCCCAGCCATCATTGCCACTCTATACCCTTCCTACTGCCCAGCATTGTTTCCCTTCCCTGTTATGGCATTTCACGCAAAATGTGTCGTTCTTTAAGATACAGTTCTCAAGGCTGCAGACCTATTATGATACCGTTAAGTAAATTTCACAAAAATGTCTCATTCACATTTTGCTGATAAAAAGTCCCATCTCATTGACCTCTTAGAGAATTTTCTGGTAGACCACTTCATTTAAATTGCACTTAATAATAATCTACATGCTTGAAATTTGCCATGAGAGGAGATTTCTCAACACACACACACACACACACACACACACACACACCAACAAAAACAGGATGTGAAAGGCAACGTTCTGCTAATTAGCTTGATTTTTGCACATCTATAATGTAGACACACTGTAAAACATCATGTAGTATTCTATAAATATATAGAGTATTTTTTCAATAAAGATATAGTCTAGGCAATATACTCTTTGGATTTGTTAAGTTTCTTCTCATTTCTGTCTTTTTTTTTTTTTTCCGTGTGTGTGGCAGGTTGGTGGACAGGGTCTCAGATCTGGCCTGGAACTCGCTACGTAGACCAGCCTGGCCTCAGACTCCCTGAGATCTTCCTGCCTGCCTTTCAAATGCTGACATTAAAGGCGTGTGCCATTGTGCCCAACCAAATTTGGCTAACGTGATGGTTGAAATGAGAGTGGCTCCCACAGGCTCAGATATATGAATACGTGGTCTTCAGTTTGGGGGGGGTGGCATTTGGGAAGGGTAGGTGGCTTTGTTGCAGGAGGTGTCTCTCTGCCCCTTTGTCCTCTGTCTCTGCCTCCCCTCCTCTCTGCCTGCTGCCTGTGGACCAGGATGCAAACCCTCAGCTGATGCTCTAGTGCCTGCCCACAGGCCGCTATGCTTCCGCCATCGCGATCAGGGCCTCACCGTCCCAAACTTGTAAGAAAGCCCCAGTTCAACGCCTTCTTCCATAAGCTGCCTTGGTTATAGTGTCTCTTCACCTCAATAGAACAGTGACTAAGACAGAGTTAGTCATTTGCTTCCAAGAGCTTTAGAGTTCACTTAATAAATTTCCTTTCCTTCCTTCCTTCTTTCTTCCTTTTTCTTTTTCTTTCTTTCTTTCTTTCTTTCTTTCTTTCTTTCTTTCTCCCCTTCCTTCTTTCTTTCTTCCCTTCCTTCCTTCCCTTCACTCCCTCCCTCCCTCCCTCTCTCCTGAAATTAATTCTGCAAGCATGTGTCCACAGTTTCCACCAATCATGCCTGGAGCTGGGTTCTAGGTGCACAGGACACAACAGTGATCCTTGTCCTGTGTGACTATTGATGTCAGGAGGCTGTTGGGGGGGGGCAGGTGCCAAACAGATGCATATTTCTAGTCGTCAGTAGATGCTGTGATAAATTCTCTGGAGGACAAATCACAGGAGGGATCTGCTAAGAGGGGACAGAAGGGAGGAACATCATGGCCAGTGGAAGCCACAGGGAGCTGAGACAAAAACCACGGAGCTGGGAGCTGTGCTGATCAGCAAAGGCACAAGGCCTCTGGTTTGCACAGGCAGTAGACACAAGTCCCTGTCGGGCCTTGGGTTCCACTCCAGATGTAGAGAGGAGCCGCTAAAGGGTAACCAGGCGGTGTGTTACCTGTTTTGTATTTGCAAATGCTTTGATTACTGAATGAATAACAGATTTAGGAGGCTTTAAGAAAGAATGCCAAGGGACCAGTTAGGAAGAGGACCAGTAAGATATTAGCCATAGAAGAACTCTTTGTCTCAAGGACTCTTGAAAAGTCAAGTAGTAGACATTTTATATGGAAGTACGCCCAGTAACTGGGGACCAAAGAGCATGCCCACACCACCTGTGACTGTCTGGTCACATTGTTTATTGTTTGCATACCGGTTCTTCTGCTTCATTCTGTCTCTCCTACTGAAATGGTATTTGGCATAGGACCTGAGCCTAGTCCACCGTGGATTGCTGATGATCAGTTACTAAATGAATCAATGAATTAAAAGGCAAAAGGATGCCTGGCTTGAACACGAGCAGGCATGATGGAAATAGACATCCATTTCTGGGAAATGAGTGGTGGTCTCGGGCCATCGATACTACCGTTCTGCCGTCCACCATTGTGCTCTGTCCTCTTCTCTAGGGCTATTTTTAACTCCCACAAACCTAGCCCCCAATCACTCCAGCGCTGCTGGCTTATGAGGCCTCCCAAAACAACTCTAATTGGTTTTCGGGTGATGGATTTGAGAGGAATGGATAGTTGCCTTTTTTTTTTCTACAGTAAAGAAAGAAAATGGCCTTTCACGGAAGCCCCAAATGTGCTATTTCCCCAACAGTTGATGGTAATTCAGGCATCCTCCTCTATCCGAGCTCCTCGGGTTCATTAAACTCCAGAATCAAGCCCAGAAAACTCTAGGCTCAGCCACCTCCCAGAGAGAACGAAATGCAGGCTAGTCTTTCTTACCCTACTTCCTCCCAGTTTACGGGGAGAAGCTCACAGCAGTCAAGGAGACCTCATAAAATCCCCTGGCTACCCCCACGCTTCCATTTCTGCCCCTTCCTTGACTATATTAGAAATCTCTTTCACAGAGTATTGTGAAAACTGAAATAAGCTGACCATGTAAGTCTTGGCACATTTCAGTGGGAATGCTATCTCCGTGCCACCAGGCTTTTAAAGGGCTGAGGTGGATGCGGCTGTTGTTGTCACGGAGGTCCCGGTAGAGAGAAGAGAAGCTAGAAAGGAGACGCGCCAACCCACGGAGCCTCCTCTCCTTTGCACAGGGAGAGCCTCGCTTAGATCCAGCTGGGTGAGTACAAGCCCTTTGCCCCCACAGCTCCGAACTCAGGACCTCCGTCTCATGTAATCTATGGGACTCTGGTACTTTTTGCCTTCTAATATGTATCCAATTCTTACACACAAAGGAGACTTTTCCACCGAGGCTCATTAATGAAGGTTACGAAGTTGTCTTCAAGGGAAGTCAAAGGTGGTGTCTGATTATTTACCATATATATATATATATATATATATATATATATATATGGTAAATAATCAGATATGTATATATATAAATAATCAAATATATATACATCAATATATATACATATGTGTATATATACACACATATATACAAATATATACATATATGTATATATATATATATATATATATATATATATATATATATATATATGTGCTTCACCTCCACGGGCGGTGCTATAATTAGAAGGGTTGGGAGGACAAAGCCAAGGTGTGTAGAAATTTCAAACATCAAAATAGAAAGTTCCCTCAAATTGTTCACACAATTGTGTGAGAGATTGATTAGTCAGCCATACTTGGGGCTCACCGAAACTTTTAGTGTCACGATTGAGTGGCTGTGAACTAAAAACTTACTTCCCTTCTCAGTGCCGTTTTGCTGCACATTTTTGAATGGCTGGCTCATGGCAGCGCGCTAGAATTTATAATCCCTACCCACACGTCTCATATTTCATCACTCCTTTTTTTTGTTTGTTTTTTCAGGCGACTGCACCTGTACTATGTGTACACACTAGGAGACAGATTATTAATGGCAATACCTTCGCGGACACCTGCATACTGTTCTCCTGCATGTTCATAATGGCTTCGGAGATCTTGACGTCTATTGGGTCCATGACTGACTCAATGTTGAACGGTCCTTCCAGTCGTTCTGCCACCAACAGCATCGCATCTGGAAAAAATACAAGGACGGCGTTTACGTTCATATTTTGTTATTCATCATATATAATGTAAATTATATACTACATCTTGTTATGTTATATATCACAAGCGTTTATTTGAGACAGCCAGGCCCTCCAGGTTTTCAACTTCCATTCAAATGTTTATAGACAAGTGGCTTAGAAAAAATTTGCTCACAGGACTTTGCATATTCAAATGAGATGGATGACTAAATATTAAAATCATAATAGTCTTTATTTCATCATTTGAAGATTTAGGATTATTTCACACACACACAGAACCGTGCCTGGAATATAAGAAAAATCAGTCCAAAGGCAGTAAGTTAAACACACATGCTTATTCTACATGAAATGATAACAACGTTTGCTTAGGTATGAGCTACATTTTGACGGTGGGTTTTGAACTCCATTGTTGATTGAATCCGAAGTCTCCAGATTATCTTCCATGGGCTTGTGTTTTAAACAATAGGCCCTATGGTGGTTTGATGGAGAAATGCCCTACAGTCTCAGACATTTAAACACTTGGTCTCTAGTGTGTAGCATTATTTCAGGGAGGTGTGGCCTGGCTGTGGGAAATGTGCCACTAGGGGGTGTGGGCTTGGAGAGCTCAAGGCCCAGTCTTCCTGCCAGCTTGCCTCTCACACCTGCTGCTTGCTGCCATGACTCCCATCGGTGATGGACTCCCAGCCCTCTGGAACAGTAAGCCCAGATAAATCCTTCCTTCTACAAACTGCTTCTGATTATGTTGCTTTATTATAGAGACAGAAAAGAAACTGGCAATGGGCCCCTGCTTCGTGGAACGATTTTAAAGGCTGCAGAAGATTTAGGACTTGAGGCCTGGGTGGTGGGAATTGGAGTCTTGGGAGGAATCCTGAGATCTGGAGCTGCGTCTGTTCTGGCTGGACTTCTCTGTCTACTGTCTGCATGATGCTCCTGTAGCCAGGGGTGCAGAGCTAGCATGCCTTTCCACCACGATGGATAGAAATCCTCCTGAAACCATGAGCCGGGACAAATTATTTCTCCCTGAAGTGTGTCTGTCAAGTGTTTGCCCACAGTGACGGGAAAGAACCTAACACAACTTCTCTTCATTGGTTAGATGGGGAAGGAGAACAAGGAAGAGCTGAATGGCGAGTGTGAACACAGACATCAAGACGCAGCTGAAGCCCAGCGGCCTGTGTGAAGCCTCGTCCTTGCTTTGTGTTATCACTCTACCCAAAATGCCTTTCTGTTTATGCTCTGCAACGCTGTGTAGAGGGATACAAGGCATATCTCTTACTCACCTTGGGAAGCTGAGGCTGATTCTGACACATACTGCAGGAACACTCAAAAATATCTGAGGAGTTTCTCTGGATTAGATTGAGTTGGACAAGCGTAGGGAAGCTGGTTATCGTGACACGGAGGCATGAGTTAGGTGCTGGGAGCTGTTCTTCCCTATCTTAACTGGCCGAAGGCCACAGGTAAGGGATGTACATTGGGATGACTTCTGAAAAGGAGATGGTGGTAAGGGGACAGGAATCTATTCCAATAGAGCAGACGCTGGCCCAGCGTCTGGATAACCAGAGCGTAATTTGGCAAGCCAATTTCTATCTGGGATGTGGGACAGACATTTTTCTGATGGTGAGAATGTGTCTGTGGTAGAAGAGCTGGGCTTAGCATGGCTGAGGAGCTAATTAGCTACGTGTGATTTAACATAACCATTCCAGGCCAACAGCTGCCACCTTTAACTGCATAAACAAGACTTTTAACTTACACACTCAAATTTTTCAGTTGCTTAAGCTCTTAAAAACTAATCTTAAAAAAGTTTTCCCCTTCCAGAACAACGTACATTTATTATAGAATGCTCACAAAATGCAGAAGAGGAAACAAAGAAGACTAATATGCCCATAACCCCACTTCCCAGAACAATGCTGTGAACACTGTGGTAGATGCCCTATATTTTTCCTCTGTGCATGAATATTTTAAGCATGCAATGAAATATATTGTGTGTATATCATATAATCTGCTTTCTAAATGTAATATATTATTAATGTAAAATGCTGTTTATAGTTAGCTGTTTTACAGCAGTAATGTGAGGAAACCAAATTTTATTTTTACTACATACCCAACCATGTTCAACCCAAGCCTAACATCAAAATGTTTTCAGGGATATAAAGTAGCTATGAATTAGACTGGTAAGAAACGTTTTAAGAGGGATTATTTTTTTAATATAGACGGTACAGAACTGTCTGGAAAGTAAAGACTCAGGTTTTTAAAGAGCCCAAGCTTTATAAACAGTATCCACTCTTAGAGTTGTCAACTCTTATTATTTCTCCCAGATCCCGTAAGAGTATTTGTATTTGTTAATACAATTAAAGAGAAAGATAGCTATTGAATATTTAATTGTATGCTTCATATATCACTTGCATAAATCATTACATAATAAGTATTCATCTGTTTCAATATATGTCTCCATCATAAGTAGGTTGGGTTGTAAAAAATATAACCTTGTTCATTATAAAAGGTCTGTAAGGAAAAGGACAAGCTGTAACTCCAGCTCCAAGGGTATTGACACTCTCTTCTGGTCCCTTTGAGTACCCATACACAAGGCACACCCACCTGCACACACACACACACACACACACACTTCATGGTGAATCGCTATCACCAAGTTACACTGTTGGCTTTGGAAACACGATCCCTTTGATGAACCATCACACTAAAACACAGAGCCAAATGTCTCCCATACCCGAGTTGCTGATTTTTCCATTTCTAATCTTTACGCCAGTGCCTTTGCTTTTCTGTCCAAATTAATGTAGGATCATTTTTAAATTATTTAAAGTATATTTTTAAAAGATTAACATCACTATTCAGAATGTGATTCTTTTTCTTTTTGAAATTTATTTTTCAAGAATCCCATGCATGTTCACATTGCATTACGATCACATTGATTTCCTAGCCCTCCTTTTAACTTCACGTGAAACTCTTCCAAATTCACGTCCCTCTTTTGTAAGTATATGGGTGTTTTACTCACATTAATTTCTGCAACCTCCATACCTGCCTGGCTCTCATGGAGGCCAGAGAGTTCTAGAGTCAATGAGAGGCCATATTTCAAATATTAAAGTGGAGAGCGACAGAGGAAAAGTGCACAGATTGGCTTCTAGCCTTCACATGAGCACACACGGGTGAGGGCACACACGTGTACTCACACACTGCGCACACCAAAACTAATTCAGCAAAGAATAACCAGAAATTCTTAAAGAAAAATCAAACGCGACAAACATGCGGCAGTAAATTGAAACACTACATTCCTTTCACTAAAAATGCACAATTGTTCACATTAGTGTAAAAAACCGAGGCAAGATGGCATGCGGAACATAGATAAAAGGTCACAGAGATTCCTGTTTGTTATCACACACAGGATTGGATAGGAAAGGGGTAATGCTGCGGGCATCAAGTGAATTTGAGGGACCACTTGGGCCTCGGCCAAAGCTCCCTGTAGATATCTACAGACATAAATATCAAACGCACATGTACCAGTGTGGCGATATATTATTTACGATCTATTAAAGCTTGCCTGGGGGTTCAGAATCAAAGCTATCCACAAGCCATAGAGGTCAGGCAATGGTGACACAAACCTTTAATCCCAGCAATCATAGTAGCAAGCCACAGAGCCACGCAGTGGTTGCATACGCCTGTAATCCCAGGACTCAGGAGACAGGCAGATGGATCTCTCTGAGTTCAAGGCCACCCTTGTCTACACAAGAGAGAAGACTAACAGGCCCATGCCTTTGATCCCAGCCCTTGGGATCACATGCCTTTAATCCCAGCCATAGGGAGGTGGAGACAGCAGTGACATGGCCGGGTGGGGAAGGGAATGTAAGTCAGGAGGAGACAGGAACTCAGAGCCCTTTGCCTCTGAGGATTTGTGGGGACAGGATTGCCATTTCAGCTGCGTAAAGGTAAGATCTACTGACTTGGCTGCTTTGCTTCTCTGATCTTCAGCTTGAAGCTTGAACCCCAATATCTGTCTCCAGGTTTTTATTACTCATGTTACATACCAGTATAAGCACCCTCACCCCATCTTTTTTGTTGTTGTTGCTATAGACACACAACACACAGAAGGAGGAAGCATCCCTGTGGTTCTGACCTCTTTCCTTGGAGCTGTCATCCCAGTGCCTCAGCTAATTATCAGCTAATCATTAGGGTGCATATCTCCCGAGTTGCCTGACTTTCATACATATTTTTAAAAGGCCCTTTGCCTGTAGAAAATGAAATTTGAATGCATTAGAAATAGCCATGACTTTAGAATCAGTTACTGTTGCAAACTTAGAGATGCTCTGTGTTAGCACACAAGGAGCGTGCAGCATCTCTAAGTCCTAACCAAGGTGATGAGATGAGCCAGACAGTAGGTAAAGCTGTACTTTGAGGTCAAGGCATTGTGCTTGAATAAGTAGGACTTCCCGGTTAGGAAAGAAGGCTTTGGAGTCAGTGCCTAGGCTTATTAAATGATCATGGTATGGGCAATGAAGTATGGCCAAGCTCCAAAGACAATTAGCACGACACCAGGCACCTCCTTTGCTTTAGACAGTTGAGCTTTTGTGAGTCGCCGTCTTTAGCCATCGTAAGTTGAAAGGAGAGGACCACGTCAAGAGATGTTTTGGTGACATATTAACGGGAATCGATGTGATCAGTAAGGAAATGCAATAACTTTAAGAATGAATAACTTTAAGATGTATGGCTGGTACTGCTTTGTGTCAGATAACAGGTGCCTTTTGATGGATGATCTCATTACTGAGACATACAAAACTGCATTATTTTCTTATGCTGCCTCCTTTGTCAATTAAACGTGGCTACAAAGTTTTCTTTTTCTTTCTTTCTTTTTTTAACACTCTTCCCCCCAAAAGGTGGGATTTGTCAAGTGTCCCCTTGAGTCCTCCTTGAAGTAGCTTCAATGACTGCTGTGATGAATAGCACACAGAAGAAATAGCACACACCACCAGTTTATATGGCTGGCGCCCAAGAGACTCTTACAAGCCTCCCCTTCTGAGATCACTGTGTTAGAGGGGTCACATGTACTTACGCTGGACAACAGTTCCCGCAGAGCCAAGATTTGTAGCCATTCCTGCCCAAGTACCAAGGTGAGTGAAGCCATCTTGGACTCTGAAGACCAGCCAGTGTGTCAGCTGGTTACAGAATGCTTACCCCTGCCACCACTACATGAGCAGAGGCGCCAACCAGCTGAGTTGTGCCCACATTCCTGATCACTCTGGCACTCTGACTTGCAAAGGTCATATTAAGCTGAGATGTGTTCTAATAACTTTCTTTGTAGGAATAGAAGGCTAGAGCTAGTGACAATATTTAGGCTATCCAAATGCTTTCCCTGTGTTTACAGGACCCCGCTCTTCAAAACTCCAGTCATATCATAGCTAACAACTGCAATGATTATGACACTTTGTTTACAAGCATTGCAGCAGCCAAAACAACAACAACAACAACAACAACAACAACAACAACAACAAGAATAACAACAACAAAAAACCCAACAACAAGAAGTCTATAAAGGGAGCATCCAGAATGCTCCGGTGCCAGCTGGCCTTGGATTAGAAACGGTGTCTCCCCAGCTGTGAAACGACAGGAATGAAGAGTTGTTTTGGAAGGAGGAGGCCATCTTGTTTTGGATCTAGGCAATGACTCTTTGGGGGTAAAGGTTTTGACCCAGAGAGTGGAATATTTTCTCTTGTGACCTTGAACTATAAGCCTTACCGTAGGGGCTCTGTCAAGGACTTCCTGTGATCAGACATAAATCTTTAAAAAGAGGGTGGAATCAGAGGTGATTTGCTGAATGCCTCTGGACGGTAAAGATTTCCAAAATGCTTGGGAACAGACGAGAAAGCTTTTTAAAGTGGGTTATTATTGAGTCTTTGGTAAGTAGGTGTGGGGCAGGGAATTTTGATGATTGAGAAATCAGGGCTGGGCCTAACTTAATCCACAAAATAAAACTGTCAGGTAATTTCCCTGTGTTTGACAGTAGCCAAACCTTCAGAATTACAGTCAGATAGCATCTAACAAACTTGGCATTTATGTTGTTCCCCTGTTCATACTGGAAGCAACTATCTGATAACCAAAGATCATGAGAGCTGAAAAGTCTTTAAACTTTGTGTGTATGTTTATTAATAAAATAAAACAAAACCCAACACACTGGAATTGGACAAGACAAACAAAAGGAAAAGAGCCTAAGAACAGGTGCAAGAAACAGAGACCCACGGGCTCACACACTCAGGAACCCTGTCCCACTGGCTCACACACTCAGGAACCCTGTCTCACGGGCTCACACACTCAGGAACCCTGTCCTACGGGCTCACACACTCAGGAACTCTTTCCCACAGGCTCACATACTCAGGAACCCTGTCCCACAGGCTCATACACTCAGGAACCCTGTCCCACGGGCTCACACACTCAGGAACTCTGTCCCACAGGCTCACATACTCAGGAACTCTGTCCCACAGGCTCACATACTCAGGAACTCTGTCCCACAGGCTCACACACTCAGGAACCCTGTCCCACAGGCTCACACACTCAGGAACCCTGTCCCACGGGCTCACACACTCAGGAACCCTGTCCCACGGGCTCACACACTCAGGAACTCTGTCCTACAGGCTCACACACTCAGGAACCCTGTCCCACAGGCTCATACACTCAGGAACCCTGTTCCACGGGCTCACACACTCAGGAACCCTGTCCCACGGGCTCACACACTCAGGAACCCTGTCCCACGGGCTCACACACTCAGGAACTCTGTCCTACAGGCTCACACACTCAGGAACCCTGTCCCACAGGCTCACACACTCAGGAACCCTGTCCCACGGGCTCACATACTCAGGAACCCTGTTCCACGGGCTCACACACTCAGGAACCCTGTCCCACGGGCTCACACACTCAGGAACTCTGTCCTACAGGCTCACACACTCAGGAACCCTGTCCCACAGGCTCATACACTCAGGAACCCTGTTCCACGGGCTCACACACTCAGGAACCCTGTCCCACGGGCTCACACACTCAGGAACCCTGTCCCACGGGCTCACACACTCAGGAACTCTGTCCCACAGGCTCACACACTCAGGAACCCTGTCCCACAGGCTCACACACTCAGGAACCCTGTCCCACGGGCTCACACACTCAGGAACCCTGTTCCACGGGCTCACACACTCAGGAACCCTGTCTCACGGGCTCACACACTCAGGAACCCTGTCCTGTTTGTTCTGTGGAGAAAAGGAAAGACAGCACCACAGATAGTTGTCAGCACCAACGCTGTCCATGGTACTGCACTGCCTTCCAGGAGCTCAGCATTTCCCTGACCTCCCATAATTCTCTTTTGTTTGGAAGAAGAAGAAGAAGAAGAAGAAGAAGAAGAAGAAGAAGAAGAAGAAGAAGAAGAAGAAGAAGAAGAAGAAGAAGAACCAATAAAAGGAATCATTTTAAAGATTTCTTGAGCACATGTAAATTTATCCTTAAAAATGAGACCAACAGTCCAGTCTTTTTACTATTTCCTGAGAATTCCCTCAAGACATGGTTTAGAAGCCATGTCTACCCTCTTTCATCCACAGCACTCCTGTTTCAGCTGAGGCAAGGCCTTTTTTTGAGAAGCATGTGAAATGATCAGAAGCTGACCAATGAATCTGAAACCCTGGTAAGTTCACTCATGGGCGTCGCTTAGCCATTATTTTCATAAAAGCAAAGGGAAAAAGCAGCTCCTCCTCTGTTTTCATGTGGGCTCATACAGCCCCACACACAGATGAAATTGGGGGCCCACTCTTTACAGCAGTGTGCAAGACACAGGTACACAGAGCACACGTGTCCTCTGCCTTCAACCACATTGATTAGCTAAAATGCCCCATGAGGCCTGGGGTGGGGAGAGTTTTCAGGTGAGAGTCGCCTAGAGACAGAGGAAAAGCAGGAGACAGGGCTCAGGTAACCAGGCAAGGGGGCCAACTTGAGGGCAGAGATGGAAGCATCTACCAAATGCAGCTCCTCAAAGCAGCTGCTTTTAACTCTACAAAACCCCATCATTCTTACCTTGTTTCAATTCTGTGCTGGCTGATCCAGGTCTGTGTTGCCACATGAATATTTGTTATTGTTTTATCTTTTTTTCTTTACCACATTACCTTAAAAAGGCAGGACTTTCATAGTTTTGGGGTTTATTTGTTTATCTCTTAAAATATGGTTACAGAGAGAGAGAGAAAGAGAGAGAGAATGTGTGTGTGTATGTGTGTGAGAGAGTGTGAGTGTGTGTGTGTGATGGGAGATGTTATTCTGTAAATATGTTTCTCATTCTGGTTAATTAATAAAGCCTGTGGCCAATAGGAAACAAGATAGGCGGGGCTAGGAGATCAGGAGGAGGAAAGAGGAAGTAGAAGGAGGAGTCAAGATGTAGACCAGGGAGGAAGGAAGACACCAGCTGTGGCTCCCCATAAAATGAGCCACGTGGAAATACTTGGATAAGTAGAAATGGGTTAATAATTAAGACAGAGCTAGCCTATAAACAATAATGGTAACTGGCCAACAGGATTTTATCAAATACGGAGTCTCTGAGTGTTATTTGGGGCTCACGCGGCGGTGGGACCATGGCGGCAGGACCGGGAGGCCGGTGGGGAGGAACAAAGAGTAATACCTGCCCGTAACATGTGTGAGTATGAGAGAGTGTGTATTTTGGGGGGAGGATATGTGGAGCCACGGGCATGAGTGAAAGCCAGAGGATAACTTTATGACATCGGTTCTCTTCTACTTTCATGTGGCTTCTGTGGATTGAACTCGGGATGCCAGAATGGATTTTGGTGCTTAGATGTACAGGGTTTCAGTCCACCGTGGTGGGGAAGGCCTGGCAGGGAGTCTCAGTTCATGGCAGTGGCCGTATGTGGCCGAGGCTGCTCACAGCATGGTAGGCCAGGAAGCAGAGAGCACAACAGACAACAGGAAGAGGGTCCACCCTTCACAGGCCCGTAAAGTTTCTGCAGTCCTCCAAGATCACACTACTACCAACTGGGGAGCCATTTTTAAAAAACGATTCCTGGAGGGACTTTTCAGACCCAAACCACGACGAGGCAAGGAATCGGCTGCCATCTTCTTCGTTTACTGTCCCAGAACATACAATGGTGTACTTAACAGCCACTGTGTAAGGGTTTTGCACCCACAGATTTTAACCAACCTCAGATGGGAAGTGTTTTTTAAAAATTTGCATCTTCCTCAACATGTGCAGACCATCTTCCCATGTCATTACTTGCTAAGCGGTACAGTCTAACAACTATTTGCATAACATTTACATTGGATTAGATATTGTAAGTAAATGAGAGGTGATTTACAGGGGAAGGGAGGGCATTTGTAGGTTACATGCAAATATTCTTGTTTCCATAAGGTCCTTGAGCAAGCACCTGCAGAGTCTAGCATCCATGGGGTCCTAGAACCTGTCCCCATGAATATAGCGACGTGACTGTGCTTGGTGTCTGAGCTGTGTTCAGTGAACATTTGTTAAGTGGGGAATGGTAGAAATTTTCAAAAAAAAAAAACTTTCTATATTTTCTTCTAGAAACCTAATAAAAGCTTTCTAACCACCTAACACTTCCCTCCAATGTATACAGCCACAAATACCTGTGAAATTTTATTAGCAATGGCTGCAGGATAAATGGACCCTGAGTGGCTTTTGACATGTTCTAACATAGATGAAGAGTTTGGGTGGAAACTTAAAATTGTACTGTACTTTTTCTTTTATTAGGTGGAAATAACTTTTTAGTTCTTTGAGCTTGAAATTGAAAAGCTGGGCTGGTTTTGTTTCTGTTGAAGGTTATTGATAGGTTAACTCCGCTACCCCTCCCAAAGAATGTGGATATTTTTGGCTGGGTCATGCAAGTTTGTTCCCACTGCTTTTCAAGACTCCATGTTAGCTACGAACTTTCAAAATAATTTCTGCTATGAATGTCAGGTCTGTTTCTCCCTTGTAGCAGTCAGCAAACAGCCCATTGGCAATATTCCTCTTTCTACTTTGCCAACCCAGTACCATAAAGATGCCTTGAAGAAGGATCAGATCCCGACTGGAGTCGGGTTTAACTAAAAAAGAAACCGTGGAAACACAAAGGGAGGTAAACAACCAAGGATAGACTTGAACCAACTAAATACAATTGACAACACTGCACAGATAATCAGATTCAGCATCAACAGCAACAGAACCAGGGAGCAACCCAGAGACACCACAATAACTACAGAACTAAAGCCAAAAGAGAGATTTTAATGAAAATAACTGTTTACTTTGAAACCAAATTCAGGTGGAGAGAACAAATATAAAACCTAATTTAATCTGAAGCCAGCACAAACAAGAGGCTTATTTTGCTTTGACACTGAAAAAGAAAATGCAAATCACAGGAGGGAATAATTCACCAGTTGTCCTTGCCTGGTGCAGAAATTAGAGTCCGCAGGACACCTTTCCAGGCAGCTTCTTTTCAGGACAATGATACATTGTGTTTCATAGAAACATAATGTATTCATGTAAACAAGGTCTCACTGCCATTTCACAGTGTTGAAGCCTTTAGTTACATCATAAGACACAAAGAGTAGGACTTGTAAATCACTAGCTTGATAGACATCAAAGTGTTTGCTATGAACTGTGACTCGTTATTTAAACTTTTAGGACTTATTTTTCATAAATAAGTTGTTATGTAATTTGAAGTTTGATAGGTCAAAATAATTCACAGCAACCCCCCCCTCCAGCTTCTGCTTCAAGAGCCAATCACAGACCTTAAGGGGCACAGATCTCCATGAGAGAACAGCTGTCGACTAGAGGCTTCTTGAGCCTCTGTGGAGTTTGGGGCTGACACAGGCTCCTTTGGACAAAGCAATTGCTTTAGTGGGTGCTGGACAAGAACTCCGAGAAGCAAAGGGACTCATTGGATGCAAACAGTGGAGCTTGAACTGATGGAAGAGGTCATTCTGTAATTATGTTTCTCAGACTGGTTAATGAATAAACCACTGTTGGCCAATAGAAAAGCAAGATAGGTGGGGCTAGGAGACAAGGAGGAAAGAGGAAGTAGGAAGGAGGAGTCAGCATGGAGAGCCTAAAGATAATGACCACGTGGAAATATTTAGATAAGTAGAAATGGGTTAATCATTAAGACACAGCTAGCCAATAAGAAATGATAGTAACTGGCCAACAGGATTATATCAAATGCAGAGTCTCTGCGTGTTATTTGGGGTTGGCGTGGCGGTGGGACCAGGCGGCTGGCAGGAAGGAACAAAGAGTGGGACCAGGCTACCGACGGTGGGAAAATCCTACTTGTAACATTGAACCAACACACTGGTCCTTCTCCCTTCATCCTCCAGTGCCCTTGGTCACTGGTTAGTCATGCTCAGGGATTCATTTACTGACTCTATTCCAAGAGCGTCACTGTTTTAAAAGGCACAACTGAAAGAGAAAGATTAAAGAGATGATATTTTTATTCTAGTTAAGCTCTCTCTCTCTCTCTCTCTCTCTCTCTCTCTCTCTCTCTCTCTCTCTCTCTCTCTGTTACTCACATTGATTTCTTCTCATGCTTTCCTTAGTGACACAAGAGTTATGACAAGGGCATCCTGATCCAGCATTGTCCTTTATAGGCTACCTGAACACCCACACTGCTGCCCATGCCCCAGGACCCTGTATGCTACCCCTGCTCGTCTCTGGGTCCTTAGCGCCTCGAATGGTCTCTATGGTGTGTCAGGGAGGCAGTCAGCTGGGAGAAGGTGTGGTTCTGAGCTGTGTGTGAAGCCGAGGCCAGGCGTCACCAGTCACAGGCTCCGTGACTCTGGGAAACTTCCTGTTCTCCATGGAATTTAGGATTCTTTCCTGTTCCCCAACCCTGGTGTGGAACAGAAGGAGACTGTGAGACTATGATTAGTGCCCCCCTTTGTTTCATTTTTGTTGTATTAAGACTTTGTAGCCGAAGATGGTTTGGAATTCACACCATAGCCAAGGCTGGCCTTGAACTCTTGGCAACCTTCTATGCCGAAATTTTCATTGTTAAGATTACACTTATCCACTCACCCCGTGTGTGTGCCTTTTGTACCGTGACCTTGGTGTGCGGGTCAAGGGGAAGTCTTGTCTCCCACCATGCAGATTGTGGCTCCAAACACAGATCATGGCACTTGGTAACATAAGAAAGTCTACTGGACCTGTTGCCTGGCTGGTTCTCCCAATTTGTTGTTGGTTTTTGGAAACAAAACCTCATCTGTTTTCCAGGCATGACTAGAACTCACTGCATTGGCCAGCCCGGTCTCAAGCTCCCAGCAATACCCCTGCCTCTGCCTCCTGAGTGCTGGATCGCCGATGTGAGCCATCATAACCAGATCGATTAAACATCCCTGCAGCCACAAAACCTTACTTCAAAAGGACAGCAGTGTCTCTGTATGCACAACAATGCCAAGTTGCAGAGGGACTGGAGGCCTCGTCAGGGCAACGTGGGGGCCGCTGTGAGTGGCTGACTGTCTCTCAGTCCTCCTCCTCCCTCGCACTGTCCCTTTCCCTGTCTTCGTCGTCTACCATCACGAGAAAGGACCAGTCCAAACATTTCCAAGTGTCACCCACGTCTCAGCTTCCTGCCTGCATATTACACTTAAGCAACTGTTCTCTTTGTCCTGCATTGCCCTAAAAGTTAATAAAGCAAACCAGCCCGAGAGGCCATTCCTTCCTCAGGCACAAGTGCTTGTCACTGCACAGGAAGGGACTACAAATCTCTCTCGGAACCAATAAAAAATAAATAAATGGAAAGTCAGGTGTGCTGTCAGAATTCCCCACCGAGTGCAAGCAGGGTGATTAGTGGTGATCGGGGGAGCAATGGGGAGCCCTTTCTCCTGCCTGTGTGTGCTCGTATTATTAAAGAAATAGATTAGTTTTTATTATTCCCTTGCTTAGTGCCATTTGAACCAAAATGAAAAATATTTTCAAGTGGCTTTATGTCCTGTATCCATGGGTCACCAGACCCAGAAGAAAATGATGGATGGTGAGAACAAACAAACAAACAAACAAACAAAACAGAACTCATTTCGTGGGGTTGCGACTTCATCTCAGATTCCCTGCGTGAAATGACAAGATGGCTTTTGTTACTTCCTGCATTGTAACTCTGGCTTAAAGTTGTCTCCAAAATATTCCACATGGGGACAAAGGTCACTTTCCAATCAGAGAAGTGGGGGAGGGGGTGGGAGCGAGAGAAAGAGCCAGGCAAAGGAGCGGTGAGGCAGTGGGTGGAAGGAAGTATGGTTATTTTTAAGGGGTCTCAGAATGGCCCAGTAGCTCTCGGTCACAGAGATTCATTTTATTTTTCCAACAGAACAGCAGAAGAGGAAGCAACCATTACTTCCTCCAGTGGCTGTGGAAACTAAAAGCCCGGAGGCGAATAACTTGTCTAAAGTGTTAGGGCTGCACATTGTTACAGTGGGCCCTGCTCAGGGTAGGCAAGAGCTACCATGAATTAAACCAGGGGATTGTCTGCATTTGTCATTTTAGCCTAGGAGATCTTCTTGAGTCTTAGGTTGTGGGGTGTGCGTGTGCGTGTGCCTATGCCTGTGTCCTTAATCAGGGTGCTTTAGGGGAACCACTGACTGCTCCAGGAAACCGTGCATAACTCACCATCTGGGCACAGCATGATGACGATGACATACACCCGTCATTCCAATGCTAGAGAGACTGAGGCAGAAGGGTCATAAACTTAAGGCCAGTTTAGCCTACATAGTAAGACCCTGTTTTGGAAAACAAAAAGTTCCATCTCTGGCCATGCTCCTTAGTCCTGGGAGTCCTGGGAGCTCACGTGGCAGCCTTCACATGGTGGCTGATGTGGACACAGACCTTCTGACTCTTCTTTCACGACTCCGACTCTTCCAGACTGACCGTTGCAAAGGAACTTTGATGACTATGAAATTGTAGTGCTAGCATCCAGCACTTTGAAGGTACTTAGGACCAGAGGCAGGGACAAACGGTGACACCTGTGACTTCATCTACTCATCTTTTAGAGAGGTACTGCTGGTTTCTTAATGAGATTTATTTTTAATTCCGAAATGTTTTGTAACTTCTTTTCTGCCAGTACGAGAAAGGAAAGGGGTAGCCAAAGACGAGAATGAATATCATCCGTCACTCATCGAGACAACAATGAACATAAGGAGTGTTTTGTGTTACCCCCTTCTAGCTGTTAGGTCTAGTACGCACACATGAAGCACGGGTCACACAAGCTGTTTTAACCCTTTGTTTCCAGTGCGGCAGCATATAGTTAGATGTCCGCTGCTGCCCACTCTTTGGAGACGACTTTTTGTCAGCTATGTGGGACCTCGTGTCATCAGTGTGTCATAATTTATGCTATCACTCTTAAGACTTTAATCGCATGCTCGTGGGCTCATTTTGGGTGTGTGTGCAAAGGAGAACACGCTTTGGTTGCAGGGGGACGGCAACAACTGGCTGAAGTAGAGAAGTGGGTGTCTCCTTCCACTGTGCAGGTCGCCAGGCTCAAACCCAGGGTACCAGGGATGACGGCAGCTCCCAGCATCCGCTAAGCCATCTTGCCTGCACATCACTGTTTCACTGATGCTTTTTAGATTCATAGAGATGAGCCAGTATAAAAGATTCTTCCTATTTCTGATCTGTCTCCATTCGTGATTATCTGCTTAAGATAGATTCCTTTACATTTCATAATTTATTCATGTAAGAACTAAGTATAGCAAGTGCTCATTTTTATTAATAAACAGTAAGGGTTCACGCTTACACTTCATGTGGAATTTCAACAAGGATAGAAATGAAGGTGAGAGACCGTATCTGGGGCTCTGGCCTTCAATAGACTTACATTTATACGGCAGTGGTTTTGGTAGATGTTCCGTATTTCATTGAAATCTTAGAACTGGAAACAAATTGTCGCCTCAAGTTTAATTGTTACAGGGCCTGGTACTCAGACCCAGACTTAAGTGAAGGACAACAGAGCCTCCATTTCCTATTTGCTAATTGAAAGGTTTGGATTTGAAGATAGCTCACAGGTCCTAAGTGAAGACCCTGCATGAGAAGTTTGGGTGGTCTAGAAGAGAGCCAAGGCAAGCACCAACAGCACTTGGTCAAACACTTGAGCAAGGGTCCCAAGGAAGCCAAAAGACACTGGGCGTGGGCACGCTGCTCTATGGGCCAGGCCCAAGTGGAGGAACAAAGCTACACAGATCATCAGGATCGGCACACAGACGGGAGTGAGCACAGCATACAAAGAAAGCTGTAAGCTACAGGCGGTAAGGCTGTTAAGAGAAAACGTACAACGAGGCAGATGGTTCCAGACGCTGGTGTCGTGCCACACCAGCACCAGGCTTTTCCTAATAGCCTTGCCCTTGTCACCAAAGCCCATATGTCTGTCCACAGGTGAATGGAGAGAGGAAATGTACCAGATGATGCACTGGAGCTTCATTCAGCCCACAAGGAAGAGTTACATTATGTTTGCAGGAAACAAGTGCAGCTGGGGTCATTATATTATACAGAATAACAGAGGACACACGTCCCTTGCACTACCTCATACATAGGTCATAAAGTTACACACACACACACCATGAAAGTAAAGGCAATATAGGAGAACAGGAACTAGTATGTGTGTTGCGGGAGGGGTAAGCATTGGGTATGCATGGGACGGAAATATGGTCAAAGTACTTGATATCCTTGGCTGAAATTCTGAAATTTTCTTCATGGAACCCATCAGTATATATGTATGTATGCATGCATGTTTCTATGTACGTGTGTGTGTGTGTGTGTGTGTGTGTGTGTGTGTAAATGAAAATTGTGCATACAGATAGGTTTTAGGGACATCCAATCTATGGTCCACAGCCTGCATGCATAGGAGGATAACTATGAGTGAGACCCAACGTAATATCATAAAGTTATGAATTTTTGCCACCCCTCTTTTTAAAGCTCAATCGAGCATTTCTTTCGAGTGTGAACTTTGTAAATGACAAGGTCGGTCATGTCACAATGTCAAAGGGTTGCACATACCTGGAAGACCTAATACAAAGACACGGATGTGACATGGAAATAGCTTTGAGATTCGCCATTCTACCCTGGAATGGCAGTGTGTGCTGGGCAGGGCTTGTAAGTAAGGGCAGCTCATCCAGGGGCCATGTGGCTATGCTAGACCATCCCTACATTTGGAGTAGACAGTAATGAAGACTAAGGGTCAGGGACCTAGAGGGTCACCTGAAAATCATTAGGCATGTTCAAAAAGGTCACTGGTTACCATCCTATGGACCTGTGGAATGCGGTAGACCCAGTGCCCATCCAACCCTCTTGAAGCCAACAGGCTGATGTTAATTCTTAGTCCTGTAATGTCCAATAGTTTCTGATGAATAACAGGGCCAGAGGCTCTCACAGATCAAAACTTCCAGGTTTTAAAATACCGTATCCCTAACCTTCAGGGAAAAATTTAAGTATACATGAGCAACCGGACATGTAGAAAAGCATAAAAGTGCTTCCATAAAGAATCAAAACATTAATAAAAATGTAATGCAGTGTTGAGAGATGTCCTTCAGTGAAGTCCATGCTTGTTCTGTCACTCAAATAACACACCCATGTCATAGGCCTTGATGCTTTTCTGTGAAATCCCTATTTTCTTCGTGTAAACCACTTAAGATGAAAGGATGAAGGATTAACTTATGGTATAAATAGAAAAAATCAGAATATCCACACTTGATGATAGAATCAACTTCAAAAACTGATTTCTAGTGCCTTTCATGTCCGCATTCTTTTCTACTTTTTCTAGAAACCCGTGCAAGTGATTTCTATTAATACACCCGAATTAACCTTAAGTCACCTTTGGGTATGCAAAGGTCAAAGATACCATTGTTTTCCAAGGCAAATGTGTATCTTGGTAAAAGACTTTTAAAAAGAATGGTAACAGTGAATTTGAGGCTACTAAGAGAGAGAGAGAGAGAGAGAGAGAGAGAGAGAGAGAGAGAGAGAGAGAGAGAGAGAGAGAGAGAGAGAGAGAAAGAACCAAAAATAATTACCTTAAAAGAAAAGCCAGGGTGATGTAGTTTAGGAAACACTCATCACTCCATGTTTTATGCATTGCATTCTCTAAATGCCGTGTACAATAAGTCAATAACTGTACACAGTGATTTCATTTAAAGTCTGGGTAGCCCCGGATTCTGCAGCGAGGACCTATTTGCTTACCCAGAGTGTCTCTTGGAAGCACGGAGCATCATTTGGAATGTAGCCGGCAGATGTGCTGCTGGAAGATACCTCGTGTAATTATTTTGTGTTCTGCCTAAGCACTGAGAGGTTCAGATCTGGGCTGGAAATTGCAGCTTAGCAGCCCCATTGGCCTCTCTGCTCTTGGCTGCTTAACTTCATCTGTTTCTAATTTTGTGTCTTTCATATTTCTTCTCCAGGTACCTTCAGGAAATAGGTCCATTCTGAATATATCACATAAATAGACTGCAACGGGGGCATGCCTCTTGGTTTAGTAAGCGCCCCTGCGCAACGCCTGAAAGGAAGGTCTGTTGCGGAATATTATCTTGCGTTTCTACCGGAGCACAAGCAGTTTTCTGCAAGCACTTAACATAACAAAATTGCCTCACTCATCACGGCAAAGCAGCCACCTTTGGAGAGGTACGCAGAGCTGTTTTTCACGATGGAGTAACACTTCAGACAGAACGAGAAACGATGAAGAATTCTGTGTCTAGTGGGCACGGCAGGGGAGTTTAAGAAGCCAGAATAAAATCACTAACTTGGAATTGGGTCAGAGCACCGAGACTAACAACCGTACAGACGCTGGGCCAGTCTGAAAAGGGCCACTGGATACTTACTGGATGAACCGATCCTATTGTTTGGTAGAAAAGTGTGTGTGCACTTTGTGGATGTTACGAATCGATCTTTTGTTTACATTTATGTATATATACATATACAAATATGTATTTGCTATGTGGAAATCTTACTGATAATTTTATTTTATCCAGAAAATGAGTATTTGTTGCTCAAGTTGTGTGTTATATTGGACACAGAGACTAACTTTATTCCATTTATTCCTAAGCTGGTCTGTGTTCTGCTGTCCCCACATCAATAAGCCAAGCCCTGTGTCTGAGGAGCTTTCTGAACATCATCCCAAAATAATCTTTTTTTGAGCAAACCATCTCTTCTCTATTCCTCCCTCTGCACAGAGGCCTACATGAAGAAGACTTGGTCTAGGCTTCTTCTGAGGTGAAAGGGACATTATAATGACTTTTATTTGAAAACAAACTGCTTTTATTGATGTGTGTATTAATTATGTAACAAATGGAACTCATCAAGACATTTCTACACATGTGTATAATGTGTTCTGATCATATTCACCTCCGCTATGACTTAGTTTTAAATTAAAGTGTGGAGAAATACCAGTGCAAAATATTTTAAAAATTAAAAAAGGCAGCGACGACTCTTAATGCTTAGGACAACAACATCAAGACTAAAAAGGGATGTAGTTCTCACCCTTCCTAAAGGAAAATTTCTTCATAAAAAATACGGCATTTACAAAGACCATTACAAAAGCCACAACCTATGAGAAGGCAGAGTTGTGGCTCATAGTCTCGCTGGATACATCTACAAAACAAATCCTGTATGGAAGGCTCAGGAGACGGTGTGGGTGGGGAAGGGAAGCCCGTTTCCTGTGAGACCACGTCTCCTAGAATAGGGGACACTAAACTGTGAAGTCTCACTAACACGACTGCCTAAACACGAGCCAAACAAAGACAACAACACTAGAATATCAGTATGGGTGTGAGGGAAGACCACAGGGCTCAACTCTACCCAAAGAATTCCAGGTGAGTACGGCATGCTGGGAGTGGGAGGAATAGCCTTCCCCAGGAAGAGCACACTCATTGGTCATCTAGGGCCAAATGGTCAGCCGTGGAATCATACGTAAACTACAATTATGTAGGTTAGATTTAAGAATACACTCATGTACATACGTGTATGCATGGAATATCAGTCAGTGAAAAGGAAGCCATGGATTCGGAGGGAGGATGGCGAAGGGGGAATTACATAATTACATCATACTAGCAAAAAATTAAAAGGATTAGTTAAAAAGAAAATGAATGGGACAAACACTTGACATTTTATATAACTTTGGGATAATGAAGCCATCAATGAAACTGGACCCATCTCCTGACTTCTGAGACAGCTGATGTACTGTTCCATTTTCTTTGCTCATGCGGGCAATGAGCCCATGGATTGATTGAGGCGCTGCATTGTGTGAGGCCTTAGCAGCTGTCAGGCCCAAAGGCCTCCCTAGAACTGTGCATGCAAGTGAGTCAGCACAGAGTGCAGTGGGATGGCAGAGACAGGACGCAGGGGTAGTCTGCAGAGGAGAAAGGGAGCACACATCATCGTGCCAGGGCTGGGTTATGGCTGTCTTCTAGGAACAGACAGCACACATACATTTCACAGCATATAGATGCAGAGGAAGAGCCCTAGCTGGCTGTAGATCACGTGCACAAAGCAAATGTGTAGTTCCTTTCCACAGGAAGAGGGAGGAAGCCATCTTCCACTGTTCCTTAGTTTTCACACACTCATCCTTCTTCAACGCAGGGCTACTGCACATTGGCCAAGAAGTTTCAACACGTGAACGTCCCCATAGCACACATCTGTCTGTTCCCAGTTGTTTCGACTTTATCCCATCACCAAGGAAATTAATCAAACACATGGTGCAGTTAAAGGTTTGGTTTCACCCACTGTGTTATTTTCTTCGTCATATCATCCAGGAATTCAGCAGGAAGGATGCATGTCCCTTTGTTGTAGATGCTGGGACACAGAAGAGCCATAACGAAATTTTCTGCCTCTGCTGCTCTTCTTCCCAGAAGACCCAGGTGATTATTGGTGGAGGTCTTGGGTAATGGGGCACGTTGCCATGAGAAACCAATGAGGTGGTTACACAGGTTCTCTATCAATGGTACAGCTATAGGGTGTCT
Organism: Cricetiscus sungorus; assembly: GCA_030556225.1. Classification (NCBI taxonomy): domain Eukaryota; kingdom Metazoa; phylum Chordata; class Mammalia; order Rodentia; family Cricetidae; genus Cricetiscus; species Cricetiscus sungorus. Next base: position 55,637,875 of record JANBXA010000741.1, on the reverse strand, counting down.
TCAAATCAAAAGCAATGTCTCTTAATCTCCCACCAGTGCCGTTTATTAATATGAAACGAACTCTATCTGCCTGATGCATTTGAGCGCTTGCCAGGCTGTACATTTCAGAGATGCCGAGTAGGCTTTCTCCTATGACATGGCCAGAGCTCTGTGGAACGTGGGCTTCACACAAGGGAGCTGCGGACAGTAGGGGTTCTTTCCGGGCTAGGAGCCAGAGCTCCTCAGCAGTAACTCTGGGATGGGACAGCTGCACTCCCACAAGGCCGTGTGTGTTTGAGATGTTTCACGTCTAAGCCACTGCTGCGAGTAACCTATTTATCATTTTGACATTGCACCAAAACCACAAGGGAAGAGCCCTCTTCACTGCTTCTGCCTGACTTGGTTAACCACGTTTTCAGGGTAGAAAAGACAAATTGACTGAAAGCAGAGGTACAGGAGGATCGGAAGCTTCTATCCGATCTTCACAGCAATCTTTGTAGATCCTATTGTCTCCCCTTTTAACCAACTAATGCTATGGGAAGGTCACGGTAGAATCATTGAATGCAACAGACACTAGAGGATTAATTCCAGGACAAGTGCTAAGTAAAGGGTTGCTGTTTTAGATATTTATGTCTATAAATGGAAATCATGTCCACACCCTTTCGTAAACCTTTTGTTCTAGTTTTCTTTCTGTTGCTGTGATAAATTGCCCAGAGGCGACGTGAGAGAAAAGGGTTAGAAAAGGGTTATTTCCTCTATCATATGGCTTCCAGTCCATCATCAAAGGGAACCAAAGCAGCAAGTCAAGGTAGGCACCCGGAGCAGGTGCTGAAGCAGAGACCAACCACAGAGGCATGCTGTAGACTGGCTGGCTTCCCTTATCTATCTATCTATCTATCTATCTATCTATCTATCTATCTATCTATCTATCTTTCTTATGTAAGCCAAGCCCATGTAAGCAAGGATGGCATTGGCCTCAGTGACATGGGCCTTCCATGGCAATCAAGACCATGCCTCGCGGGCCAAAATGATGGCGGCAATGGCTCAATGCAGATCTCCTCTTGCAAGATATGTCTAGGTTTCTGTCATATTGATAAAAAATAACCAGCACACTTTTAAGTACTAATAGGGAGAGATTCCCATTAGTGTATTAGTTCCTTCCCAAGCCTTCAAAGCTCCAGGCAGACTTCCCTTCCTCTTATTCACAAATAAAGCTACTTTCTTACTCTAGAAATCTGTAAGATGGGATGTCGAGGCAGTAAGGGAAGAAAAGCATCACTTCGCTAGTTATGACACTTGGAAATAATTTCCATTTCCTTTTTTTTATATTGTTCTAACAGCCATACATCTAGAAATAGAGGTGGACGATTTTAATTACTTATATCTAGCATGTTATAAAGCGTTTTAGTATTACTCTCAATATTTTTATAATTATTCATCTTTTGCTTTCTCTTTCTTACATACAAAGAATTTAATAACTTGGTAGGAACAAAGGAGAGAAAAAATGTTATTAAATCTTATTTTAAGACTTCACAGGGAACAGTTTATTCTTAAATCCTCATCTGCAAGCCCACTAAAAAGCAGCTTTTTTTTTTTCTTCATCTCTGAGCATCTTTGGAAGATATCTCTACTGCAGTGGTAAACTTGGACAGTGGTTAAAAATGACCATTTTTTTTTTAAGACTCCACACCCCGGCTGAGTTAGACATATGACAGTGAGGGTTACACTTTGGTATCTGTTGGTAGCCACAAGGTAGAACCTAAGCAAATGCTCACTAATGGATGAGTAGCTAATAAAATATGGCGCGGAGTTATGAGAAAGGTGCTGCTCCCCCTTTAAAGATGAAATTCAGACATGAGCTGCAGTATGGTAGCCCTGGAAGAGCACTTTCCTGGGTGGAATTAGGTAGGCATGACAACACACACTGCATGGCCCCGCTTTCCCGCTTTCGTGATTCTGAGACATACAACGTACAGGGGCGTGGCGGGACACACCTGCTGTCTCAGACCTTAGGAGGTTGAAGGAGGAAGACAATGAATCCAAGGTCAGCCTGGGCTGCATAATAAAACTCTGACTCGATGCAGAAAGGAAGGAGAGAGAGAGAGAGAGAGGGAGAGAGAGAGAGAGAGAGAGAGAGAGAGACAGACAGACAGACAGACAGACAGACAGACAGACAGACAGACAGAAAGAGGGAGACAGAGAGACAGAAAGAGGGAGACAGACAGAGAGACAGAAAGAGGGAGACAGAGAGACAGAAAGAGGGAGACAGAGAAAGAGAGAGAGAGAGAGAGAGAGAGAAGAAATAGAAACTGGAATGGTAATGCAGACTGAGAGGAAATGGGCCCAGAGATCCAGAGAGTTAGAGGTTTATGAGTAGAAAGTTTCTTCTTTTCCTGTCTTTCTTTTCTTTATCTTCCTTCATTCCTTCCTTTTCCTTTTCCTTTTTCTTTTTTGAATTTTTTTTGAGAGTAGAGAGTTTCTTGCACGTCTGCTTTCTATGATGAAAAATGCAAGCCCAAACTTTTTCTTTCTTTACCTACCAAGATGTAAATGAGCACGATCAAGCTCCCACGGCCGCACCTGGAAGCTGCCATGCAGCCTACCATGCTTCTATTTACACAGCATTGAAATGGCAGCTTTGTACAACTAAAGAACATTAAAACGGTAAGCACCTCAAAAGAGACCAAATGGTAGTCTTGAGGGAAAAGAATTAAATTAAACGGTGCCATTGCTTAAGCACGCTATACTCAAGCTGCTTAAATAGCAGACTCTAGTTATGCCTGTCACCCAGGAAGTCACACACCTACTCAATTGTCATTTCCTGTGTGTGTGTGTGTGTGTGTGTGTGTGTGTGTGTGTGTGTTACAGTTCAGGTCCATTCTGATTGCTTAAGCCCATCATGGGTGTCTCCTTCCCCTGGCTGGTTAAGAGTTTAAGATTGGGCTTGTAGCTATTCGGCAATGGGACATGAGCTGACTTGTTTTGTTCTTGTTGCTGAGATGAAACACTCTGACGAAAGCAATTAAGGGTGAGGGTTCGTTTTAGTTCACGATTCCAGTTTACATTACAACACTGCGGGGAAATCAAGGCCTCAGTAATCTGACGCAGCTGGCCATACCCACCGTCTAGAGCAGAGGAAACATGCATACCTGCTAGTACTCAGCTCATTTTCCCTTTATATAGTTCATGACAGAAACCAAGGGGCTGGTGCCACTACTTTTAGACTGAGTCTTCCTGTCTCAATTGATGTAATCAGGACTATACGCACAGCTATATCTGCACCGATACAATTTCAACGGTTACTAATTTAGAATCATTTCTTGGATGACTCTTGATTGTTTCAAGCTGACGAAACTAGCCATCACAGGAGATTCTGGAAATGTTTTCAGTCCAGAACACATTACAATTCAGTGTGATGTCTGGAGTAGCAATAGTCATATTATAGCCACGAGGACAATAAGTCTGGGCACATCGGAATAGAAAGGTGATGGGCTTACGTCTGGATGTTATCATGGCGACTCTGAAGTTATTGATCCTGAGGCTAGCAATTTCAGGTTCCATGGTATTATTACTACAGCTAATAGTATCCCAGCAGACAGAGAATGAAGGGTTCAGTGTTGAGTGTCCGATCCTTTTCAATCTTCGGCACAAAGCAAGTCGCCCACAAATGTTTCCCTGAATGAATGACACTACTTCTACACTAACAAAGTTAGCATTAGCTACAAAGGCAGGGCAGGTACTCGTGAATCTTTAGGGGAACCACAAAAGATGCTAAATGAACGAGTAGGAAAGATTACATCGTGTTCCAACTTGTGACTATCGGCATACTACTTAATTCATCAGACATTTAATAAACTCTGCTTTTATTGTAGATTGTGTTGTTTGAGACAGAACGTGGCCATTTCAACTTTAAGCTCTTAAGCTTCAGTTAACTAATTTCATCTGATGAATGAAACAGAAGCGTTGCCAATGAGCACACATTTAACAAAGTCTCAAGACAAGTGCCAACTATTTCCAATTTCAGGAAAATATTTGTCTACCTGGTGGGTTGTACATCAGCCAGAAAATGCAGTCTTTAGGGGGCTTACCTGTGTCAGTCATTACTTGCTGAGCTTAAAGACATTTTCTAGGAAAGCAAATATTTTCAAGCTGTCAACAAAATATATTCCAAAAATAGTGGTGGCTTGTATTCATTCTCCAACATTAATCTTGGTGAATACAATTTCAAACATTTCAGTCTGTTACAGACATTTTATCATTATCTCTCTATTCTTAAGACAGTTTCTCATAGCCCAGGCTAGCCTCAAACTTGCTCTACAGCATAAAATAACCTTAAACTCCTAACCCTCTCCTGTCCACCTCACAAGTGTTTGGCACCCAACACCATGGCTGGCTAGTTTTCTCTACCTTTCTCAAAAGCATTAGCTTCTTTCACTTTCTTTGCAACAATGAGTAGACTGAGATTCAGTTAACATGCATATTTAATGCTGAGACGGGACGAAGAGTCGTTAAGCACATAGGCAACTTTAAATCATAATCTACCAGATGTCTATGCACATCCTGGTTTGACCTTAGTTTCTCACTGTGGGAGTAATGACCCTTCTCTCTAAGGCTTTAACAAGGCCATGCATTACAGCATGCCCAGCTCTGAACAGGGCTATTGGCACTCTGTGCTTCGGGGGCTAATCAGGTTGGATTTGTCTGTGGTTTCGAAGCTGCTGGTAGACAGGAAACAGTTACTGGGTAGTAACAGCTGGTGATCCATGTTGAGCACAGTTGGCTGGCCTCATGGGCAAGGATCTCTGTACTCTGGAATCTGCAGGTCTGGACAATGAGTTTGGTGTATTCCTCGGAATTGTTTGGTGTGAAGGAATTTCATGGGGAGAAGGTTGCCACACAGGAATCTTCATAAAAATCGAGCTCTAATTACTTCCAAAAAATAAGAGCTGACAAGGGGATTGGAGTAGCTCTGCTGGTAATGAGTTTGACCCGCAGAACCCACACAAGAAGCTAGGCATGGGGGTGTTTGCTTGTAATCCCTGGAAGAACAATGGATGCAAGGTAGCTCCAGTGCTGCCCTGAGCTTTTTAGTGTGTGATTGACACAAAGGGAGAGAGACATGCAACTCAATCCAAGGCAGAGCTCTGTTTCTTAACCATTCCAGCTCCTCCTGGATGCCACAATGGGTTGTCTGGTGACACATCAAGAAGGAGGTGGGGACTAGGACAACACACGGAGGAGCCTGTCCAACCTCTGTGTTGGGGATGACATTAATATGAAATTAGCAAGGGACATGCAAGCCCGACCTCTCCAGCACCCTCACTGTTGGTCTTCCTATTTTTTTTTATGGTTGGTTGTTTTGATTTTAATCATTCCTTTCTCCACGTGTTTTCCCAAACACATCTGACCCACCCAGGGAAAGTTCACTTGATCTGTCTCTCAAGATCCCTCTCAATCTTCTCAGCTAAGTTTTTCAGAAGCCAGTACAAGTCTCTACATAGACAGAGACCTTTGGTCTGACGTGGGCCCCCATTGCCTATTAAGGAAGCAAATCTTCCTTACACTGACTTTCTGTGATATTTACTCCTTCTTGTCTGTTTCTGTAGATTTCTATCAGAGTTAGAAAGGTCCTTCCAGAACTAATGTGTGAAATCCAACACAAACTGGAATGATTGCTTTAAGAACTGTTTAACTGGAGAGGATTCCACTCTGTCTTTGGACCAATGCCTCTCAAGCTTTTATACACACATATTGCCAGTTGCAGGTTTTGATTGAGGAGGGATGAGGGCTTGAATGTCCTCCAAATACATGGCATGGAAAATGTACTCTGTTTGATGTATCGGTGTGGAGTAGTGGGCGCTTTAGATGACAATCAGATCAGGAGAGCCAGCTTTCATGAATGTGGGAGTAGATTCACTATCACTGGAGAGATTTCACGGTAACACGGTTAGTACAACTCCCTTCAAACCCTTCTGACTCCCATGCCCTGCTTCCTTGAACCATGGGATGATGCAGCAAGACGGTCTCTAAGACTGTGAACCAAATCAATATCCAGCCATTATAAATAACTTATCTGTGGCATTATGTTATGGCAGCATAAGATGGACTCAGACCATAGTTCTGGGGTAGAAGCCGTGGTCCTGCATTCCCAGCAAGTACCTAAGTGGTGTGAGCTCTGCGGAGAAGCAAAGAATCTGGGGCCAAATACCTTCTTCAGCTTGATTCGATTAAGCTGAGGCTCTGGCCTCTTTGATCTGGGTCACTCAAAGGCCAGGTCTCATGCAGGAACTTCCCAATTATGCATGGACACTGGGACCTCCTGCCTCCTGCCCTCCTGCCTAAAGAAGCTTTTTTTTCTTTTCAGAAAGGCATGGCTTTTTTCTCCATCTTTGCCCTGTCCCTGTGCCATGAGACTACGTGCATTCCCAGAACAGCTGAATATATAGGCAAAAGAGCAGAGGGAGGGGGAGATAGGCAGAAGGTGGAGAAAAGGGGAGAGAATTTAGGGGGAAGGAGCCTGCTCAGGGTGGCTGACACCAAGGGGATCTTTCCAGAGGCCCAGGCTGCCAGAGGTTGCACAATCGCTTCCTGTCTCTCAGCTGTCTCTGTTTCAGCAGAGACATGTGTGAGACGTGATTGTGCGGCTCGTGTCATTTATCAGAGGGAGGACGTGCCACCCAAATGGGGTACAGGCTTCATGTCAGAGTGAGGGGACCATAAAGAGGGAGTCAGCATTCTAATGAACCGAAGGCCATTTATTTTTAAATGAGAAATGTACCTGTTTTGGGTTGATCGCAGAAAGCAGCTTTGATTACGATAATGACTCTTGATTATAAGTCCCTTCACCCATTGCATTGCAAAATCACAACCAGCCTAAGTTTTGTACTCAAAGGACCAAGCGCTTCCTTATTTCCAGCCCGGACCTGGCTGAGCTTTCAACTGCTTAACAAAGTAATTACTGACTTGATTGGTGATGTTTGTGACCCTGTTCTGAGTAGCCCTGGAATTTTGAATAGCATAGGAATCTTTCCTGTGCCTGGAAGACTGATTAAAATTGATGCCGGCCCCTTGGATAGCGTCTCCTCATTTTCAAAGGCTGCAGGGATGGATGTTCTACTTCCTTCCTAGTCTTTGAGCATGAGGATGCAGAGCGGAAGCTTCTCGGTGACGGAGATAGCTTCACTCTGCACAGGCCTTAAGGAGACACAGTTAACGTTACCCTGAAAACCATTGGCAGACAGCAAGTTTGGAACCCATGTTTCCTATCTCTGTTAGAAACTTACGTATACTTCATTTCATTTTAAAATATTAACTAAGGATTTTATGCTGTTTTGGTCAAAGCTGAGAGTTGTTATGTTTTTAGATTCAAATTGCTTCTTTTTCTTCATTCAGGAATTCACTGGGTTCGTTTAACACAGTAGTTTGAGTCAGCAGATAGTTCAGCTGTTTCTAATTGTTCTAACCGGATCAATAGTGTCCGCCATGTTGGGGATTGAGCTTTGTCTTATCATTGTTACATTTAGAATGTTGTGTGGTCTGTCGCACAGAGGGGGATGAAGTGCTTGGCTGTCTTTGCAATGCCACGTCAGTAAGGGGTACATGATAATTAAACCTGAGCTGATATCTCGAAGGCCTAATAATGAGTATAAATCCTGACGACTAGGGCAAGTTACTTCTTCCATGGAATATTCTGAAAACAACTTCAGGAAATCCTTGACCACTTTGAGGTGTTGATGTGGATGGGAAATCATGGGCTAACATTCTTAGACACTGCAGACATTAAACACAGCTTGAGAAAAAGGCTGGCATATGCCAAAGGCATTGAAAACATGCAACTACATTTTTGTAATAGGTTCCACACAGAGTAGTTAAAATTCTCTGGAAAGGACCAAACCTAGTTTCTGTAAGCTGTGAATATTCATGTCTTTTTCTCATTGTGTTGGTTGGGGTGGGAAAGAATTTAGGTGTCCAGGCGCTAAAGATGACAGAGAATCAAATATCAGTCTGTGCGCGACCAGCCCCAGAGACAAACGTGGGAATTAATGACCTTTAAAATGCGGGTAGTGCATATGCATCAATCTAATTGCAAAAAGAGCAGACAAAGTGTTCCATGATTACTGCCACCAGCTAGGAAGGAGAGATTAATGACACGTGGTGGTTGACCAAATGCAGCCTCTGAGAAGGAAGCCGCCCATTTGGGCACGCCTCACAGGCCCTGATGCAATCCTGCGCTTCTTTTGTACTGGAAGTTGGACCATGAAAATGACAAACAGGTTGTAATAAGACTCCCGTGTCTCTCCCGACACCTAAGAGAAGTTTTCCGTGATTTGAAATACACGCACTCAGCAATTTGTAGCCAGAGCACAGATTCATCTTGGGAATGGAAAACTCACAAAGACTTCCACATCTCAAAACAGAAAAAAAAAAAAAAAAAAAACTGGCCTTCTCCACTCACTCCATTATTTTCTCAACTCTTGGCGAACCAAGTATTGTGTAGACATCATGACACGTTTGTTTCTTATTAGAAAGAAAACCTTCAGATAAATGCAGTGCTACTACAGGTCACTCTCTGGCGCAGTGTTGCCAGCGACTGCTTCAGCTACCATGCACAATCAAGTGGTGGATAGGACACACCGTGCAATTTTAGAAACGCCACCACCTACAGTCATTTTAAATAGCATTCTTCTTCTACTCTCTATGGGTTCTTGAGAATCAGAGACCGCCTTCCTATCACCTGTCAGCTCACTCATTTAGAAAGGATTTTTCTGTGAATCAGGCAGAGGTTATACATTGTATGTCCACTATACACAGTTACCATGTATTATCACACATATGTACTCTCTACATGCAAAGTATGGTCCCAGAATAAAGTCAGATTTCTCCAGCTTAGACAGAAGGATTTGCTGGATCCCCTTGGGCATACTGGCCTCCTTATCCTTGGTGTATTTCCCCGGGAAACTGTCCCTTTGACTCTGGGTACCCTTTCTCAGCCACCCTCCCTGGTAAGCTTTAATTGTTGTCTATGGAAAATGATTGCTGTGGATGATTAAAGAGCATATCATACCCGTAAGTGTGGTGATATATTAGTTATGATTTGATAAAGCCACTGGAGATCAGTTTGAAAAGCCAGCCACACTAGTTAGCTATAGAAACTAGACAGTGGTGGCACACAGCTTTAATTCCAGGGCCCAGGAGACAGGCAGATGGATCTCTCCGAGTTCAAGGCCACCCTGGCCTACACAAGAGTGAAGAGTAACAGAGTTCACACCTCTGATCTCAGCACCTGGGATCATTTGCCTTTAATCCCAGCACTAGGGAGGTGGAGACAGGAACATATGGCTGGGCAGAGAAAGGAATATAAGGAGGAGGAGACAGGAACTCAGAGCCTTTGCCTGTGAGGATCTGTGGAGACAGATAGCCATGTCATCTGGGTAGAGGTAAGATCTCCTGGCTTGGCTGCCTTGCTTCTCTGATCTTCTGGGGCTTTATTAGATCATAAACAATGTACCATCACTCTTGAACTCCCCCTTTATGAAATCGCCCTGTCTACTTATAAATGTCTTCACAATGGTGCGTTTTGGATCTGCAACCACGTGATCGTTTCTCTGGTAATAGAAAGTCTGTCCTTTTAGATCTCTTTGAGAATTTATTTTATTACTGACTTACGTATACGTGTGTGTGGTGAAGGCTGGGTGTAGAGACCAGAGGACTCAGATCCCCTGGAGCTGGAGTTAGAGCCAGTTGTGACCTGCCTAATATGGGTTCTGGGAACTGAACCCAGGTCCTTCCCAAAAGCAGTTAAGTAACTTCTTAATTTCTGAGCTCTTTTTCAGGTCACACGGGTGTCTTTAAATTTAGCCATTTTATAAACATATAAGCCGTGGTTAATAATGAAGGTATTACACACAAGTGTGTCGTCACCCACAAACGACACATTTCATTTCTCTTTTAGTGGTGGCGAGGAGACAATGAGAACTCATCCTCCACTGTCTACATCTCATTTTCTCCTAGATTTCAGCGTGGGATGCTCATCCTCCTACTGAGAGTCAGCCAGCAGGTGGCTCATAGTAAAGTCTCCTTTTCTGGCTTAATCACAAGAAAATACACATGGAAACCAGACACAACCAGAAGTAAGAAATTAGGCTTTTGAGCATGAACTAACAGTAAAGGAAATCTTATTAGCAAGTATTATAATTGATGGGCTACTTATAAGCTAGTCCACAGGGCTCCACGGAAAGTTTAGGAAGCACAAACAAAACAATGTGTCTGTTTCAAAGGCAAGGTTTGTTGCCACAGAGTCCTAGGAGAGTCTTGATTCCAGACATGAGGGTGACAAATCCCTCTCAGATTCTGGGAAGTGCAGACAATTAGGCACAGGACAGGACAAGATGCCCAAGGAATATTCTGGCAGTCCCACTGTCGGAGATCGACAAGAGTGCTGCTGTTGGTAGCTGTGTCCGGAGAGGAGCCAGGGGCCTGCTGGGGCACTAAGCAGGCAGCGTGCATCAGCCAGGCCAGCGGTGGGAGAGCTGTCTGAGATTAATGTCTCACAGCTGTGATGCAGGCCTGGCTACAGGCAGAGCTGATGGGTTTGCAGCAGGAAGCAGATGAGAAATTACAGCATCTGAAGATGCTGCACTCAGTCAATGATAAATTTACATCCATGAGACATAAGCAATTGGAAAAAGAAAACCATGAGTGATAGCAACTCTTTCCACTGTTTATTTTTTATTTTTTGTCTGTGCCCTAATTTGGGTGATTTCTGCACTTCTTAATAGGGCAGCTCTTTCTCTTTCCCATTTCCTTATGTTAGCTTTCAACAGTTTCTTCTTTACGTTCTATTATAGTATCAAGCGATCCCTCTGTGACCAAACCTTCAAATTATTCTAGTATGTTAAAATTTTTCTCTTTTTCCTTTAATCTATTTTGACTGAATGCCTGCCGGTATTAGATGCACAGGTGTGTGTGTGTGTGTGTGTGTGTGTGTGTGTGTGTGTGTGTGTGTATCAGTGCATGTACTCAGAGGCCAGAAGATGGCCATCAAGTGCCCTGGTCCACTCTCTTCTGTATTCTCTATTCTAGCTTCTCATTGATCCTGGGGCTAGGCAGGCAGTCCTAAGTCTGTGAGATCCATAAATCTCTTCCCCATATCTTTGGAGCTACGGGTGTCCTTGGATGTCCGCATAGATCCTGCAGATCTGAACTCAGGTCCTCATGGCAGACCCTCCTACCTGCTGAACCATCTCCCAAGCCCTGCTGTCACATTTTTTAAAGAGGGCCTGAAACCATTTTAAATGGGACATTTCAAATGTAGCGAGAACTGGCCAATGCATTCTGTCCTCATCTCACTCTCATGTCTGCCACAGACCCGCATAGAACCTCACTTCCAGACTCTTCCTCCTTACACGGGAATGGTAGTCAAATCTCATTCAGGAAGCCAGTACCGTACTTTGAAAGTTTTACTTTTAACTTTCTCTTGGGAACACGGGCTATTAAAGGAGCTTCCATTATTTTGCATCCATTTTTATTATAACAAAATCCACAGCAATTACAGAGTTAGGATAACTATCAAACACAGCCGTGCAAGCACACATTTCAGATTAAGGTCAGTAGTTACTGAAGCATAGTCCATCTCTTTGGGACTTTGATAGATCACTGTCAAATCTTTCCACATACGTGAAATAAATGGAAGAATGCCTGTGGCTCAGACAGCACAGGGCTTTCTATTCCTGTAAAGAAACGCCACATACACCACAGATGTGCCCCTCTTAATCTACCCCGCAGGAATCTTCAGAGCATTTACAAGTGCTGCCAAAGGGTTAACACCCAGAGGAACTGCTTCACAGTTTGTGTATTTCCCAGGTTGAACTGTAAACCATACAGGTGAAGGCTTTCTCTCACACTCCTTCGTGTTCATCTACAATGCCGAATGTCGTGTTTAGCATTTACCAAAGGTTAACAGAGACTTACCAATTTTTTGGTCCATCCAGGATTCTTATAGTAAAACTCAAGGATGTTTTATAAATAGTTCTTGGACCCCAAGCAGAGCAGACACACATGCTGCCCCATGAAACTTCTTTTGCCCATGGCGGGCAATGTCAATGGACACACCGCTAGCCTCCTGAATGATGCGCAGCCTTAGCATCTGCCGTGCACAGACTATTTTATACTCTTGCTGTAGCACTATTTAGCAAAGACAGTCTCTCTTTGACACTGAACTTGTCAAATGTTATCTTCACTCATTTACTGAATGATACTGGAACCCAGGATTCCGTACATGCTTGGAAACCACTTTATCACCGGACTGACTTGCATCCCTCAAGCTTTTTCCTTTTTAAATGTTTAGACACACCCATGATAGAACCAAACAAAACTGCGGGAGAAAAAAAGGAAAACAAAAGACAGAAAAAGAAAAAGAAGAAAAAAACCTTCAATGAAATGACCACTAGTGACATTACACCTAGCGCAATTGTTGTCAGAGAGGCATCATCCAGCGGCTGATGGGAGCAGAGGTAGAGACCCACAGCCAAGCACTAGGCGGAGCTTGAGGAACCCCACAGAAGAGGGGGAGGAAAGACTTTAGAAGCCAGAGAGGTCAAGGACATCATGAGAACATGGCCCACAGAATCAACTCAGAGGGCTCCTAGGGGCTCAGCGAGACTGAAGAAGGGAACAGGAGACCTGCACGGGTCCCACCGAGGTCCTCTGCACTACATCAGGGTTGTGTAACTGGGTGTTCTTAGGGGACTCCTCAAAATGGGAGTGGGTGTGTGTCTCTGACTCTTTTGCTGCTCTTGGAACCTTCTCCCTCCCACTGGGTTGCCTCCCCCTTCCTTGATATGAAGGATTGCGTCTAGTGGTATTATAACTTGTTACACCACATTCAATTGATATCCTTGGGAGGCCTGCTTGATGGGAGATGTTATTCTGTAAATATGTTTCTCATACTGGTTAAGAATAAAGCACTGTGGCCAATGGGAAAGCAAGATAGGCGGGGCTAGGAGACAAGGAGGAAAGAGGAAGTAGTTAGGAGGAATCAGCATGTAGAGCTTGGAGAAAGCAAGATGCCTGCCCGCCTCGCTCAGATAGATGACCATGTGGAAATACTTAGAATAGTAGAAATGGGTTAATCATTAAGATAGAGCTAGCCCATAAGCAATGATAGTAACTGACCAACAGCCTTATATCAAATACAGAGTCTCAGCGTGTTATTTGGGGTTGGTGTGGCAGTGGGGCGGCGGGACCAGACCGGTGGTGGGGAAAAGCCTGCTTGTAACACCTGTTCTTTCCTTAAAGAGGAATGGAAGGGGGGCGGAGGCGGCTGGTAAGAGTGGAGGGAGTGGTGAGCGCGTAATGGATAAGAGAAAAAAAATGCTCCACTAATTATGTATATTACTCAGAATGTTTCAAGCGCTCCTTTTGGGTTCAGAGCGCCTGAGTGTTCCAGCCCTGGCTGAAGCCTGGCGCTATGGTGTGCTTGGCTGATATTTGACTTCAAGTCCCGACTTCACACCATCACTAGGTAAAGGTGACTGAGCGGTCTCCATCAGCTTCCGCTTTTCACCTTAGACTTCAGATAAAATCTTCCCGCCATCAGAAGGGTCTGTGAGCACAGAAGCAGCAAATGGATGTGAATGGCCTTTTAGATGCAACATCTGATGCAGGCAGTAGTCACACGGAGGACACCTCAGAGGTCATGCCACAGCTCGGTGACTCTGGTGTCCTATATCTTTCTTCACCTGTCTCTCCCGGAGTCTTTCCTGTGAAAGTGTGCCCTCAAGGTGTAATCTGGGCTCTCTAGATGTCCTTTACCCTCCACTGTCATCAGACCAGGCTGAGGGACAGATACGGGGACTAACCCAAGAGGTTAGAAAACCAGGAAACACCATGAAAAGTAGGAGGCTAGGGGCAGTGTTTGGGAATAGGGTTGGGGGGGGTGTTAACAAGGCCCCTGGAAGAACCATCTCACGATTTCCCTGTAGCCTTGGCCTGAGCAGCCTCCTGCTCCAACAGCGTGACTGACTGTGCACAAGTCACCTTTAAACAGCTCTGCAAGTTGTTCCTAACACCAGCTGCATGTTGGCATCTGTGACAATGTGGAACATAAGCCACAGTTAATTCACAGTTAATTTCCACCAAACTAACCACCCCCAAACTAACATACTTGCAACACCTTTCACCAGCAACTTAGTAAATTGCCAGCTAAGAGGTGCATTGCTTTTACAATAGTATCATAAAGGTCCTCCCTGGAGCTATAATTCACAGGTAGGAGCTGCAGAAAGTGGATCCAACAGGGGCTTCAATGGCCCTCTGCTCTGGGGTGCTGGTTTCCAAGCAACAGGCTGGCGATATGTGTGAGCATGTTTCTACTTTGGGGGTTCTGAGTAAAAATAATTTATAGACCTATCTCTCTTTCTCTGCCTCTTTTTTTTTTTTTGTCTTTTCGGGACTGAAGCGCTCATGGGCATATCAGCAGCTGCATCAAAAGTGTCCCCATCCCAGTGCTGGGCAGGTCCTTTCAGGTCACTTTGGGCAATATTTGAGAACTTGCTTCACATCTATTGTTAGCATTTGAGTTCTTGGGTGATATATAATGCATAATAAGAATGATAAGAAATGAGAATTTCCCCCATGGACCACATTATACAGGTCTAGGAAGAAACCAAACTAAACTTGTGGTACAAAGACTCGAGTTCTACGATGTTGGTTACCTAAAATTCTTGTATTATCTCATCTCCAATTCAAATGTCAAGTCAGGGGGAAGTTCTTACATGCACTGAAAATCTCCCCGAAATCATTGTGCGAAATTTAGAAGCATTCATCCAGATACAGACACAGCTGTCAGAGCGGGAGGTGGGGACAGAGAAATCAGCGTCCCTGGCAAATCAGACACGAGCTGGCTGGGAGTTTGTGAAGGGGAACATGAATTTCATCACCAATGATGCTAAAAAACAAGACTTGCGTGGCCCCTGCAAATAAGAGCCCTGCAATTTCAAACTAACTGTACTTTTGCCTCCTCTCTGTTCTGCTCTTCTGTCTTTTAGGCAAAAGGATAAACTCCATTCTAAAAGAGAAAATATTCCATGATGTCTCCACCTTTATATGAAATCATTTCAACAACCTCAACCTCCCCCAAAGTCCTGCCTCTTTTCCCCTTTCCTCATCTCTCATAGGAACAAATGTGCCTTCCATGACTGATTTATGAGCATATGTCCAGACAGAGACACATATACACACATAGATACACACACACACGACACATATACACACATAGATACACAGACACACACACACACACACACACACACACACACACACACACACACACACACACACAGGACCTACTCAGGTGATTGTGGATAAGGTCTCACTTTAGTATCTTGTCTGTTACACCTCCTTGCAGATTTTGATGCCATGGGTCTAATATGTATCAAACATTCATGTCTAGATAGAGACTTAGAAAGGGTGTCTAAATAAAACAATTAATTTAACTGATGAAGGAGCGAGGACCCAAAAGCCACCAGGAGCCAAGCAGTGCACCCATGTCTCCACATGGACCGTTGTGGAACTAGATTCTCTACCTCCAAATCACTGCCCGTTCTCCTGCTTTGACCAAACAGTGTTAGCAGGAAACTGAGGCAGAGAGAGACACAGCACCTAGGCACAGCTTTTAGATCTAAGCCACAATTTGTTACTTACCCTTATCTGGCTAAGTAGCATTCTTCGGAGGTGGGCAAATAGCTCTCTGTCTGCACAGAATAAACGATGAACCAAGAATAGTTTGTGTGGTCTACCGGTAGACATAAAAAGCAATGAGGTCAGCCCAGAGTCCACACGGAGCGAGCACTAATGTATTCTCCTGCCTGCTTTGATTTGCTAACAGAATCATGCCATTTTTAAAGGGGAGGACAGAGTTTAACGATTGTGAAAGAAATTAGAAATGTCAAGTGTAATCCTTTGAAACAGGCAGTGAAAGCTCGGGAGTCTAACTGTTTTGATGTTCTGAATCCTGCCAGTGAGTGACAGGGAAATGGAGACCCTTTCAGACCAACCATTGTGGTCCTGTCAAAGGTGTCTGGAGCTCTGTTCAAACACCTGTTTCTAATCTTTATGAATATTAAAAGCCTCTGTGATTTTTTTTTCCTGGAAGCAATGATTTTTCAAGTGTTACAGTACACAAAAGGCATCATCGCAGACGTCTTCCAATTCTTTGCTACTCAGCTTTTCCCCCCTAGGACATGCATAATTTTTTAAAATTAGTGGCAGTTAGATTTGTGGATGTAGGGTATACTGAAAGCGAGAAGTAGAGTTTATTTTTTTCATTAGCATTAAGCATTCCAGTTCTATTTTATATGGGTAATAACTACTCACATATTGGTTTGGGACTGTAAGACAATGCCTTGGAGATGATGAGGATAGGCCTTGCCGAAGCCATGGATGGCTCTGTCATTAAACAGTCACGGCACTGGCAGCTGAATATGACAAAGGGTTCTACTGGACAGTTCATCCTCCAGCAATTAAAATTCCTGCATCTGAAATGTGTGTGCGTACTTCCGATCGGTGCTTCCCCACCGGATGAAGTTAACATGGGTTATGACTTCTTTAGAAACTAAATAAAGGTATGTGACGGGGACAGATAGGACTAATGACATCCCTTGCAAACTCACTACACATTTAATAGACTATAGAGAATAATGCCAGGAAGTCTTCCAGTCAGCATTTCTGGGTTCCTTCTTTTTGTTTCAAATGCAATTGCGCTACACGATCACGGCATTATAGAATGACCACCTGCAATGAACTCCTTCCAAATGTCTGGTCTTGACCAAATCTCTAGTTATGTCAGGGTACCAAGCCTGTTAAACTGCCCGAATACTGCAGCCTGATTTCAGGGGTATGTCATTTCAGGGGTATGCTGCAGGAGAGATACCCTGATTCCTCTTCAAAGGCAGGAGACAAAAGTAAGATCAGGGCTGACCAGAATTTTGAAGGAGTATTTCTAGTCACTCATTGACATTGAGGGGTGGTGATAAAACCCAAACCAGTCTTCTATTGAGAAAAGCATCCTAGAGGATCCACGTCATGCCTCCTGGGTATGACCGGCCTGCCTTTATAGTTTTGTTTTTGTTTGTTTGTTATTTTTATAATTCCAAACATTTACAAAATGCAGAACTCGCTGCCTACAGAGACCCATCTCTATAAGGTGGTAAACCACAAACACTATTTTTGTGCTCATAGACAAGTGGATCTGAACACTTGGATAGATTTCATGTGATCCTCTCAACCACAGAGGTCAGGTGGATATAGCAGAAGTCACAATATTTCCCAGCCATTTCAGGGAAGATGTCCTAAAGATGAAATGGGCTTGGCACAGAACCAAGTGGGCATGACACAGAACTGTGATGTCCTCTCAAGCAATTTCTCAGAATTAACAAAAGCAGTTTACCAACAGACTCCAGAACTTCTTTAGGTTCTAAAGACTGAGAATTCTTGCATACTTCGGTAGCGGATGTCTTGGTTACTGTCCTATCGCTGCAGAAAAGACACTATGACCAGGTAACTTATGGAAGAGAGCATTTAAGTGTGGGCTTGCTAAGAGTGTCGGAAGGTGTACCACGGCCTTCATGGTTTGGGGGGGGGGATGAAGGTGGGCAGGCATACTGCTGGAATAACAGCTGAGAGCCTATATTAGATCAACAACACACCTCTCCAATAAGACTGCATCTCCTAAATCTTTCCCAAACAGTTCTACCAACTCGGGGCCACACATTCAAACTTATGCGCCTGTGGAGACCATGCTCTTCCAAACCACCGCAGTGGCCTTCCCATTCAGATGTCACAAAGGCCAATGAATACGGACGGTCGGAGTTTACCCACAGTGGCTCCATCTCTAAAGGTC